>OZ035884.1:56410760-57010760 GCA_964034835.1 Muscina levida | reverse complement strand
CAGGAAATGTACCAGCCCCTTGAAACATTTCAAATTCAACGACTAATCCTTCAAAGGAAGCACAAACAAGATTTTTCAAACCCACCGGTCGTGGCTTTGATCTTATGACTTGTCTTGCTGGACATCTGCCAATAAATGGAACATTTGCCCATCAATTGAATCTTCAACTTCGCCCTCGGATGAGCTATTATCGCTATGTGCACTGCTAACATGATAATATCTAGGTTTCCAAGCAGCATCGCGGTACTCATCATCAGAGAAAAAATCATCTTCTGAATTTTCGAGAATATACAGGACTTTCTGCAGGTCTGCATCCGTGGATAAGTTCAATTTCTTACCTACAAAATTTAGATAACACAATTGTGAGTTTGCAAAGAAATGTCAATTTGTGACCGTGAAACACGATTGTGTTATCTGAGTTTAAGCTCCATTTAACTATTGATAAAATTTTATATTTTAATTAAATCACTTTCGAACACTATTTTATAAACAATTGGCTACTCAAAATCACTCATCAGAAACAAAACACTTTTGCTCTCTCTTGTTTTTTTACTTACCACGCGACATATTTCTTCTCACTTCGAGTGAGAAAACTAAGGAAACTAGTTTTTATTTTTTATTTTTTTGCAAGAAGTTTGCACTTGTTCTCCTTTTTTGTAGTTGGAAAAAAACCTAACACAGCTACTGCTTTTGGAAGTTTAATCAAAAAATAAAAAATTTGCTTCCTAGAATTTTTTCAATCCACATCGCACAATTGTGTATGCCTGGTCCGCAAGGGTTATTCAACGAAGTATGTACGTTACGATTGAGCTACAAACAAAAAAGCAGCGATAAAAAACGATTTTGCCTGTTTTCCTGGGGGTGGATGAAAACAATTTCTTTGAAGTTGTCTCGAGTTGATTTTAAAAATTTGCCCTCGACTTTGGAAATGTTTTGTTTTATATGGGGACCGGCCCGGTCTACTATACATGTACATTGTACATATACATGTATTACTAACGGATGATCGCAAGATGTTACTGCAACCTACTCAAACATTGAACGAATCTTGTCAGATGTGGATATGGCTGTAAAATAATTTGTTTCGACAAAGTGGTGTATAATTTTATTTATTTTTTTAGAAAAAAATTCCACTCTCCAGCCGACAAAAATCGATTCCTGCTCCATATAAAGGTTACATTGAAGAACGGATTATGACATAATAGCTGTTCAGTTATTCATAATATTTCGTCATCATACAACCCTCTTACTAAACCTCAATGCAAAGCTTTTGCATTGATTTCATCCACCATACTCGTGTACAATGTACAATTTACTAATATCATGAATTGATTCAAAACTTGTTTTCTTCATAGTCTTGCTAACGCTGCTGCTGCCGCTGCCAATTGTACTTTCTTATCACGTTTAGCAAGTTTCAGCTGGAAGCTAATTATAAAAATATACAACACCAGACACGACACATCTCACTTGACGTATTTAAAAAGTTGCAGTGCATCTTGTATATTAATTTTTATATGGCAATACAGAGAGCGAGAGAGATAGGTGTAACAATAACAACAAAAACAGCTGTGACTCAATCAGCTGGTGAGGTGGCTGGAATGGATTGGATTAGATTGGAAACCGGGTGCAGTGATTTCTGATAAAACTATACACATAATTATACATATTACGGTAGCCTAATGACATTTGAATAAACAAATTGTTTTATTGAATGACCGACATTGACTAATGTTTAAGACTTAAGGTGATATTTAAACTTTGCATAAATTAAATTGTATTAAACATATGAAATTATGTTGTTTGTTTTGCCAATATTTAAATATAAAATAGTTCTTCCGTTAAATTAGCATATAAAACGTAGTGGTGTATAAAGAAAGTATAAGATTTCATAGAGTCGATGATCGGTATTTCTTTATCGATAACAACACCAGTAAAATTGTTCGGTGTTATGGTCTATTAAGGTCAACAGAAAGTATGAGTACTTTCACGTCCAGTTCAATTCTGAGAACTGGACGTGAAAGTAGCCCCAAAAAGAAGAAGTTCTGCATCATTCGTTTTGTAAAGTTACATGCCATAATAATTTAATATCGATTTAAAGTTAGTAAGTATTGTATGGGGGAATTTGTTACGTTTGTTACTTGTTTCTTGAGAAGCTTTTACTAAACATGATGATTTTCTCGATCACTACGAGGGCACCGCCGAACAAGGAAGGACAGAACATAACCGAGCAATACCGCACCATGATAACGGACTTTTTGCCACCTGATAGCGCGGCTATTATGCAGGGGGCCCTTGATTCCATTCCTGTTTCAGTCATCAACATTTCTATCATCAAGTAAAAGCTTATCAAACAGCTGACATTCGCACTCTTCTATAAACAAGTAGGTTCGGTTATAGAAGTCTAAAAATAGCAAGCGTGTATTTACAATTACACTAGAAGCTATGCCATACCATATTCATGGGATGTAAAGGGAAACTAAGGTATGTAAGTAATTGAAATTCATAATGTCGCTGACATTTGGTTTCAGCGATAAGTTGCTTCGACATGTAGCGCCTAATTTTCGGACCATTCACATTGCGCTTTGATTTTCTAATCAAGGGTTTTCCAATGAGAGGTGTCATTGTGAATGGCCCGCTATTTCGGTAGCTGTCACTTTTGAAGCTTTTATTCATTGACATTCGACAAGTAGAAACTACGCCATTACTAAAAACGGAACGATATACGCTTCAACAACCCATTGCAACTATTAAAATTCACTACAAAAATGGTGAAAATGTTGCAGTCACAGTTCGCAAAACTAAAGCATTTTTTGGCCGTCGTGAAGCACTTTGTCGGACCGCAATACAGAAATTGGTCGAAAAATTCGAGCTGTTGGAACAAATAAGTGATTTGAAAAATAAAACCGGTGCACGTCGCTCAAGAACAACTGAGAATATTGCTGCTGTAGCCCAAAGTGTTTGAAGAAAACCCAGGTTTGTCCATTCTTCGTCGTTCTTTGGAATTGGGCATTCCACAAACGTCATTACATCGTATTTTGCTTAAAGACTTGGGTCTCAAGGCGTATAAAGTTCAGTTAACACAAGAACTCAAGCCGGCCGATCATCAACAATGTTGTGTCATTGCTGATTGGTTCCTTGAAATGCATGAAAATGATCCGCAATTCCATCGAAAAATCATCTTGACTGATGAGGCCCGGTGGCTACGTCAACAAGCTAAATTGTCGCATGTGGGGAAAACCCAAGAGTTATTGTTAAGAAGCCTCTCCATCCTCAACGTGTGACTGTTTGGTGCGGTTTATGGTCCGACAAGGTCATTGGACCTTACTTTTTCAAAAATAAAGCTGGATCAACAGTTACGGTGGATGATATTGATCTGGACAACGTTTACTTTCAACAAGACGGCGCTACGTGCCACACAAGCAACGAAACCATTGATCTTTTACGGAAAAGGTTTTCGGACCGTGTTATCTCTCTAAGAGGTGATCACAATTGGCCACCGAGATCTTGTGATTTAACACCTTGCGACTTCTTTCTTTGGAGCCACGTTTAAGATAAGGTCTACGCCGACAGCCCAGCGTCGATTCAAGACCTCAAAGATAAATTCGTGAGGCTATCGAGGACATAGGGCAGCCACTTTGCGATTTGGTTATGGAAAATTTCATGAAAGGATATGGTCCTGTAAACGTGCTCGTGGTGGCCATTTGGCTGATGTTGTTTTTCATTATTAACGGCATACCTTCCTCTTTTTTATGAAATAAACATCCGATCATTTATCCCAACAAATTTCAATTTTCTTTGAATACCAAAATAACATCTCTTATTAGAAAACTCTTTATCTTACCTTTGGATCGTCGATAAGCCAACATTACCCGCGAAGTTCCGATGGAGATGTAAAGTGAATCTTGCATCTCAAGCCGACTCACAATCTCCTTCGTGGTGGCACCTGGTCAACGTTGTTCGTGATATATATTTAACATGAATATCGGCAGATAGAGAGCGACGAACACTGATGGTTGGGCTAGGTCCTTTATTAGCTTTGAAAACACGAGAAAGAAAAAAATAAGAAATGGAACGCTCCAAATGTTGACGACCCCTTAAACGTAATAAGGGCAATGATTGAGGGATATGCACCTGGAACGTTTGGACTCTATAGAGAAGATGCCACTATACGACTGGCCTCAAAAAGTATAAGGCTGACATCACCGCCATCCAGGAGATAAGATGGACAGGATGCTAGCAACGTAATAATTTTGACATATATTACATGAGGTATATTACAGAAAAAGATAGATACGATTTTGAATGTGGATTTGTAGTTGGCGAGACACTCAGACATCTTGTCTCGCGGTTCAATCCGCATCAAGGCGAAATAATTCTACATCACGCTGATTTGTGCTCATGTCTCGACGAAAGATTATGAGATTAAAGATGCATTTTACGAGCGCCTAGAGGAAATATACGACCGCTGGCGTGGCCACAGCATTCAAATTGTTCTGGGAGACTTTAATACAATAACAAGAAGGGAAGATATTCTTGGTCCATCGATCGGTAAATTCAGCCTGCATAGCGACACGTCAGACAACGTGTTTAGGCTGGTTAGCTTCGCAGCGGGAAGGAACATGGTAGTGAGTGGAACCAGATTCCAGCACAAAGTTATCCACAAGGCAACTTGGCTATCTCCCGATCAAAACACAAAAATCAAATTGATCATGTGGTAATTGATGGCAGGCATGCATCTAGTGTCGTGGACGTGCGTGTGATCCGTGGTGCTAATATTGGCTAGGATCTGAGACAGCCACTGCCTACTCCAACCAGCTGTCCCAACTACTACGACAAAACGCCTCTACTTCTGATCTTCCTGATACACAGTGCCAGCATATTGCAAATTCCATGGCAATAACCGTACCAGGATACAAAAAACGGCGCTCAGACGAAACCTGGTACCATGAAGAATGTCACAAAGCGTCTGAGGAACTGAATGTTGCTTAACGGGCAACGCTACAGCCAATTGTAACCCGGCCTGTTAGGGAAAGTCACAAGGAGACAGTAAAACAGGCGAGACAGCTATTTAAGCGAAAAAAAAACGTCAGATGAAGGAATGGGAGAACGTGGATATAGAGTGATACAGGAATAGAGGTAAGGGCCGAAATTTTTACCAGAAGGTAAAAGCAAAAGTCTACGATAATGGACTCCTCTCCTGGAAAGGATAATGATGGTAATCTGGTTACATATACGCAGAATGTGCTGCACATATGGAGAGAGCACATTCAGCAACTGCTGGTTCCAGAACACAGCGAACGTTTCCAGAAGACACGCCCATTGTCGATGACAATTGCCCACCATCAAGTAAAGCCGAGGTAAGAAGACCAATATTGCGACTGAAAAATAATAAAGTAGCCGGTGCCGATGGACTTCCGGCAGAGCTCTTCAAATGCGGTGGCGAGCAGGTGATAACGAGCATGCACCAGCTCTTACGCACGGTTTGGTTTAATGAGTGCATGCCCGACGATTTGAATCTAAGCGTATTATGTCCTGTGCCAAAAAAAGGTGATCCAAGTGTGTGCTCCAACTACCGCAGGATCAGTCTTTTACCCATCGCATATAAGGTCCTGTCGAGTGTGCTATGTAAAAGGCCAGGGTTATCCAACCTGATGGGGCCTTATCAGTGTGGCTTTAGACTTGGTAAATCAACAACGGACCAGATATTCACACTTCGGCGAGTCCTGGAAAAGACCTAAGAGAAACAGATTGACATGTACCATTTTTTCGTCGACAGCCCGTTACGGCAGAAATTACTCGAAGACATCGCTGAGTTTAATATTCCAGCGAAGCTGATACGCCTTTGCAGAATGACTCTGACTGACACGAAGTCTTCAGTGAAGATTGGCAAGGACCTTACGGAGACATTCTATACCAGACGAGGCCTAAAACAAGACGACAGCCTATCGTGCGATCTCTTCAATATTGTGATGGAGATGATAATGAGGAAAGCTGCAGTAAACACGTGTGGCACGATATTCAACAAAAGCCTCATGCTACTCGCGTACGCTGATGACGTACACATTATCGGTCGAAAACTGCGGTATGTGACTGCAGCCTTCTTAGGTATACAGAAGGGATCAGCGAATATGGGTCTAACGGTGAACGAGGACAAAATGAAGTTATTGGTTTCAACGAACAAAGAATCTACTCGTTTGGGAAACTGCGTGAACGTTACTTATTTACTTACTTAAGTGGCCAATTACAATTTACGTAACGTAGTTCATAAATTTAAGGCCTGAAGTAATGAAGAATTCCACACGCTTCGGTCTTCTGCGTGTGTTCTCCAGTTAGTCCTACCAGATGATGGCACGTCGCCTACCACTTGACCCTTCCAAGGGAGTTTGGGTCTCCCTGCTCTGCGCCGTCTTTCAGGTTCGCCTTTATACACCTTTCTCGCTGGAGCATTTACATCCAACCTGGCAACATGACCCAGCCATCGTAGTCGTTGCATTCAGACTCTTGACAACGTTGACAACTATAATTTCGAGGTGGTAGATAATTTTGTCTACCTAGGCTCCGCCATCAACAAAGCAAATAATGTCAGCCTTGGAATCCGAAAAAGAATCCTGCTTGCTAATAATTGCTACTACGGACTAAGCAAGCGATTCAAGGACAGAGCCCTCTCTCGATGAACAAAACTCTAGCTATACCAGATACTGATTCTACCTGTCTTGTGGGTTATGAAACAAGCGCGGTTCTGGCAGTATTCGAGAGAAAATTACTCCGTAAAATATATGGGCCCATTATCGGAGAGTATCGGCGTTGTATGACTCATAAGCTGTACACTGACATTGACATGGTCAGACGCATTAAAGTGCAACGGATGCGTTGACTAGGTCATGTTGTACGCATGGACGAAAATTTTCCAGCTCGAAAAGTCTTTGACAATGAGTTCGATGGAAAGCGCAGAAAAGGGCGACCAAAATTCCGTTGGTAAGACCAGGTTACTGATAACCTTAGAGAAATTGGTGTGACTAACTGGAGAAGAAGCGCAGAAGATCGAGGCGCTTATAATATTTTTCTACGTGCGGTATATAATCCAATGGGATTGCAAAGAAGTGCCAGCTAAGTAAATAATTAAATACAAATCTAAATTAATTACCCTACCGACAAATTACATTAACATTTGAATTAAATTGTGTTTAAACCAGTAATTAAAACCGATTTGTAATTAAAACCAGTTAGAAAGTTTTAGTCGGGCAACCCGACTTACACAGTGGTACATTTGTATGGGAGGTACGAAAAGGGGAGTGTTTAGGCTTCCAGATTTATTCTCCATAACTTTATCCTGTTATAGCTTTACTAAATACAGAATTTGGGCACGATTGCGTTGGGTGTACTGATATTATTACTACATCCCTAAAGTGGGCGGAAAGGTACATTTGTATGGGAGGTACCATAAGGGGCGTGGCTAGACTTCCAATTTTTTCTCCAAAACTTTGTCCTGTTATAATATAACAAAATACAGAATTTGGGCACGATCGTGTCTAGTGTATTGATATTATTACCCTATTTCTAAAGTGGGCGGAGTGGTACATTTGTATGGGAGGTACCAGAAGGGGCGTTTCTAGACTTCCAGATTTTTTCTCCAAAACTTTATCCTGCTTGAACTTTACCAAATACAGAATTTGGGCACGATGGCGTTAGGTCTTTTAATAATATTAATCGTTTCTAAAGTGGGAGGTACCAGATGGGGCGTGGATAGACTTCCAATTTTTATTCAAAAACTTTATCCCCTTATTGCTTTACTAAAAATAGAATTTGGGTACGATCACGTTTAATTTATTGATATATTATTATTCCATCTCCATAGTGGGCGGAAAGGTAGGTTTGTATGGGAGGTACCAGAAGGGGCGTGGCTAGGCTTTCAAAATTTTTTCCAAAACTTTATCCTGTTATAGCTTTACTAAATACAGAATTTGGGGACGATCCCGTAGGGTGTATTGATATTATTACTCGATTTCTAAAGTAGGCGGAATGATGTATTTGTATGGGAGGTACCAGAAGGGGCGGGGCCATGTATCCCATTTGCAATACCGTAAGTAGTTTTGAGAAAATAATAACTCGTGCAAAATTTCAAAAGATTTGGTTGCGTCTTTCGAAAGACGCCGGACAGCCACCAGACAGACAGACAGACGAACATGGCTCAAACGACTTAAAAAGTCATGAATCGAATTTGGTTCAAAAAAACCTAGGGTCTGAAGTGACTCCTTCTATGTGTTACACTTTTGGGTCGTATCAAATGATATATACCCTCATCCCTAAGGGTGATGGTATAAATATAAATGTCAGATATTCTTCTTTCGGGTAGTAAAAAAGATTACGGCATTAAGCCGAGTACATACATATTTTTCTATTCGCATATGCTTTTCAAGTTATTTTACGTGTATATTATTCACTGTAACGTTAACAAATATCAAAAATCTACACCAAAATAAATAAATTATTGTTGCTATGACAATTAGTATCTCTATTACATGGACCGTAGTTCCACCATGTTATCAGCGCACTCAGTCTAGTGTGCTTTGGTTCCATTGATCTCTGTTCGTCTGTCCCCCGTCCGCTGTATCTGTGGCGCTATTTGTCACTTAGGTATTACAAAACTTGTCCGTATGTCATAGGCGTCGTCGTCGTCGTCATCATCATCGTCAATGGTGTAATGATGGTGATTATGAGAGGCGGCTGGTAACTACGGCGGCAACAGACAAATAACATAGAAGAAAAAAAAAAAATAAAAATATGATTGCTGCACACATATGGTAACAAACCAACAGTACTAATACCATCAAAAAGTGTTGTGGCAGAATTCTGCCACATATATGATTTATAATTACTTATATGAGAGGAGACATTGAATAATGTGGTACAGACGAAAACAATAACCGGCAGCAACAACAATAACAACATCAAACGTAACAATTATAAAATAACTTGTTATAGATTAATGAGTAGCAGTCAGCAGCGATGTACTGCTAGTAGTGTGTTTTTTTTTAATCGATGTTGTTGCTAATGCCATTTGGGTGTTTTTTTTTTTTGCTTTGATTCTCTCTCCCACTCTTTCTTATACTTTAATGGGGTGGCAACACCGTCAACACGAACGATTATATTACTAATAACGGCAAACTAAGGATGAGTTGTGTTTACTTAGGCAAAAATTACGATATTGCAAAATTTGCACAGGAAAAAAAAAGTCACAAGAGAGAGAGACTTGTTTGTAAAATGTTAAAGGAATTACAGGTTTCTCTGTTAGGTCAGGGGTGCCAGATAAATACCGTGAAGTATTAATAAAGTTAAAAAAAAATTTTTAAAGTTTGGAACACTTTTAATATGAAACGTAGCTAATTATACAGTACAACATTTTTCAGCTCATTGGTTTGGGACCCAATTCTGAAAACTGCGCGTGAAATTAGCCCCAAAAAGAAGAATTTCTGCATCATTCGTTTTGTAAAGTTACATGCCATAATAGTATAATATCGACTTAAAGTTAGTAAGTATCGTATAGGGGAATTTGTCACGTTTTTGGCTCTTTTGTTTGACACAACAGGTGCAGTTCTCAGAATTGAGTCCAAGAATCACGTGTTGTACTGTGTTATTTTTGCAAATGGGGTAAAATTTTGAAATTTTGCTTATTTGTTATTTCCTTTGGGTACACTCACTAAAGATGCATTCAAGACGAATCACTGATTATCCCATTTTCTACCAGCGCACTGTGGCTAAAATTTTGATTTCATTGGCCAAAAGTAAAATTTTTTTTTGTCACCGATTTTTAAAATTTTTACGCCGTTTTGTAGCTAATATATCCAAATTAAGGTAGCCAAAAAATTAGGTTAAACAATTGATAATTGGGACCGGCCGTGGCATAGTGGTTAGAACACGCGACTACCATGCGGGAGATCGCAGGTTCAAACCTGGCTCCAGTCATCTTAAAAAAAAAATTGTTCTTTCATTGTCGTCTCCCCTCGAATGTTGTTGACAGCAACTTCGCAGTATTAAGCGTCGATTCAATCGTCGTGTCTAGTAAGAGCTTCTCAAACAGTGATGTTCGCATTCGTCGATAAACAAGTAGGTGCCGTCAGTTGTGAATTTAAAAATAGAAAGCGTGTTAATTCACAACAACGCGAGAAGCTATCCCATACCTCATTCATGGGATGCAAAGGGAAATTAAGTAATTGATAATTGTGGGCGTGGCATGCTGTCAAACTCAACTGTTTTTTTAATTTCAGAAAAAGTTGTTTTTTTTCTCCTCAAAAATAAATGGTTACTACTCGCAAGCTAGCATCGATAATTGCCTGCGGTCTTTTTTATAATGTTGGTAGGATTATAGTCTATAGTTGTTGTAAGTGGTCACAGCTCTAGCGTTTAATAGTAGGGGCGTTATGAAATTTTTATGAAACTACTATATTTTTCTCAAATTTAAACTTTAGTGGAATAGAACTTCTAGGGAACAAAAGTGAACAAGAAACGTATACCACCCAGAGAAATGTGAAAGTGTCCTCTTTAACCCTATATATACTTTTGTATCCGCCACTGGCCGCCGGTAGAACACTTTTTTCATTTTAATGAAATTACTCTAAAAAAAATCAAATTACGCCCTATAAGTAGCCCAATAAGTACTCGTATACATAGCTCGAGTAAACCTTAATGGATCGGTATGAAAATTAACCAGTATAAATATATTTCAAAATTAACTTATGGGATTGTAAATGAGCAGAATAGCCCCAACCCTTCTGGTACCTCCCATACAAAATAACCTATAATAAATATTTCTTTTATAACTGCCAAACAGACGATCGGAGGAGATTTGATTTTGGTCAGTTTATTTATATTGCAAAATTTGACAAACCCTAAGAAAACCGAAACCTTTGCCATACCCCTTCTGGTACCTCCCATACAAATGACCGAATTGACCCACATAGTTGTGCATACATATCTTTTGGTTAGCAAAGTGAATTCACTCAAATTTTGCGTATGATGTACGCTAATGATTATCGACCTCAGGAATGAGTATGGACAATATCGGTTGACGCTTTCTGGTACCTCCCATACAAAATAACCTTTTCTGAAAAATGTATATTTCTCCCATAACTTCCAAACCGGCACCTGGGGGATAATTTTAATTTGGTCAGTTAATTTATCTTGTAATAGGCGGAAAAACCTCAGAAACCCTAACTATTTGACACATCCCTTTTGGTATGTCCTATATAGATAACCGATATTTTCCCTTTGGCATACATAGCATTTTTGTATGTACACTGAATTCAGACAAATTTTGCCAAGATAAGTGTAAATTGAACGTTGACTTACGAAAAAAAAAAATTCAAACACGGTGTGCTGCCCCTAATTGTACCTCCTGTACAAATAAGTTAATTTTTTTTACGTTTTTCCTTCACAAGCAGACAAAAAATAGTAAATGAGCAATTTTATTTTAATTAAAAATCTATTAATTTCAATATTTCAAGACATAAACAATATCTTATACTGAGTGATGGTATTTATTAGTCAGTTTACCTGACTGAAATATATTTAAGTACGAAAAACATAATATTAATATGAAGGAATAATAAACACAAACTACCACAGTTTCAAATCCTATAAAAATCTATTGCAGTTTTAATTTTAAAATGTTTGTTTTTTAAATGATCAAATTTGACAGCAAAAATAATAAATTTTTCTGTATTAATAGCAAGATTTTTAATATTATTAACGTTTTGTTTTTAGTGTAAATTTTTCTTTGAGTGTAAACAAATTTGCAAATTTGACAGCAAAAAATTGCTAATTTTTCTGTAATAAAAGCAAAATCTCCAGTTGATTTTACTATTTTTTTTTGGAGTGTATAAATTTTTTTGAGTGTAACATTAAAAAAATTCCAATATTACAAAAAAATTTTATAATTGTTATTAAGTTCCAAATATAAAATATGTTAATGAATAAAAAAATAATATATCCATAATTCACTCTAAAAGTTAAAAATAATCAAAAGTTCAACTTTGACCCAGAATTCCTTAAAAAGTCCTGAATAAATTTAAATGTAATTAAAACGGACTCAAGCTGAACTAAATATCTATCCATTAAAAAAAATTTCTTCAATATTTTGATCGGTTCAAAAGTTACAGAATTTTGGCCAATGAAAAATGTTTTTCAGCCACTGTGCAGCGGGCGAGATCTCGGCCAGAAACTTTTGCTATTTTTTAGAACACTGTATAGACCAGTTGCCTCCATCTGCAAGGCTGACATAACCGCTTTACAGGAAATCCGGTGGACGGGACACGGGTGAAGTCGTGCGACATCTACTATAGTGGCCATGCGGGAAAACACGAGTTTGGATGTGGATTTGTGCTTGGCAAAAGATTGACTTCGATCACTATCATACTGCAGCTAAGGTACGCACAAGGCTAAGCATGGCGAAAAACGTACATAACCAGCCACAACGAAAGCTGGTCATTGGTAAAGTGCAGACCACAGAGGTAGCGGGCGCCTACCCCAACCACCTGATTATACTACTACGGGATGCTCAAATCCCTGAAAATACTACCTCTGAGTGCCAATATATAGACATCTCCTTAAAATAGACTGTAAAGCGCACTTGGATACTCAAAGCTGTCCCAACACGATGCCAAGTACGACAATGAATGTCGCAATGCTACGAGAAAGACTGATGTTGCATACAGAACGAAACTACAGCCCATTGACAATAACAAGAGCTAGACATCGGTAAACTGCAGACCACAGAGGTAGGGGACGCCTACAACAACCACATAACTAAACTGCTACAGAATGCTCAGACCCGGAAAACTACTACCTTGTAGTTGTAAGCGGTCTTCTTATATTGGACTGCAAAAGCGTACTTGGATACTCAAAGCCGCCCCAACACGATGCCTAGTACGACGATGTATGTCACAATGCCACGAGGAAGAGTAATGCTGCATACAGGACGAAAATGCTGCCAAAGGCAACGTGAGTTGTTCGTTAGTGGCACAGGGAGGAGAGGTGGAAGGCAACTCGTCTCTTTAGCCGGAAAAAGAAGGAGTTGAAGAAGCAACAAGATAAATACATACAGTCCTTCGAAGTTGAGGGGAAGCCCATCTAGTGATAGACCCCGATAACGTTCTGAAGATATGCAGAACCTTTCAGAAATCTGCTAGATACGGACACCACTCCTGAAAAGCCCCTTAGCTAAAAAAAATGTTGACAAAGTCTTACGATATCGGATCCGAAGTCGTTACTAAAAACAGTCGAGAGAAATCTGATATTATATGCACGACATGTCGTTACCGACGATTTTTGAATGTAAATCGAGGGAACTTCGATGCGTGGTAACGAATTTGGACCGATATATTACCAAATATCTGAAGTAATTCAGATGTTCCTGACGGCGCATCTTACCGATTTCTGTCCAAACTTTAACAAAAATCTTCCGATATCGGATCTGAAATCTGACCTATACACCTGAGGGAAATCTGATTTACGACATGTCGTACCAATGTCTGAAATATTTCTGAATGTAAATCGTAGGAAAATCTGAAGGGAAATTCGTAGTTTATTTAATAACAATTCGTTGTTTCCTCCGACACAAAGTTCCAAAATCGCTAGACGAGTCTGTACGATATCGGTAAAAAGAGTTCAGACAATGTGCAGACATGTCGGATAGCATAGAATATCATAGGATCTTTTGATTTGCTGTGTCGTTCCAATACATGACAATGATATTACCTGTACACCTCAGAGTTATCCCTCAAAATAACAAAGATTATCTTTCGGCTTAATTGTTTAAGGCAGGTGGAGAGGAGCTGGTAAAGACAATGCATCAGCTCACGGAGAACATCTGGCTAGAGGATATGGATTGCAGCCTCAGTCTATTATGTCCCAAATACAAGAAAGGATATCGAAATGAGTGAGAAGGACTACCATGTAATAAGCCTATTACCAATTGCGTACAAGGTCCTTTCGAGCATATTGTGTGAACGTTAACAGCCAATTGTAGAAAAACTTATTGAACCTTAGACCTGACAAATCTACGACGGATCAAATCTCCGTCCTTATAACAAATCCTGGAGAAACACACATGAAAAGCAGTTCGATACCTACCACCTCTTTGTCAACTACAAAGCTGTCTTCAAGGATTTGACTACACACATTCACTTGCATAGCCGATGTTATCGGATGTGTGTGAAGTTAAATTTGTATTTTAACTAGCCAAGATACAAACCCCTTTGATTAACAGAGCTATTATATTTAACTAAGAGATATATAAATATAATCGTAAATATCTCTTGATCTAGCAATTAGAAAACAGTACGAGGGAAGTCTCATTGAAATTTGGGAACAATATTACGAGAGGAGTCTGAATAATTACCTTATAAAGATTGAAATTATTTCCCAAGGAATATGTACACATTCTGAAGATTCTGGAAGACTTGCGTCAATTGGACTAATGGCAAATAATTGCTATTATACAGCACTTATTAAGTTATAACTCGTTTTCTCCAAAAAAAATTCTGAATATGATATTTTGGAAAAAATTTTAAAAATTTCTAGTTGGGACGGACATAGTGGGTACATCCCACTCAAATTACCGAAATCACCCTATACAAACATCTTTTTTGTAATTACTCTGAAAAAGTGCTGTTTCATAAAGAAACAAGAAACGTCATTTTCATATTAAACCATCAATATGTGCATCAGTATACAAGTCAACAACTGATTGCATAAAAATCAATACAGTCACCCCTTGATATATTAAATGTAAATAAAAAAAAAACAAATTTCGACGTTATTTATTCAGAAAAAAATATTTCCTTAATTAATCAAATTTATTCCATTTATGACCTAAATCACTAAATTTTTGCCACTTCTTAATTTAACCCTGTGGCAACACTGACACCTAAGATTACTGGCATTTACAGGATACTTGCGGCACTTACCATATGATGGGGTTATGCTGAGGGTTTTTCCTTTTTTACTTCTGCTGAGGGAGTCCTTACGCGGAGGATTGTGTTGTATCTCCGGGTTTTGTTGAAAGCAGATTACTGCACAGTTTTTACAGTTTACATGGTAGTGATATTTATTTGATATAAATTTATGTTTTCACCTGTTGTTTTATTTTTATTTGAATGTTTCGTTTTTTTTTTGTTTTTCTTTCGTTTTGTTTTATTAACGGTACCTGCCTTTAACACAGTTTATATATTTGTACATTTCTTTGTTTTTACAAATGACAAAGAGACATTGAAACATTTGTTAATCGAATTCTCTCACGCACTCACAGTCTGTCTGGCTGTTTGTCATTCACTCACTGTCACGGTGTGTTGTTGTTAATGGCGGTGTGATGGTACTTTTTCTGTCATACTTTTGCACTGGTTTGTGTGATGGTTGTTGTTCTTCGTTATCCTCTTTGAGGAGAGCGGATGATATACGTTTTGTTTATTTTTCCTCTTTCCGTGTTTTGAGGTTGATGTTGTTGTTGTAGTTGCAATTGCCTGTAAAAACACGGGGAGAGAGAGAGAGAGAGTGCGTTATTTATATGTTAGCCTGTGTCTATTTTCAGCTGTTTTGTAAACAGTATTGCCAAGTCACGTGTATTTTTAAATGCTAACTTAGCATTATCGATATATAAAAGTCTTGGAGGACTGACTTATCACTCCCCAGCCCGAGCGGCCAAAGCTTGAACATTGAAATTTTAAAATGTAGGTTACTTTAATGACGTAGAGGCACACTAAAAAGTAATTTTTTGAAATTCGGACTGCAAGGGGGTAAAAGGGCACCGCACCATCCAACTTGAATTTTGAAATGGTTGTATATTCTTTATAGATACTCAGTCGAATTTCGGTACATTTGGTCATACAAGAAAAATTAATTTTTATGTGGGAAGAGGGCGATGCCTCGCCCCATTTTAAAAAATTGTTTGTGGGTTAATGTAATGTATAACAATAGTAAGTAATAATAATATAATTTTATGTGTCCTCTATCATGAATACATAAAGAAGACATAGTTAGACATAGGGACGTGCCACCATCCACACAAACCGAAATTTCAATCAGTCATAGCTCACAAGCCATATGTTACTGGTACAAGGATGATTACGCGTCCTTGGAAAATGCGTGGTGCTACGCCCCTTTTGAAAAATCTTTATATCGGTCATATTAATGGGCCGATTGTAAAAAAATTTGCACAATTTCTATGATATGATCATTCCTCAGCCCAAGCGGCATAAGCTAGAGCCTTGAAATTTGGCATGAAGGTTCCATTCGTGACGTAGGTGAGAAGTAATAAGGCAAATAAAGGGATAAAACTGCTACTATCCACCAAAACCAATGGCTATAGGCAGAATCGCGAAAAAAGGGGTGAATGTTTATTTTATAGAATATTTGAGATAGGGATTTTTTGAAATTCGTACCATAAGAGAGTAAAAAGGCCGGAAAATTAAACAAAATTGGTACTATCACCTTGAAGATACGGATAAAGATAGAATCATACAATTTTTTAAGAGCAGACTTCCTATATGTTTAAAGACATGCACGAAGAGATTTTTTGAAATTTGTAGTTTTAGGGGTAAAAAGGCCGAAAATTAGATTATACTAGTACCATAACCCATACCAAATATTTAGCTTACTAAAAAGTTCAGCGGTTCAAAGCAATTTTTCGAAACTCTTATTTTTAGGGATAAAAAAGGTAACAAAAATGGGAGCAAATTTGGCCCAAACGGCTAAAGGTACAATACAAAAATTGGATGTAAATATTTATCATACGGAGTAGTTGAGTGACAAGAAGAAAAATTTAATAATTCGTTCTTTTACTTTTAGACGTACCAAATGCCACGACGCATAGAATTTGATAATCGGATTACAAAAACGATGTTACGGAATAACCCCCGAAACTGTCTTTTTGCCACACCCACATTACTTACTTAGCTAGCATTCTTTGCAATCCAATTGGATTATATATCGCACGTAGAAAAATATTATATAAGTTATGTAAGGCTGGAGCATTTTCGTCCATCCGTACAACATGACCTAGCCAACGCAGACGCTGCACATTAATGTGGCTGACCACGTCAATGTCATATATATTACGGAGTTTTTTTCTGTCGAATACAGGCAGAACCAATCCACTCGCTCGTGTCATAACCCAGGATTCTGAACCATGCACCACCTCGAAATTATAGTTGTCAACGTTTACGCAGTTTCCCAAACGAGTAGATTCTTTGTTCGTTAAAACTGATAACTTCGTTTTGTCCTCGTTCACTTTTAGACCCATTTTCGCAGATTCCTTTCGTATACCTGTGGAGACTGCAGTGACATCCCGCTTGTGGCTTTTGTTAAATATCGTGCCACACGTGTTTACTGTAGCTTTCCTCATAATCATCTCCATCACTATGTTGAAGAGGTCACACAGGCCACACTGATAAGGTCCGATCAGGTTGGATACCACTGGCTTTAGTCTTTCATATAGCACACTCGATAGTACCTTATATGCGATGTGTAAAAGGCTGATCCCGCGGTAGTTGGAGCACACACTTGGAGCACACGGACCGTGCATAGGAGCTGGTGCATGCTCGTAATCAGTCGGACTTGAAGAGCTCTGCCGGAAGTCCGTCGGCACCGGCTGCTTTATAATTTTTCAGCTGCGATATTGTCCTTTTTACCTCGGCTTGACTTGGTGGTGGGAAATATAAGCCGTCGTCGACAATTGGCGTGATACCTTACGTGCTCTGCCTTGCTGGAAGTGTTCTGTCAATATATGCAGCACACTCTGCGTATCTGTAACCAGATTTCCATCTTTGCCCTCACAGGAGGGGAGCCCATTACCGTAGACTTTTGATTTAACTTTCTGATAAAAATTTCAGGCCTCACCTCTGTTCCTATTTCGCTCTATATCCTCGTTCTCCCGTTCCTTCATCTGACCCACATTATTTCCTGTAAATGGACGACAACACAAAGTTCTTCAGGTAGCAGTGTATCCACATAAACTGAATGCGTTGTAGACTTTGGCCGGCGGAGGCCACCCACCCTCAGTTGCTACCATGAAAAAGTATAACACATAGAAGGAATCACTTTAGAGCCTAGGTTTCTTTGTATTCATGACTTGTTAAGTCGTTGGATTCCTGTCTGTCTGTCTGTCCGGCTGGTATGCATGATAACTTTCGAAAGGCGTTACCGATTGTTTATAAACTTTGCTGGGGTTAATATTTTCCCGAAACTACTTACGGCATAGCTAGAGTGTTCAAAACCGAAACCGAAAACCGTCTAACCGGTTTTTTTCTCCAAAACCGTATGCCGGTTTCTTCAAAAATTCCAATTTCGAATACCTGGTTTAACCGGTTTTTTGATGTCGGTTAACCGGTTTTTTAAAAAGGATAATTTTTACAGAACATTGCCAGGTTTGATCTAGGCAATTCAGCACTTCCAAATGTAATACGAAAATTTGTTTGAAAAATGCTGCTTGCTGACCGGTTTCTCTAATGTTGATATGAGAGGAAGTATTCATATAAAAAAAACTTTCAATAGTCGTTATTTCCAAAATTAAGCATCCAATTGCAAAAAAGATTTGTGATCAATATACAATAGTTTTTAAATCACCTTGCAATGGCAGGGAAGCCGTTGAAGTTCATATGAACAACTTTAATTGCATTTATTTCCTAAAAAAAGTGTCTAATCTTAAGATTAAAATGTGGAAAGCCATCGATATTTATTGGAATAACCTTTTTCTTCCATAGTAAGCATCCAATTGTTAAAATAGGATTAACTTTTTTCTTTAATTCTAAACCATACTAGTTGTAAAATATAAGTTTTAGAGAAATCTCGTGTAAAAAAGTTGAAAAATAGTTTGATCTAATTAAATGTTGTAAGGTTCAATTAGATCTTATTATATCTTACCATGGGTCTGATCAAATTTAGCGAGATGTGCCATTACTGTTCTATATCTAATCATATTTGGTGTCATATCTGATTATAACTGGCGTTAGATCCATTTATATCTGGATCTAATAAGTTATGGCTGATCACCACAGATCTAAGATTTTTGGAGCAGTTGAGATATAATCTGATCAATAGGAAGATCGAGAGAGACATGTCAAAACCACCCCTATTTATTTCCTGTATTTTATTTTATGTTACTTTATAATTGTAAAGTTGAACTGTAAATTTAATCTCATTGTATCAGAATAGATCCACTATAAATTTAGATATAATTTGATCAGATTTGATACAATTAGATATGATCAGATTAAATTATATCTGGGACAAATTAAGGATAACATTAGATCTAATTTCGATATAATTAGATAAGTTCCGATCCAATCTGATCCAATCTGCACTTTTTTACACGATATCGTACATTTTACACTTTTAAGTTCAAATTTCGTAGTGATCATCCTGAGATTTATGAATTAATGGAAAAAATGTTCAGTTGACTTAGCATACTTTAGAATTTATATATCGAGATATATATGTTTTCATATTTAATTTTATTTAACAATTTCCGAAAAACCGAACGAAACCGGTTAACCCGGTTGTTTACTAAATCATGAATTCGAAAACCGGATTGTTGGAAAAAGTTATTTTTTGAATAAACCGGAAACCGGTTTTCTGAAAAATTCAAAAAAATTCGATGTTGGATTTTTGTCGGTATGACCCCTCCCCAAAAATGATAAGTTTTCGCAGATTTTGGTAAAATTTGAGCACGATTGGAGTATGTTAACCCGTGCCGCTTTGGGCTTACAATTTTTAAGCTCCAAAAGACATGTTGGGTAGGCAGCATGTGCGTAGGTTAACATTCTCCAATCGTGCTCAAGTATCCCAAAATCTGTAAAGAATTATCTTTTCTGCAATTTTTTCCCATATAACATGTGGTCACCACTTTTTTACTTTATTACTTAAAACTAACGATAGGCGAACCGTTGGATTCGTCTTGAAAATATCTCTAATGTGAGTACACGCACATAGAAGGTCATCATAGAATCCAAGGCGCCCCGGTGGACAGTGAGGAAAAATACAAACTTTTGACCAAATTAACTTTAAGACTTTAATTCTTAGTCGATTTTCAACATATAAAAAAAATATTTTTCGTTCTTTATTTTGTTTTTTGTTGATCTGTATTGAATTATGATATTGTCATAGTTCGGCAATAATAAATAATTGCCAAAAGAACTGTAGCCCGTTTCTACAAATAAATCGGCGAGTTACCGATTTGCGTGACGTCACGTTGTTTCGGTCTTTAATTACCGATATCGACAAAACTGCTGTTTCTGTACGTTGAAATCGTTTAAAATTCGTTATGCATTGGAAATAAAACACAAATTGAATGAAACGTGATGAAAATGAACCAAATGACAACCACAATGAAAAGTATATGCCGATTTTTGTTTTGAGTTTTGGACCTTCCCATATGGGAAGAAGTCTTTTTAATGCATTTATAATGTGGAAAATTACCGTCGTAATCTTTAAGCGCATAGCAAAGTGTACACACATTCATTTTTCATTCATAAATTGTTTATCAAAGAATATATTTTCAAAAGTTATTTGAAAATAATTAAAAAATATTCGTGATGTGTAAAAAATCAAAACAAAGACATAAATGTAATAAAGTAATCGGTATCCGATAAAAAGGAAATACTATTATTAAGTATGGTTTACACGCTATCTACCCATATCTACTCATATCTTCTCAGCTGCAAGAGCGAGATAGCCTAATTAGAAAACGTGTAGGAGTAAGCAAAGACAAACACTACAAAATTATAGCAAAGTAATATTGAATTATAGGAAGGTGGACAGGAAATCAAAATGTACTGATTTGACAGGAGATAGGGGATATGGGTGGATAGCGTGTAAATCAGCTTTTAATTTCATTATTACGAGATTTTCTGCGTTATGGAATTTATTTATTCATGAAAAATACTAATAAATTTATTTTATGGAGAATTTAGAACTAATTTTTAGTACTTTTACAACACCGGAACTTATAAATTGGTTTTTTGTTATTACACTACTAATAACACTGTGATAGTTTTTGACAGACATTTTCGACGGTTCACACATGAGGAATCGAAAAACACCATTCGTTTATTGAGTTACAATGAGGGTTTAATAGAAAAATTTTTTTGTATAGGTTTTTTTTGGTAGTAAAGTTGGATTTTCAAATAAGCTTGACTAATTTAAAACAACTTTGTCGGAGACGACATATCCGAAAACAAAACCATAATCTGCGAAAATCGATTAAAATTCATAAGCCCCTACCCCTTAGTGAAAATAGTTTTTATTTTTAAGAACATTATACATATTTTTTGTAAGTCTAGTCAAATAAGTCAAACTTATCCGAAAACCCAACTATAGCCTGTCGAAAATCTGTTTAGATCCTTAAAACTAAACTAAAAGTAAAAAAAAAACAAAACCGTCAGAGTAACTAAAAAAACTAATGTCCGAATTAGGGTAAAACCGTCGAGTCCGGTCTTGGCTTGTTTTTCGACTACCACAGTGTAGTCGTTTATGAATACACGCATAATAAAGAGTTTTTAGAGTTATTATGTGTTTTAGCTAAAGTTCACTTTTTATCCAAATTAATAAATTCTCTTTATAAAGCTGATAATTATTAATACATTTTCTTTAAGTGAATCTATCCGGTTTCAAATGTTATTTATGAGTACTTGTTATTTAATTTAACGTTTGCACAACATTATTTAGATTTATGAAAATCGGTAAAGTTCTCACATTCAAAAAAGTCAGTGAGAAAACTATCGAATCCAATTTTTTACAGAAACACTTTACTACAACATTCCTATGAAATGAAATCGGAACATGCGACAACTTATCGATTTGGAATGAGTGAATTGAACAGAAATCGATTTAGACTCTTACAGAAACATTTCGGGTGAGAGTGACGACAGAGTGGCGTCAAATCGGTAATATGAATCGGCAATCGCTATGAGTTACAGAAACGGGCTACTGATCTCAAACCGAACTATGACAATATCAAAAATATTTTTCTTCAAAATGCTGTTATTTTTAGGAAAAATTGGACAATTTCATTCACAAAACCAACCTTGTTTTTAACTTTCTGGAACTGAAGTTAACTTTTTTCAAACGCGTAATTATCCCAGTTTAATCTATTTAATCTATAACTAATTCAAGATAAATACATACTAATAATTAAATTTCCACATATATATCATTCCAAAAACAAACAATTATTTAGCGGTATTTGTTAAGGTAATATTTTGGCAACACTGTTTACACAGCAGTATTTGTGGTTTCTTTTCTCTTTCGATTTCTTCGGGTATTTGCTCTTTCTCAACACTCAGACATGGTTTACTCACCAATTGTACACTCGCCTTGGTGACTTGGTTAGTTACTACCGCTCTTTTGTTGTTGTTGTTGTTAGTTCTTAACGTAACCCGGAGAGGGGAGCGCCAACGTTCAGGTCAATATTGGGGGATAATATTGCGAAAAATGTTAATGACACATGAGGGAATGTTTTTGGTCTATTTGTCGTAAACTATTTTTGTAGTATGTATTATTTAATATTTTCTAATTACGATACAACTTAGTCATATAGTAAGGCCGTTTTTGTTATTGTTACATAGATACATACATATGTATGGAGATTTGTAGGTTGTGCGTTTAAAGTTTACTTTATAATTACTGAAGATAAAAAAAATTACTTCACTTTGTGCATGTGGCTGATTGTTCATACATAGATAGGTTTCACTTGGATCAATTTACTTTTCACTCTTTTCTCCTGTTGTTAACCTACAGGGGAGTTTTTTTTTTGGTTTGCTACAAAGTCCGTTGCCCGTTCTTTTCTTCTTCTTCTTGTTATTTGGCGTGTTTTATTTAGTAACGTGTTTGTTAAAACATTTTCATAAAAGCAAGCAGCTTTTCCTTTGCCACGGGTGGGGTAGGTTTGTTAATGAGAAAGAAAAAACACCCTGTTTATAGATATATTATTTGTATTTCTACTATTCTGTGTTGTTATTTTTTTTTTATACGTATAAGCGTTTTGTTCGATTTGTTAAATAAATTTCTGGGATTTACGTTAGAAAGATTTGTGGGGACACAATTTTACCGTTGCCGTTTTTTTCTACTATCGTCGTCGTTTTACGTTTTTATCCGCGGCTGTGTATTGCTGCAAGTGAGAATAACAACTGATTTGGATTCTAGAATGCGTTTACTCCAAAAGCTTGTGATGTTTTTTGGGTTGCTCGCTGTGCTCTTGGTTGGCTAGCTGGCTTCTGCTTGGTGTACGCCGCCAGCCAGTAAAAGAAGAGCTTTTTCTATGGAGCCCCAATATTGCTTATCTAAAGTGCAAAAAATGGTGTTGCCAGATGGTCATGGTGTTGCAATCCTCAAAGGGAATTGTTGGGGTGACTATAGTATCACAATAGTGATAAATTTCGAGGGGTGATAAGAAGCTTATGTATAGTTGAGGTACACAATTGGTGTATTCATCCGAAAAATATATATATTCTTTAGGATGGCGCATAAGCAATGTTATACAACGAATGTAAAGTTGCGTAGTGGGGCAACATTAAGTCTTTACTTATGAACCCATTACATGTTATATGAGAAATTGTGCAATGTTCATCTTAAATTATTTTGTTTCGATAATTGTCTTAGTTATCGAACGTTAAATTAAATTTTTTAAAAAAAAAAAATTTGTTTAAATTCAAAATAAGATAACAACTGTCTAAGTTATAGAGTTATCGAACCTTAAAATCGATTTTTTTTTTATTAATGTATTTATATTTTTAAAACGCATTTCAAAATAAGGGTCTAAAATTAGACGGAAACATAATGTATTGTTTTTCAATAACTATTGTAGTTATCTAGTTATGAAAAGTTAAAATCGATATTTTTTGACAAAAATAGGTATACATTTTTGTTTAAGGTGTAACAATGAGAGGAAGACAATAATTATTTTTTTCTCGATGACTATTTATCGAACGGTTAAATCGATATTTCAGGATCCGGGCAGGGGTAAACAGATTTAGAAAAATAAACCGATATTAAATATAAAATCAAAAATGCGAAAAAATTGGCTTGGCACAGACCTACGCGGTCGACAGGATCCAAATCATGGGCTCCATAGTAGGTGATGTTTAAAAAATATCGATTTTTATAACGTTTGTGAAAATATGTGTAAAATTTTTTTAGTGTTTTTGAGAGTAAAATCTTAATATTTTTTCGATAACTATTTTAGTTACCGAACGGTTAAATCGATATTTCAGGATCTGAGCAGAGGTCGACAAATTTTAGAAAAATAAACCGAAAGTAAAATCAAGAATGCGAAATATTGGCTTCGAACAGACCTATGTGGCCCACAGGATCCAAAATAAGGAGATCAATAAAATAGGTTGATGTTTAAGAAAATATTTTTTTTTTCACGTTTGATGGTAAGGGTTTAAATAAGAGCAAAAAACTAGTGTTTTTTATAATAATTTCAGTTATCGAGCTTACGAACAATAAAATCTTAATTTCATGACCAGAGGCAGGGGTCAAACAAATTTGAAAAATAACGAATTAAAGAAAAACGTCAACAATGCGAGTAACCGAAAATTGAGTCGTCGGATGGACCTATATCGATCTTTTTTAAAGCTGTTTATAGTCAAAATAAGATCAAAATATGAGGAAAACAAAGTATTTTTTCGATAACTGTCTTAGATATAGAGTTATCGTATATACTATCGTAAATGTATTTACAATTTTGAAACATATTTCATACTAACAGTTAAAATATGAGAAAAACAAAACTTTTAGTATTTTTTGTCTAAAACTATCTGTTATCGAGTTATCAAACAATACAATCAACAGTTCTGGACATAAGATAGGGATCTAAAAAAATTTCAAAAGAAAACGAAATTAAATAAAAACTTCAAAAATGAGAAAATACGAAACTAGAGGAAAAGTCAACAATGTGAGTAATCGAAAAACGATAGGTCGGACGGACCTATATAGTTTTTTAACGCGTTTTATAGTAAGGTTCAAAATAACAGGAAAATATAGTTTTTTTTCGACAACTGTCTTATTTATAGAGTTATCGAACCTTCAAATCGATGTTTTTTTAAATGACATTAAATTTTTTGTGACGCATTTCATAAGTAAGTATTTTTTGTCGATAACTATTTTAGTTATCGAACGATACAATCGACATTTCGGAATGTATCAAAAAGCAAGAGTAAAAAACGAAATTAAAGAAAAACTCTAAAAATTAAAGTAATCGAAAATTTTAAAGTTAGATATGGCCCACTTAGTCCAAACCAAGGACCCCAATATAGTTTAATTTAAAAAATGCGGTTTTCTAACGCGTTTTACAATAAGGGTCAAAATAAAACATCAAATAAATTAGTTTTTCGATAACTGTCATAGTTATCGAGCTATCAAAGGTTTAAGTCGAAATTTTAGTTATCGAAAGATAAAATCAATATTTCAGGACCTGAGGCAGAGGTCATAAAATTTTGAGAAAAAACTAAATTGAAAAGAAAAAGATATATGAATTGTTATATATATTTTTGTGGCTTCCTATATAACAACATACCGATTGCATTCAAAAACTCTCCGATATAGATATATGGCAACACCAAAACTAATATAACTGTCATTTGATGTGATTTGCATATAACTCAGTTACTACGAAAAATTAAAAACAAAATAACCAGTTATAATTGTTATTAATCTTATCGCATAAAATTCCTCTTGTTGCTGTATTTGAAATTTGTACCCGCTGAATGTTATCTTTTGTTGCTATTTCTCGCTCTCATCAGTCACTCTCGAACTATCAAATAGAAGCTAACGCATATACTTTCACTGCCGTCTATTATGTCTAGAAGATTTACCCATTTGAATCCCAAGAAGACTCTATTTCTATTATGCGATGTCCAGGAGAAATTTCGACCGGCAATGCCGCTTTTAAATAATTTAATTGAAAATGCTAAACGATTGGTAAGAGTCGCTTGAAAGAACATTTGTGAAGTTGTTAGCTACAAGTTCTTGAATTGGAATTTTTGCAGACGACGGCTGGTAAAATATTAGATGTTCCTTTGTTGGTGACCGAACAAAATCCCGAGAAATTGGGTAAGACTGTACAAGAACTGGAAGTTGATCATGCGAAGGCAGTGGTTGGTAAAACGCGTTTTAGTATGCTGGTGCCAGATATAGAATGTCAGATGAAACAACTCTTCGATGAGGGCCAACCCCAAGATGTCGTGCTGTATGGTATTGAGGTGAGTTATGCGAAAAAAAGAGTCATCATCGGATGCAGAAGTACATTTTGTTTCTAAAATTTAGAATCTAAATGGTTAGTGTCGTAACTTACATTCCGGAATTTAATCATTATTTTCTTTAACAAAAAGAAAACACTAAGAACAAAAAAAAAATAAATACGTTCACTAGAATATACTGAACCATCTAAAATTATTGAGGATGTGATGCACATGAATGCACAGGTGACATGACACAATACCCAACGACATAATCCCCAAGGACATAATCCCGAAAACCATTTTGGGGATTATGTCCAAAAAATAAGAGGTCCCAAAAACCATTTTGGCTATTATGTTTCTGCGCCTGAAAAGCATATTGTTAACGTCTTTTTAGCACAACAAAAGTACTTTTTGTTACAATAAAAGTTAGTTCAATTAAGATACATTTTAATAAAACAAAAGTAATTTTTAGTACAATAAAAGTACACTTTGGTACAAAAAAGTACTTTTTAATACAATAAAAGTACTTTTTGGTACTTTTACTTTTTACAAAAGAAGTTCTTTTTAGTACAATAAAAGTACATCACAAAACAAGTATGTTTCAGTACAACAAAAGCACTTTTTAGTACAACAAAAGTACTCTTTGGTACTATTTGGTACTACTTTTTAGTACATTTTAGTACAACGAAAGTACTTTTTAGTACAACAAAAGTACAATATAACTACTTTTTAGTACAATAAAAGAAAGTTTTGGTGCAATAATAGTACTTTTTAGTATAATAAAAGTACTTTTTGGCACAATAAAATTACTTTTTACTACAAAAGAAGTTATTTTCAAAGCACACAATAAAAGTACATTTTAGTACAACAAAAATAAGTAAATTTCAAAATAAGTACATTTTAGCACAACAAAAGCACTTTTTAGTAACACACTTTTTAGTACAACAAAAGTACTTTTTTGTACTATAAAAGTACTTTTTGGTACAATAAAAGTACATTTTGGTACAATAAAAGTACTTTTTGGTACAATAAAATTACTTTTTTCAACAAAAAAATTTCTTTTTAGTACAACAGAAGTACATTTTAGTACAACAAAAGTACTTTTTATTGGTACAAAAGTACATTTTATTACTATAAAACTACTTCTTAGTACAATAAAAGTACTATTTGGTACAATAATACTACTTTTCAGTGCAAAAAAGAACTTTTTGTTACAATAATTTTTAATACAAAAAGAGTACTTTTCGATACAATAAAAATACCTTTTGGGAAAACAAAAGTACTTTTTGGTTCATAAATAACTTTTTAGTACAATAAAAATACTTTTTGGTACAATAAAAGTAAGTTTTGTTACTATAAAACAAATTTTTAGTACAATAATAGTACATTTTAGTACAAAAATTACATTTCGTTACAAAATGAGTACATTTTAGTACAACAAAAGTACTCTTTGGTACTTTAAAACTACTTCTTGGTAAAAAGGAAGTATTTTGTAGTATACTAATAGTATATTTTAGTACAACAAAAGTACTTTTTAGTACAACAAAAGTATTTTTTTGTACTATAAAACTACTTTTTGGTGCATTACAAGTACTTTTTGGTGCAATAAAAGTACTTTTTGGTACTATAAAATTACTTTTTGCTACAAGAGAAGTTATTTTAAAAGTACGCAATAAAAGTAAATTTTAGTACAACAAAAATAAGTAAATTTTAAAATAAATACATTTTAGCACAGTACAACTAAAGTACTTTTTTTTTACTATAAAACTACTTTTTTGTACTATAAAACTACTTTTGAGTACAATAAAAGTAAATTTTGGTACAATAAAAGTACTTTTTGGTACAATAAAATTACTTTTTTCAACAAAAAAAGTTATTTTTAGTACAACAAAAGTACATTTTAGTACAAAAAAATACATTTTGTTACTATAAAACAACTTCTTAGTACAATAAAAGTACTTTTTGGTACAATAATACTACTTTTCAGTACAAAAAAGAACTTTTTGTTACAATAATTTTTAATACAAAAAGAGTACTTTTCGATACAATAAAAATACCTTTTGGGAAATCAAAAGCACTTTTTGGTTCATAAAAAAACTTTTTAGTACAATAAAAATACTTTTTGGTACAATAAAATTTTATTACTATAAAACTAATGTTTAGTACAATAATAGTACAAATATTACATTTCGTTACAAAATGAGTACATTTTAGTACAACATAAGTACTCTTTAGTACTTTAAAACTACTTTTTGGTAAAAATGAAGTACTTTGTAGTATAATAATAGTATTTTTTAGTACAACAAAAGTACTTTTTAGTACAACAAAAGTACTTTTTAATACACCAAAAGTACTTTTTTGTACTATAAAACTACTTTTTAGCACAACAAAAATACATTTTGGTGCAATACAAGTACTTTTTGGTGCAATAAAAGTACTTTTTGGTACAATAAAATTACATTTTGCTACAAAAGAAGTTATTTTCAGTACAACAAAAGTACATTTTAGTACAACAAAAGTACTTCTTTGTGCAACAAAAGTACATTTTGTTACTATAAAACTACTTCCTAGTACATTAAAAGTACTTTTTGGTACAATGGTACTACTTTTCAGTACAAAAAATAACTTTTTGTTACAATAACAGTAATTTTTAATACAATAAGAGTACTTTTCGATGCCATAAAATTACCTTTTGGTACAACAAAAGTGCTTTCTGGCAAAATAAAAGTACTGTTTTGGTACAATAATATTAATTTTTTAATATAATGAAATAACTTTTTAGAACATCAAAAGTACTCTTTCGTACAATAAAAGTACTTTTTAGTACAATAAAACTACTTTCAATTCAAACAAAAGTACTTTTTGGTACAACAAAAGTACTTTCTACGATATAAATACTTACAGTATTTATACCCTCAACCTACGGGTTAAAGGCGGAGCTGTAAACTCAAGTACAAGTAATCATTACCTACCATGTTCGAAAGAATTTAAAAGTTAACTACAATTCCAATTACATGAGGAATTGGAATTGAAACTAAAAGTCTCAACTACACAGGTAATTGTACTTGAAAGTAATGATTCCTAATTACTTTTCAATTAGCTCAATTACTTTTAAATTACAAGGAATTGAAAGGAATTGACGGAATTGGGAGGAATTGGAAGGAATTAAGAGGAATTGCTGCAATTTGGAAAGGTCCGTTATGTTAAAATATATTGCTCCCACTCTCATTTTCTCTTTGTGACGTCACACTGTGGAACTTACAATTTCTACCCCTTATTTCAAAATTATTTCAATACCTTTCCAAATTGCAGCAATTCCTCATAATTCCTTCCAATTCCTCCCAATTCCGTCAATTCCTTTCAATTCCTTGTAATTTAAAAGTAATTGAGCTAATTGAAAAGTAATTAGGAATCATTACTTTCAAGTACAATTACCTGTGTAGTTGAGACTTTTAGTTTCAATTCCAATTCCTCATGTAATTAGAATTGTAGTTAACTTTCAATTCCTTTTTAGATGTACTTGTAATTGTAATTAAGCAGTAATGAGTACAAATTGTAATGATTAGTTTACAGCTCTGGTTAAAGGTTATAAATCATATTATACGACCAAAAAATGTAACACATAGATGGAGTCACTTTAGATCAGTGACCGGCAGCCCAAAACAACCACAATATCTGTTTGTGTTGAAGAGTTGCTCTCTTCTCTCTCTCAATGTTGTGAAGGAAATTGTTATATAGTTTTTTCATAACTATGAACATTATTACTTACTTAATTTCCCTTTGCACCCCATGAATGAGGTATGGGATAGCTTCTCGCGTTGTTGTGAATTAACACGCTTTCTATTTTTAGATTCACAACTAACGGCTTGTTTATCGACGAATGCGAACGTCACTGTTTGAGAAGCTCTTACTAGACACGACGATTGAATCGATGCTTAATACTGCGAAGTTACTGTCAACAACATTCTAGGGGAGCCGACAATGAAAGAAAATTTTTTTTTTTTTTTTCTTTTTTAAGATGACTGGAGCCAGGTTTGAACCTGCGATCTCCCGCATGGTAGTCGCGTGTTCTAACCACTATGCCACGGCCGGTCCCAATGAACATTATTATAATATAAAAATCCAGGAAATAATTAATAAATATTACTACAAAGCGTGGGCAATGTACATTAACATATTACAATTCATTTTTAGCAAAAAAATGCATTTCTTTTATTGTCTTGCCAACAACAAGCGTCGACATAACAGCGTGGGACGAATGCCCAAGCGAGACTGAATGCATTTTTTTGTTTTCGTTCAATGTGTGTGAGAATACTTGTGTGGCTCTCTCGCTCACGTGGCCCATGGGCTTCCTGTCGCGGTTCGCTGCTTTAGATCATAGGTTTCTTTAAACCTAATTCGATTCATGACTTTCTAAGTCATTTGATTCAAATCCGTCTGTCTGTCAGTCCGGCTGGTGCATACGGTAACTTTCGAAGGACGCAGGCAATAGTTGTTAAACTTACTTACTTACTTAAGTGGCCCATTACAACTTACAAACATGGTTCATAAGTTTGAGGCCTGAAGTACTAAAGAATTCCATACGCTTCGGTCTTGTGCGTGTGTTCTCTAGTTAGTCCTACCAGATGGTGGCACGTCGCCTACCACTTGGTCCTTCCAACGGAGTTTGGGTCTCCCTGCTCTGCGCCGTCCTTCAGGTTCGCCTTCAAACACCTTTCTCGCTGGAGCATTTACATCCATCCTGGCAACATGACCCAGCCATCGTAGTCGTTGCATTCTGACTCTTTTAGCTACGTCGATGTCGTGGTAAAGCTCATACAGCTCATGGTTCATCCGATGGCGAAACTCGCCGTCGACACAGATAGGTCCATAAATTTTTCGGAGTACTTTCCTCTCGAATACTCTGTAATATCTCAAATAAAAGAAGCAATTTTAGTATTGACTGTCGCAATCAAGTGCGGATATCAGTCTATATTTTATTATGATATTTTGACAGTATTTATACCTAATTTGATTACTTAATTTCTATCTACATATTAATACATACAATCTTATTTTGATTCTATTGCTATGTATGTGTAGTAGTTTCTGCAGACCAACAAGTACATACATACGTTCATATGGGCAGCGACGGTAGTCGCTGCTAGCGCAGAGTGCATTCAAAAGCAGCGCACATTGCTTGTACACAGTGCATTCCCACAGGTATGGAATGCTGCTGCAACGTACGGAGAGATCGTATTCAGTTGCGCGTGTTTGAATATTGGACATTTATCATATTACGTTAAATGTTGGATATGTTGGGAAAAATATTATTTGAAATGAATTCTGTTTATGTTAGCATAAATAGTTTATATTGTATTCAAATTGTTATGTTGGTACTTTGTGTTGGTTGCGTCGACTTAAGTGTTCTCTATTGTGAGAGACACGCTACACCTCCTTTTTTCGGAAGAATGTTCATATAACGGGAGTTTTATGGACATTCTTTTACAAAGTTATTTTACTTAAAATGTTAATAATTATTGTAGTATATACGTAAAATTTTTTTTTTCTATTGTTATTATCTTATTATTTTTATTTGTCTTATTATTGTTATTATTGGCCAATATTTGTTTTGTTATTATTATTTCATTTTACATATATTTTTAGTCTATTCTTATGTACTGTTTGTTCTTTATTTGTCTTAAGATCTACTATATTTACATTTTCTCTCAGTAGTATATTCTTAATTTTGTAAGGTCCCTTGTATCTCTCTTCAAGTTTATGACCTGTTTCATTTTTCAGTAGAACTAAATCATTTATTTTAAAATTATAATTATTTGTGTTTCTATCATAAATTTGTTTTTGTTTTTCCTTATGCTTATTTAATAATTGTAGGGCCCTTTTATTCGCTACTTCTAATCTATATTTTACTTCCTTAGCGTAATTGTCTATGTTATATAGTGGTGCTACTCGATCAATCTCATTAAATTGTTGAAAACCATTTGGAAGTTTTGCAAAAATTAACTCATACGGACAGTAATTGTGTACCGTTGATGGTGTTGTATTAAAACAGTACGTGAAGTACTTAAGCCACTCATCCCAGTCGGTTTTATCCACAGATATGTAGGAGCGTACATATTCGTTAAATGTTCTGTGACTTCTTTCTATTGTACCGAGTGTTTGGTGATGGTGTGCTGTTGATGTTAATTTTTCAATTTTAAGTAGATCGCATAGTTCCGTTAGAACAGAGTTTTTATATTCTGTACCCATGTCCGAAATGAACGTCTTCATTGGACCATAAATAAGAATAAAACGCTCAAATATTGCTTTTGCAACTGTTTTAGCGAATTTGTCGGGTATCGGTATTGTCACTAGGTACTTTGTCAAATCACATACTAGTGTGATTGCATATTCATTTCCGTCAATTGACCTTGGAAATGGGCCGATGGTATCCACGAATACCGTATCGAAAGCCTGTACCGGTGTTTGAGTAATAGTCATTGGACTTTTCAAATGTTTCATAGTCTTTGCCGTTTGACATTTATGACATGATTTCACATATTTAGTTATGTCCTTTGTCATATTCTTCCAGTAGTAGTATCTTCTGATTTTTTCAATTGTTCTGAAAATTCCGCAGTGACCTCCTTCAATAGGGTCATTGTGATACCTTTTTAAAATTTCTTGAATTGCATCAGTATTTTTATCATCAATTTGGGTCACCTTGTTTAGTAGCGCTACTTTTATTTTAACCAATTTTTCATTGCCCATTTTGGTAAAATCATCAATCGAGATAAATTCGAAAATTTTCTCATTAGGTGCCACTTGTAATTTGTCAATGTTGTGCTTACCGGCCACTTCTTCGAGCCTTGGGAAAAATTGTCCTAGGTCAAATTTCCCATTAGTAAACAGATCATTGATGTATATATACGCAATTATAGATTTTCCTCGTTTGATGTAACATTTTTCAGGAGTAATCTTTAATTTATAGTATTTTCTGACGTCAGTGTTCTTTATAGGAACGTATATACTGGGCTTTTCATTATTAGTTGATGTATGCTGCTTATTCAAGTTACTACTGTTATAGTCAATGTTCTTGTTTCTTGTCATCGATCGTGTCGTGACGTTTAAAATTTGGCTTGTCTTTATTGCCATGTCCTTAAGGTCATCTATTGTGATCCTTGATAATGCATCGGCAACATAATTGTCCTTTCCCCTAAGGTACTCTACCTCAAAGTCATATTCTTCTAGATCAAGTCTCATCCTAGTTAGTTTCGAGCTTGGATTTCTCATAGAAAAAAGAAATGTTAAGGGTCTGTGATCTGTGCGAACTAGGAAATGTTTTCCATAAATGTATGGTCTAAAATGTGTAATTGCCCAATGGATAGCTGTTAGCTCCTGTTCAATTGTGGACTTATTGCGTTCTCCTTGTGTAAAGGCTTTAGATGCATAAGCCACTGGTAAATATTCATTACCATACTGTTGAGTAAGCACAGCACCACAAGCATTTTTGCTTGCATCAGTTATAATACAAAACTGTTTTCCAAAGTCTGGATATTGTAGTAATGTAGGGCTCATAAGTGCTTTCTTGAGGTATTTAAAGGCATGGTCACATTCTTTTGTCCACTCGAATTGTACACCCTTTTTCGATAATCTTGTCAAATGTCTCGAATACTCAGAAAAATTTTTTATGAATTTCCTATAATAATTACAAAAAGCAACAAATCTTTTAGCTTCATCTGCGTTTGTTGGTGTTGGGTACTTTTCAATTATTGAGTATTTATTATCGTCTGGAAGTATTCCTTTATCTGTGCATTTATGTCCAAGGTATGTTACCTCATGCATAAAGAATGTACATTTCTCGGGATGTAGTTTTAGATTATTTTTGCGACAAAGTTTAAAAACATCGGTTAAATTTGAAAGCATATGTTTTTCAGAACAGCCTAGGACGACTAAATCATCCATATAAAGAAAAGCTTGTTTTGGTCTGAGACCACTGAAAGCAATTGTCATCATTCTCTGAAACGAATTAGGTGCTATTTTTAAACCATACGGAAGTCTAGTAAATCGATAACAACCCTTTTCTGTTGAAAATGAAGTTACATTTCTCGATTCTTTCTCTAGTTCAATTTGGTGAAATCCTGACATCAGATCAAGACATGAGAAGTATTTTGCTCGGCCAAGTTGATCTAAAATATCATCTATTCTTGGCAAAGGAAATTTGTCTGCTACCAATTTTTTGTTAATCTGGCGGTAGTCTATGACCAATCTCCATCTCTTTTCCTTAGAATTTGGAAGAGATTTTTTCGGTACTAACAGAATTGGACTATTGTATTCGGAATGTGATGGTTCCACAATATTGTCATCTATTAATTTATTGACTTGTCTGTTGATTTCCTCCTTGTGGGAGTGTGGTATTCGGTAGTTCTTTATATAAACGGGTTCTGTATCGTTTAATCTTAGCTTTTGTTTATAGAAGTTGTTAGTTGTTATTGTTTCTGATTCTAACACGAAGATATCACTGTATTCGGAACATAAGTTTGTCATAGTTTTCTCAAATCTTTTTGGAAAATTTTTCTTTAATTTTTGTAAAATTTTTGACTTTCTTTCTTCCTAATATAAATTTTCTGTAATTATGTCATAATCATTGATATCTTCTGTTAAAATCTTATTTTGCTGTAGTGTGACTAGTGTGTTATTTGTGTTTAGTATTCTAATAAATGCTTTTTTAGTATCTATTAGAGTACTTGCAATGAAAATACCTGGTTGGGGTTCTTGATTAGGAACCAACAACTCTTGCTTAGTAGTCGAAAGTTGTACTTGGCGTATAACTTCTGACCTAGCTGGTAAAACTATGCCATCATTGCATGTGTTAGTTAATGGAATTTCTATTTGGTGTTGTAGATTTTGCGGCCTTAGGACGAGGTAATCATGCTCCTGGTTAAAATCAATTATGCAGTTAAATTTTTTCATGAAATCCATACCTAAAATTCCATCACATGGTATTGGAAAATTATCTTGCACTAAATGAAATGTGTGCGGTATTAAAAAGTTTTTGAATTTTAAGTCGAAAAATGTTGTTCCAATGGATTTTATTTTACCTTGTCCTATGCCACTAAGTGTGGTTATATGTGAAGTGTTTACGTGTTCAAATGTTAATGTATTTGATTTTATAAGTGAAATGTCAGCTCCTGTGTCTACTAGTAATAGTATTGAGGTGTTACTATGATTTATTTTGATTTTAATAAAGATGCTAAGGTTAAGATTTAAATGATACATTTTCGCTTTTAATGTTCTGTCCTTAGGGGAACTTGTTGGTTTTCCGGATTGTCTGTGTTTGTCACCATAACGTTGGTGTTTTGACCATTGCCGTTACGTCTGTTATATTGTCCGCGTCTATTTCCACGATAATTAGAATTGTTGTTATTATGGTGGTTGAAACCATTATTGTTTCCTCTTCTTCCACCTCTACCAGATGGTCTTCTATTATTTCCACGGTAATTGTTATTGCTTTTATTTTTGAAGTATAGGACAGCATTTTGCCCTGTAGCTTCGGTGCAGCTACTGACAAACTTTCCAATAGCTTCATTCATATTCGTAAAATTTCCTGCCTCCATGACGAGTTTGACTCTATCATTGTTGCAGTTTTTAGTCATTGCCTTTACGGCGACCTGGGTACTGTATTTAGTTGCCAAATCAGTGGACAATCCATCAGAGATGTATGCATTTTCCAATGATTTAGTTAATGCCTCTATTTCACTACAATAGATATTGGCAGACTTATTGTTCTGTCTTATATTCAGTATCTTGGCCGACAAGACCTCAACTGATTCTCCCTTGACTGAACTGGAGAGTTTTCTTAATACTTCTTGTATTGTGGATTCATCTCCCAGCAGATTTCTGGCATTGCCTTTCAATTTAGTTTTTATTATTGTTATGGCCACCGCTTCGTGGGTGCCTTTAAGTATGTCTATTAGAGAAAGCGCATCCAAAAAGGATCTAAGATTTTCTGGCTTTCCATCAAAATCGGGAATCAACTTTGTGGCAGTATTCACGAATTCAACTACTGTCTGTGTTGCCATGTTGTCTTCCTTTTTATTCTTTATTTGCTCCGTTTGGGTATTACAAATAGTTTTTGGGATTTCTATTTCTTTATATGTCTAAGTTTTTGAACTATATTTTGCCAGTTCATTTGAATTTATTTATTCATTATTCACTAACGCTAAACCTTGTTTAACTCATTAGCTAATGAAACTGTTCTCATATAATTTTTCTTTAGTGATTTTTTATGTAGTTGATACAATGTAGTCACAAACTGCAAGACCATTATTGCAATTATTATTAAGAGGTAAATTGTAGTTGAAGCCTCTACCTCAACTATTTTCACTTCGTTAATAATATTCGCGTTCGGCCTATCAATTTTTGACTTTTGACCACCCATTATATAGCACACAATTTGTTAAAGGATTTAAAAAAAATCTTCTTATAGACTTATCTTAATATATATACTTATAGTGTACTTGTACATTTTTTTATTTTTCTTTGTTCTTACAATTTTTTTTCTAATTGTTTTTGTTAAAGTTTTAATTGAATTATAATATTACATTTTTTTTTTCTTTTTATTTTGAATTTGTTCTTGTCTTAATCTTCTTGCGTTTACTATTGAATCAAATAACCTTAATTTTCTTCTTGTTGTAAATTTCGAGGAATAAATTGTATTTTTGTTTCATAATTAGCATATGTTTTTTTTTTTGCTCATAGCCTGAAGGCGTAGTTAAGTAAATATAATTTACTAAACCAAAATAATGTATTTGCTGGTAATAGCGAAGTCGCTTTCTACCATTAACCATGCGTTCGTTATGTGCGCACGTTTTTTTTTTTTAGTGTAATTTTGAAATTGATTTAATTTACGTAGATAATTTAAATAAGTAGTTGTAGTATTAGCGGTTTTCATTAAGACTAGGGGCCATCATTACTTGTTCAAGGAAACCCACTTCATGAAAGATTGATTGTTACGTTAAGTGCTCCAAAACTGCAATTCGGGGATGTTACGAGCTCATTGATATTTCGAAATTTTTCATTCTCAGGCATCATCAATATTGCTTCTAAATTGTTGTGTTGAAGGTTGCCTTACTGTAGAATGCTCTTGGGGTGGTGGTTTCTTCATCTGGAGTTGTTATTTTCCTTCTTCTTATTCCACAATCCTGGCTTGGATTGGACTGCCCGGACAGTTTGGCAGTATCTTCCTTCTAATTTTGAATTTAGTTTGAGACGGCGGGTTTTCCGTTCAGTCTAAGGATCGCTTCAAGAGCGGTTTTACCTTTAGACTGGCAGGATCGCCATGTAATATCTCAAATAAAAGAAGCAATTTTAGTATTGACTGTCGCAATCAAGTGCGGATATCAGTCTATATTTTATTATGATATTTTGACAGTATTTATACCTAATTTGATTACTTAATTTCTATCTACATATTAATACATACAATCTTATTTTGATTCTATTGCTATGTATGTGTAGTAGTTTCTGCAGACCAACAAGTACATACATACGTTCATATGGGCAGCGACGGTAGTCGCTGCTAGCGCAGAGTGCATTCAAAAGCAGCGCACATTGCTTGTACACAGTGCATTCCCACAGGTATGGAATGCTGCTGCAACGTACGGAGAGATCGTATTCAGTTGCGCGTGTTTGAATATTGGACATTTATCATATTACGTTAAATGTTGGATATGTTGGGAAAAATATTATTTGAAATGAATTCTGTTTATGTTAGCATAAATAGTTTATATTGTATTCAAATTGTTATGTTGGTACTTTGTGTTGGTTGCGTCGACTTAAGTGTTCTCTATTGTGAGAGACACGCTACAACTCCCAGGTTTTGTATGTCCGTTGTCGTAAGCACCCATGATTCGGCAGCATACAAAAGAACGGGTAAGATTAGCACCTGGTATAGCTGTTTCTTAGTATTCCGAGATAAGGTGGTATTACTAAAGTGCTGCCGAAGTCCGTAAAAACATCTATTGGCTAGCACTATTCTCCGCTTAATTTCTTGGCTGACATTATTTTTCTTATTGACGGAAGATCCGAGGTAGGTTAACTCATCAACTACCTCAAAACAATAATTTTCAACGTTGACGCTGCGTCCCCATCGAGAGGACTCTTTGTTCGTCGAAATCATTATTTTTGTTTTGTCCTCGTTGACCGCTAAACCCATTTTGGCCGACTCCTTTTCTAGGGATGAGAAGACTGCAGTAACGTCCCGCAGATTTCGGCCAATGATATCTATATCATCGGCGTAGGCTAGTGGCATGTGGCTTTTGTGGAATATGGTGCCAGACATGTTGACACCAGCTTTTCTCATCACCTTCTCCATAACTATATTAAATAGTGTACAGGACAGGCTATCGCCCTGCCTGAGACCTCTTTCCGTGTTGAATGGTTCAGACTGATCTTTACCAATCTTAATCGAGGATTTGGTGTTTTCTAGGGTACATCTGCAAAGTCGGATTAGCTTTGCAGGAATACCAAACTCAGAAATAGCCTCATAAAGCCTATTCCTTATCGGAGAGTCGAAGGCAGCTTTGTAGTCGACAAAGAGGTGGTAGGTGTCGATCTGCTTTTCATGGGTTTTTTCCAGGATTTGTCGTAACGTGAATATTTGATCCGTCGTAGATTTGCCAGGTCTAAAGCCGCACTGATATGGTCCAATTAGTTTTTCTACAATTGGCTTTAGACGTTCACACAATATGCTTGAAAGGACCTTGTACGCAATTGGTAATAGGCTTATTCCACGATAGTTCTTACATTCACTACGATCTCCTTTCTTGTATATGGGACATAACAGACTGAGACTCCAATCCCCGGGCATGCTCTCCTCTTGCCAGATGTTCTCCATGAGCTGATGCATGCTCCTAATCAGCTCCTCCCCGCCAGCCTTAAACAATTCAGCAGGGAGACCATCGGCTCCAGCAGCTTTGTTGTTTTTAAGGCGGGAGATGGCCATACGTATCTCGCTCTGGCTCGGAGGTGGACAGTTAATACCATCGTCATGGATTGGAGCGGGGTCTTCTGGAGTGGTGTCAGTATCCAGTAAATTTCTAAAGTGATCTCTCCATATCTTCAGAACGTTATCCGGGTCCGTCACTAGCTGACCATCGCTGTCCTTGCAGGAGGGCAACCCTGTTCCACGCATTCTAGCTTTAACTCTCTTGTAGAATTTTCGGGCTTCCCCTCTACTTCGGAGCAACTCAGTGCACTCATCCTGCCTCTTCTTCAGCTCCTTCTTTTTTCTTCTAAAAAAGACGAGTTGCCTCTCGTCTCTTCTCCCTGTGCCGTTCACGAACAGCTCGCGTTGCCATTGGCTGCAGTTTTGCCCTGTATGCAGCATTCGTCTCTCTCGTGGCATTGCGACATTCATCATCGTACCAGGCATCTTCTTGAGACGGCTTTGAGTACCCAAGTACGCTTCTCGCAGTCCGTTCTATGGAGTCGGCTATATATTGCCACTGCGAGGTTATATTATCAGGGGTTGGAGCATTCCGCAGCAGTTGAGTTAGGTGGTTGGAGTAGGCGTCCGCTACCTCTGTGGTCCGCAGTTTACCGATGTCCAGCTTTCGTTGTGCCTGGTTACGTACGTTTTCGCCATGCTTAGCCTAGTGCGTATCTTAACTGCGGTAAGGAAGTGATCGGAGTCAATGTTCGCACCCCTGATCACTCGTACGTCCAGAACACTCGATGCGTGCCTTCCATCGACTACCACGTGATCTATCTGATTCCTCGTCAAATGATCTGGAGATAACCATGTTGCCTTATGAATATTTTTATGGTCAAATCTAGTGCTGCTAACTACCATATTTCTTGCCGCAGAGAAATCAATCAGTCTGATGCCATTGTTCGACGTTTCGGTGTGCAGACTGAATTTTCCGATTGTAGGCTCAAATGCGGTCTCCCTGCCTATTTTAGCATTAAAATCGCCTAGTACAATTTTGATGTCATGGCTGGGGCTACGGTCATATACATTTTCTAGGCTCTCGTAGAACTCGTCTTTGTCCTCATCGCTTTTCTCTTCTGTCGGAGCATGGGCACATATAAGTGTTATGTGGAAAAACTTAGTTTTGACTCTTATGGTGGCTATACGTTCACACACCGGGTTGAACCTTGAGACTAGGTGTCGCAGTCTCTTGCCAACCACAAATCCACAACCAAACTCGTGCTTGTCCGCATGGCCACTATAGTAGATGTCGCAAGTCTTCTTGCGCGAGCACCCGTGTCCCGTCCACCGGATTTCCTGTAAAGCGGTTATGTCAGCCTTGTATTTTTCGAGGACTTCCGCCAGTTGGATGGAGGCACCTGGTCTATACAGTGTTCTAACATTCCAGGTGCATATCCTCAAATCATGGTCCTTAATTCGTTTGCGGTGGCCGTCAATATTTTGGGGGGTCCGTTTTATTCTTATTTTACTTCTTTTCATTGCAATCGGTTATACGTCAGTGGCGGGTTGCAAGCCCAGCGCACCACGTCGCAGTTTTCTCCTCCTGCCAGGATTTTATTGCAGCCGCCCATTCTGGGTCAGACGCTGACCAGGGTACCGCTCACTCTGAGCTGACGTGCCTGGGTTTTAGGTTTCGCCCCTCACAGTTAGCCGTGCTCTGACGGGTGTCAGAAGCACGTTTCCAGGCGTCACCACGTGGAGGTACTCCGTTCGCAGTAGTACCACGAATACGGAGCTCTGTGAGTAGACTTGAAGTGCAATTGGCAAGGATCACTCTGGGTTTGCCAAGTTAAACCGATCAAAAGCTTTACCTTGCATCACACTCCCGACGTATGTTAAACTGCATGGGTTAATATTTCCCCAAAACTACTTACGATATTCCAAACAACATGGCTACATGGCTACGCCCCTTCTGGCTCTCATACAAATGTATCATCCCGCCCACTATAGAAATCGAGTAATAATATCAATACACCGAAAGCGATCGTGCCAAAATTCTGTATTTTGTTAAGCTGCAGCAGGAAAAAGTTTTGGAAGAAAATTGGAAGTCCAGCCATGCCCCTTCTGGTACCTCATTGCGCCCACTTTAGATATCGAGTAAAAGAATCAATATGTCCAACACGATCGTGCCCAATTTCTGTACGTATTAAGTAAAGCTATAAAAGGATAAAGTTTGGACGAAAATACTGGAAGTCTAGCCACTCCCCTTCCGGTACCTCCCATACCCACCTGGTACCACCCACTTTAGAAAACGATTAATATTATTAATATACCCAACGCGATCTTTCCTAATTCTATATTTAGTAAAGCTAAAGCAAGATAAAGTTTTGGAAAAAAAGTCTGGAAGTCTAGCCACGCCCCTTGTAGTACCTCCCACATAAATGTACCATTCCTACCACTTTAGAAAGCGAGTAGTAATAACAATGCATTTGACACGATCGTACGCTAATTCTGTATTTTGTTAAGCAATAACAGTTTAAGTTTTGGAGAAAAAATTGGAAGGCTAGCCACGCCCCTTCTGGTACCTCCCAAATAAATGTACCATTTCCCCCACTTTAGAGATGGAGTAATAATATCAATACAGCAACGCGATCGTTCCCAAACTCTTTATTTAGTGAAGCTAAATCAAGATAATGTTTTAAAGAAAAAAACTGGAAGTCTTGCCACACCCCTTCTGGTACCTCCCATACAAATATACCACCTCCGCCCACTTTAGAAATCGAGTAATAATATTAATATAATAGAAAATTGTATATATTTTAACAGGGGGGGGTGAGAGCATATGTAAGTCGGTTTTCCCGACTAAAACTTTCTTACTGGTTAAAATTGCAATGTATGTAAATGCAGTCGAAACTCTCTATAACGAACTCCTATATAATGAAGTTTTCTTTATTGCGAAGCAATTATAAAAACACTGTGTTTTGGGTCTACTTTGAGTGTATTATAATCTCCATACAACGAATTTCCCTATGGCGAATATTTCCTTATAACGAAGCATTTTTGCGACCATAACTTCAAAATTGAAGCGTTTTCAATCTCCGTATAACGAATTTAGGCAAAACCGAACGCACGCACCCAAAAAAGAAATCGACGTCGCTGTTTATTGGTGTTGTTATTGTTGCTTTCACAAAGCACAAGCAGAGACTGGAGCTACGCACAGACGGTTGCCAGATCTTACAATATTGCCGAAAAATTTGCAGAAAATGTCCAACAACCGTGTGCCCTTTAAATTTTGTATGGCAACGTTTGCAGAAAAATCATTGTAAAACAACAATATTGCCAGACATCCGATAATCGTCTGAACCGCAAAATGTTGCCACCTTCAAATTTTTGTTAGAAAATTGCAAACACTTTTAATTTGCAGATGTGCGAAGTTTATGCATCTGCAAATTTTACCATTTGCAGAGATTAATTATATGGCAACACTGTCCATGTCAGTACATTGCCGGTACATTAGCAGATTTGACAAAATTGCTATTTCTGGCAACCGTCTGTGCTTAGCTTGATGCTTTGAATCGTTTATTTACCGTAAAATTGAAAGCGTATTTTGGGGAACCACCGAACTATGCATGTGACAACTGGAATCATCATCTAAATGTATTAGAAAATTATGGTGAAGAAGGAAAGTGGAAAAATCCACTTCAAACCAAAATAACTGACTACTACAAATAAAAAATTTTAAAAGGAACAAAATTGTGTTTATTTTCTATATAGCGAATTTTCTTTATAGCGAAGTAAATATCCAGTCCCTTGGAATTAGTTATAGAGAGTTTCGATGTATTTAAATACTTTTTATCAGTTTAGAAATTTTACTGTCGCAGTATAACATAAATGACAACTCAAACAACATCTTAAATTGTCTTCTATATCAAAAATGTTTTTTTTTCTTTCTCCCTTAGTCGCACGTCTGTGTGGAACAAACCGCCATTGAACTTTTAGAGCGTAACATTAATGTCTTCCTGGTAGCTGATTGTGTGACATCTCGTGTCAATCAGGATCGTGATATGGCCTTGGAACGTCTAAGAGCCGCCGGCTGTGTGGTGACCACAAGTGAGAGTATCATCTACGATTTGTTGCGCGACAAGGAACATCCTAAATTCAATGATTTGCGCAAATTGTTAGTGGCCAAATCGGCAGATATGCAATTGTCGCACAGCGGAACAATAAAAACGAAATCAAACCTTTAAAATAAATTCGCATAGTATATAAAATAAAAAAATTAAAGAAAGAAAAATTAATGTTTCACTAAAGATATAATTGTGTTATTTGGGGTGAACAGTTTTGTTTATCAGTCGAAAGTGGAAAGAGACAAAGAATAGAGTTAAACGGTCTGCTTTTCTTTCTATGAAAAGGTTCTCCGATTGTGGGAACAAACAAATGTTTGCAAGGCTGTAGCGTCTAAGGACGCAATATATTGAAAAATGTTTGAAATGTTGGGTTAACAGCAACCGTTTTCTCTTTCCCATTATTGTTTATACAATTTAAACATTTTTTTTATATATTTTTATTTATTTACAACAAATACAACAATTTCTACGAACTACTGCCAATAATTCTTAAAAACAACTTCCGTCGGTCTCTTAGTGTTTATTACTAAGTCCATGATGAGGATCTTCATGTTCCTCCTTGTGGGGATGTGATTTGATATATTCCAAACTTTTGCGTATGGCATCTGGTACTGGTGGAGCAGTGGGCAATACATTGCCCTCAGGATGATAACCATCAGCATCAGCGGTGTAGGTAACTTTCACTGTGTTGCCATCTTTGTTCTTATAATGGTATTCACCGTGGACAACTACAGAGTCACCCGACTCACTGGCTCCTATGCCATTGGTTGCATCAAAGCCATAGGCAAAATGACCATGGCCATCATCTTTCTTGAATTCATTTTCGACATGAGCATGGGCGTCATCATCCTCAGCGGCCACAAAGGCTATCAATATAAAAACTAAGAACTGCAAAGGGACATAGAAAATATATTACTACTCACTTTCCTAAAAGTCAATGTAAGTACTTACGTATTTAAACATTTTATCCTATGGTTTAATTAATGTAAACTTTGTCGGCGTTTTAAGGTAAACTGAACTGATTTCATATAAAATCTCAGTTATTTATACACAACAATAATTGATAAACAAGAACATTAGATTAATTTTAAAAATATAATTTAATTTAAATTCACACTTACGCCAGAGAGAGAAAGACAGAGAGAGTAATGAAAACCTGTTAAAATTTAGACAAGTCTAATGAATTAGATTTTTTTTGTGTATTTTTAAACAACAATCACGATATAGGCTGTGATTATGAATAAATTTAGAGATTAATGAGAACATTTGAAATTCCGAATTACATTTATTGTGACAAATTTATGCGTTCATTGTATGCCTAAGATTGTGACAATTGTACATACATATGTATGCATGTCTGTATATTTTTTAATGGCTCGAAGTGATTTCCAATTAAATCAAGGCGTATTTGTGTCATCGTCAAAGATCTAAATTAACTGAACGGTAATTTATAATAAAATTAAATGACTTTAGTTGACAAAGTTTATTGAGTAAAGATTTAATTTATTATGGAAATCTCGCGAATCGAGATTATAGTATTCTTATTAATCTATTTTTCACAAAGGCAGTGTTCGAAATCCTCCAGTTTATTGCATTTTTTTCTATTTTTAAAAGATATTGCATAACTTAATTTTGAAAAACAGTTATTTTTAAAAAATGTTATTTATCAAAATTTTTGTTCTTCTATATTAGACAGCAACAACATTTTCAATTCACAGGGAAAAAAATGCGAACCAATCCTAAGATTCAACCAGAACGGCTACTACTAATTGGACGCAATCGATGGCTTAGTCAAGCGCAGAAAGGCTGACTGACTGATAAATACCATCACCTATACGACTTTCTGACGTATAGTAAAACTGTAGAAAAGGTAACAGCCCACAAATGTTAAATTTAATATCTCTGGTCATATGGTTGTTGTTGTTGTTGTTATAGCAGTATATGTGTGTCTTGTCTGTCCATTAGGTGTTAATTGGTTCGCCTTGTGTGTTATTTTCTGCTGCGTTTGTTTCCAGGCCAAAGAATGTGGCTTCTTCCACTGGGTGGGTCCAAAGGGACCTGGGAACTAATTGAGTTGGTTTGGCAGGGCAGTTGGCCAAAACAACACTCGTCTGCTGCGGTAATACCTCTTCCTCCGAAGCCACTGATGGAGGGTACTCTCCGAGCACGACATTCACTCTGCACAGTGGTTGCAGTTTCATACAAAGAGCGGGCAAAAATAGAAGGAGTTTTCATAGGTGAAAAATATTTGGCACATCTCACAGTCTCTTTTAATGACACCAATTTCTAAAATTTGGTTAAAATCTGTGAGAGATTTCAAGGACCTCTCTTAGATCTTGAAAATTTAAACTTCATAGTAGGCATACCAAAGTTGGCATATCCATTGATTCCATCAATCTATGGCTAAATCTAAAATTTGGTCAAAGTCGGACCAAGGATTCAAGGACCTTTCTTAGATCCTGAAAATTTAAATTTCATAGTAGGCATACTAAAGGTGGCATATCCATTGATTCCATCAATCTATGGCTAAATCTAAAATTTGGTCAATGTCGGACCAAGGATTCAAGGACCTCTCTTAGAGTACACAATCAAAAAAATGATACCGAAAACGGTATCACCAAATTTTTTATTGCAAGGGTAAACAAAAAATAGAAAAGAAAAGTGAACGTCAAATAAAATAATTTGCATTCGAATGATATTTATTCAATAAAATGTTATTTTACAGCTTATTTGTTATGCAAACCGTAGAAAAAAAGTTCTAATTTGTGGCTTAAGGTGCCTGCGGCGCACTAGATCCTAAGAAAGGTCATGTACATCATTATAATACAAATATTACAACTTACTTAAAAAAAACACTTAATTTCCCTTTGCACCCCATGAATGAGGTATGGGATAGCTTCTCGCGTTGTTGTGAATTAACACGCTTTTTATTTTTAGATTCACAACTAACGGCACCTACTTGTTTATCGACGAATGCGAACGTCACTGTTTGAGAAGCTCATACTAGACACGTCGATTCCCAATAAACATTATCAACTTACTACAAATTTACTATAAGCTTACATTAGTAAACATAATGTTTGGAAAATCTTTATCGGAAGCATTGTAACTTGTTAAGTTCCAATTGTTGGATAAGCGAAAGGGATCCCTTATTGTACAATTGTATTCATGTTTGGAAAATATTTGGAAATAAAATTGATAATGCAATACATAATAAAGATGTTAGAAAGCTTGTGGTAAATTTATGTATTAATTAATATCTAATTTGGAAATAAATGAAAACATAAATATAGCACAAGCTTTTCAACTTTATAAAGTTTATTTCCAAATATTTTCCAAACATGACTACAATTGTACAATAATATTATACATTTATTAATTAAAAATTAAAATTAATTAAAATTTAATTAAAAATTTAAATTAAGTTATTATTTTAATATTTTATTCATATTTACATTATTATTTAATATATTAAAATTAAGTTTTTTTTTATTTATATTATATACATATGTGCATATATTAAAATTTATTATTCAATTGAGTCGCATTTCCGAAATCATGTTCTTCTGTTTATATTGTGCACGTTGTTTTTGCCTATGACCACATAGGCATTTCCTGAGCGAAATGGCCTTCATCCGAGCCATATAGCAGCACCTATTTAAAAGTTAAAAAAAATTATTTTGATATCATAAACCATACACTTTTATATGAGTTGTAATTACTCACTTTTTATGACCGCCGTAATATTGAGGCTTTGGATACTGTTTTTTCTGCTGTTCCCATCCATGAATATTTTTCAGCGAATTTGTCCGTTAATATTTTACGCCAGCAGTTGTTTTTTACACGAAACGCGTTAATATGTCAGCAGCAACAAACGATATTAAATGCAGAGACGAAAATAATATTGTAAATAAAAAATTTATTTTTTATGTTTTCTGACTAGCCTGAGTCGCCTGCTTAGGAGAGTTTACAAAAGCATTGTATTTTTATTTTTTTACAAATGTGTTACAAACTCCTTTTAAAAAACTTAACTAAAATTTTTGGAAAACATATATCCATTAGGCAGCTTACATCAATGTTTATTGGGCAATTGTATTTTTCTATTTTTACAAATTTTTACAAAGCGTTTGTAAATAATTTACTGAAGGTTTGGAAAAAGTAATTTTCGCAAACTAATTTGGAGAAATAAATTTAATTTTTTGGAAAACATTTATTAATAAACCGGTTTACATCAATGTTTATTGGGTTGACTCGGCATTTTTTAATACTGCGAAGTTGCTGTCAACAACATTCGAGGGGAGCCGACAATGAAAGAACAATTTTTTTTAAGATGACTGGAGCCAGGTTTGAACCTGCGATCTCCCGCATGATAGCCGCGTGTCCTAACCACTACGCCACGGCATTTCTCGAAAATATCAACATAAATTCAAAAACACAATTAATACAATATTTACGAATGAATGAAAAGAAAACAAACAATTATTTGACATAAATTACTGTGCTGCCAAGTAATTGCATTTTGTTAACAGCGAAGCGTTTTGTTGGTATCCTATACCAAAAAAACACGACCAATATTTAATTCTTCCATTGTTTAAGCAATCTTTTTTAAAAGGTTTTTACGTTTTATTTTGGACCTTCACTTGAAAGTTACTCACGCTGCGAAACCAAGTTATTTTCATAGTCTGCTTTTGGCAGCTATTCTTAAAGAGAACAGGTGGAATAAAGCTAAAACAAAAGTAATTTGAAAGAGCAAAATCTATTGTGAGATAGTGTTGCCACATTTGACTTCATTTTTTTAATTTTGGCCAATGGGGACGACCACTGTGCTCTGTAGTTATACACGGCTTCAACGACTGCGTCTGAGTGAATGTCCGCTAAGCCTGTCTAAAATGCTCTTTGATCTAGTCTCTCTCTTATACCGTTGGATCTCTCGCTCTAGATCATGAAGGTAGGAATGACTGTACAGGTAACATCCAAGCAGGTACTGCTTCAACAGAAGGAAATTGTGTCGGCGCAAGGGTATGACCTTCGTCTCCTTATGTAGGTGATACACGGACGACATGAGGAGGCACCCTGTTGCAGTTCTCAGGGCGGCATTTTGGCATGTCTGCAGATTCTTCCACTGTGTCTCCCTTACATTCAGTGACCACACTGGAGCTGCATAGTTTACCACAGACCGACCTATCGCTTTGTAAGAGATCAACAAGATTTCTTTGTCAGTTTCCCAAGTGCGAATTGAGGAGCTTGTTCCTACTTCTCATCTTGTTGAGAGATAGCTGTGGCGTGCACGTTGAATCTGAGGAGGCTGTCATATGTGACACCAGAGACCTAGGGGTAATTGGTGGTCGGAATTGTTGTGCCATCGACTGTCACATTGAGCTGCTCCTACACTTGCGCTATCCATGCAGTGAAGAATGTGGCCGATGATTTGGTGGCGGAAATTTTCATCTTTCTCGCAGCGAAGAAATTGGGAATTTCAGCTAAGTAGACTTTCAACCTTCCACATATGTCATCAATCGAGGAGCCCGATGCCCAAATCGTGCAATCATCGGCATAGGATACATATTAACGCCGTCAAGTGGTGGTTTAAATTGCAGAAAGGTAGAGGTTAAACAGTGCCGGAGATATCACCCCACCTTGGGGAACTCCCTGTTTAACTCTACGGGGCTTGGACTTCTTGTTTCTGAATTCCACATTCGACTGGCGTCCACACATGTAATTTACGATCCAACGTTTTAAATAGTTCGGGAGGGACGTGTTGGCAACGAAAAGCGTGGCGTGGTTGACCGTACCGAAACTTAATTTCTCTTTACACCCTATGAATGCGGTATGGGAAAGCTCTCGCGTTGTTGTGAATTAACAAGCTTTCTATTTTTAGATTCACAACTAACGGCACCTACTTGTTTATCGACGAATGCGAACGTCACTGTTTGAGAAGCTTTTACTAGACATGCAGATTGACTCGGCACTAATACTACGAAGTTGCTATCGACAATGAAAGATAAAGTTTTCTTTTTTTTTTTTTCTTTTAAGATGACTGGAGCCAGGACTTGAACCTGTGATCTCCCACATAGTAGTCGCGTGTTCTAACCAATATGCCACGGCCGGTATCGAAAGTATCTGGTATCGGTATCTGGTTGAGACAGCGACCTATTTGTGTTGTAATGACGTGTAAAGCAGTATGTAGTTGTACTGTGCTGCTTACGGAATTCATGCTGTTGATCCGCAGTTGGAAAATGCCAGGTTTTAGCAGCGGCATCACTCTGCCCTTTTTCCAGGCTTCGGGTACTACTAGAGTGGTCAGGGACAAGTTAAGGACATTAGACAAATATTCGACTCCCGGTATTTCCAACTGTTTCAGTATTAACATGGATATTCCGTCAGGGCCTAGCGCTTTGGATGACTTTGCGCTGCGGATGACATCTGCAACTTCTCCAACCGGAAATTGTGGTGGTGCTTTTTCGGCCCGGAGAGCATGAATATGACGCATTACTCTCCTTTTCACCCTATCACTCTCGAGGTGCCTAATAAATTGACGGTTAAAATAACACACGCATTTCTTTGGGTCAGTCACAGTGGTAGCACCACTGGGAAGTTAGGTCATATTTCGGGCATTCGACCAGCAGGGATAAGGGGAGAGGCCACTGAGCGTATGATATCTCGGAATTTCTTCTCAGCCACCCAAACATCTGAGGGAATGGGTAGTGCATTGAAGCTCGGTTGGTAAATTCTCTAAACCTTTTCCAGTCTGCTTTCTTCTGGTTCAAGAATAAGCTCGTGATTGGCATTAAAGTCTCCTAGGACCACGCGGTTATTGCCTTGAAGTAGCAGACTAATGTCCGGTATATAACACGGAGATCAGTTACCAATCGACGGTACATATATATACGTTGAACACTTCTATCTCGGCAGTCCCGGCCTCAACTGCTACCCCCATACATTCGATATATGGGTCTCTAGGGTCAAGCTCAGGCGGGATAGGTCTGTACTGCACAGAATGGTGCAATAGGATAGCAAGTCCCCCAACTCCACTTCTGGTGCGATCCTTTCGTAGCACATTGTAACCCTGACAACTGTGCAAGCTGCAGGTGTCAGACAGCTTAGTTTCCTGGATCATGAATACTCCCTTAGGTGGCTGAGGCCAGAGCAACCTCCGAAGTGCACCCACTCCATACATCGGTTACACCTTACACATGTTGAACGGTGATGGATGGGGTTTCTGCAGACGGAGCAGAAGAATACGGCACGGACCAAAAGAATACGAAGCAGACACTCCGAGATGTGCCTCTCAAAACGCAAAAATATGGATAAACATAAAACAACACATAGTACTGAGGTGGCAGCTCCTGGCAGAAAAATAGCTGCTTCGGGTCAATCCGGCTGCCGTGGGATTGTGGTTATATGGTAATTTTTTATGGAGATACTGAGAGACCAACTGAGAATCAAAGAAATATTCTCTAATAGATTCGCACAAAAATCTCATAAAAATTCATAACTTCGTTTAGAAGTTATGGAACAAATAATAATTTTCCAAAAATAATTTATTTTGTATGGGAGATACCAGAAGGGATCAGTCGATGTATTCCATATTTATTCCAGAGTCAAATTTTCATAAACGTACATCTACCGCAAAATATGGCTCAATTAAGGGAGCTTACAAAAAAAATGTGTATATAAAACTATTAGAATCAATTCGGGTCCCAATTAGTATGGGAGATACCAGAAGGGGTTTCGGTTTTTTGAGAATTCGTCTATTATTAAAAGATACTTAAACTTACCAAATTCAAATACCCTTCCATTTGAAAATTAAGGACGAAACATTAATTATCCCAAAATAGGTAATTTTGTGTTGGAGGTACCAAAAGGTGGTGCGTTACACTTTTTCTCGTGTCTAACACAGTACACGATTTTTCATCTCATTGATTTGGGACTCCATTCTGAGAACTGCATGTGAAAGTAGCCCCAAAAAGAAGAAGTTCAGCTTCATTCGTTTTGTCAAGTTACATGCCATATTAATTTTATATCGATTCGAAGTTAGTAAGTATCGTATAGGGGAATTTGTCACGTTTTAGGCTCTTTTGTTTGACATAACTCGAGATCCACTAGTCCGATTTAACTGAAACAAATTTAAAAAAAAATTAAGAATTCCAATTCCTTTAATCTGTTCATATTACGCTTTCCTACATAAGCAACAGTTTCACTTTTCCATTCATTAAATGATTTTGAACTGGGTTTATTTTGTAGCACTTACAATAAAACTATTGTACTCCGTGGCGTATGATTTACGTGGCATATTACTTATGATAATCATAAGCCACCATATAACAATATAACAAAAGAGCCTAAAACTTGACAAATACCCCTATACGATACTTACTAAATTCAAATGTATATTAAATTGTTATGGCATGTAACTTGACAAAACGAATGATGCAGAATTTCTTCTTTTTGGGGCTATTTTCACGTGCAGTTCTTAGAATTGAGTCCCAAAATCATATATTGTACTGTGTAATGATATATACAATTATCTCTAAGGGTGATGATGTAAAACGAATATACAGGGTACATCAACATTATATAACAGTCATTCGTTAAATTTTAGGCTGTTGACCTATGTAATTAATTTTTAATATTAAAAATATATGTCATAATGCTAAAAATGACTTTCAATGTCCTAAAACTTACTTTTATTGTACCAAAACTTGTATTGTTAAAAATAGAGTACTTTGACTATATACAAAATAGAACTTTAATTGTACTAAAAAAATAATTTTTGTTCACCAAAAATTACTTTTAAGTATACTAAAAAATAAATTCACTGCATAAAAAGCAAATTTACTGCACTAAAAACTGCCTTGATTGTAAAACTAGTAAAAAAAAAAAATTACTTTAATTGTCTTAAAAATTATTTTGTACTAAAATATTACAAATTACTTTAATTATACTAAAATGTACATTTATTATACTAAAAATAACATTTAGTGTATAAAAAAATACTTTATAGTTCCAAAAAATACATTTAGTGTATCATAAAGTACTTTATAGCTCCAAAAACATTTATTGTGTTAAAAATTACTTTTAGTTGTACTAAAAAGTAAATTTGCCGTACTAACAAAAATACATTTATTGTACTAAAAACTACATTTACCGTTTTTGTTGCACTATTGTACCAAAATGTATTTGTAGTGTAAAAAAATTAATTAGTTATTTTATTTTTCACCCAAGTCCGAAGTACTTATGAATTATCCCTCAGCTTAAGCGATTTATAATTTGATAAGGGAAAAAGCGAAAAGCAGATGAATTGGTGGGCCCCTAGTATTTAAAGGGCTGGAGAGCACGATGTCTTTAAATAGCGTTAATAGTTTACTAAATAAAACTATGGGATAGTAAATAGGCAGAAATGCCTTATCCCTTCTGGTACTTCCTATAAAAAATTACATATTTTTGAAAAATGTATATTTCTCTTAAAACTTTCCCAGAGCTTTACATTTATATCATTGTTGTAATAACACTGAATTCAAAAACTCGACTCCAGTTTCTCATTTCTTCACTTTTCATTTCTTCAATGTGGTCTTAAAAAGACAAATTTGGTATTTGTTATCTAATAAATCATACTCTCCATCTTTGAAACTTAAAAAAAAAGAGATTGAACCTCTTGGTTTAGATTATCTTACAAAACGGTTCCATTCAATATTCATTTTAATTTTATCTTTTACCTAACAATTACAGATCCCACCACCAACTAATCAGAGCTTTATTCCCACATTAAAAAGATAACACACAATTTATTTTTTTTTTGTTTTCTTTCATTATTTCAAAAAATTTAACGCAGTTTAACTGCATTACAGTGTATTGCATTTTATATATATATATATGTATTTTTACGTATGTACAATCATCATGTGGAAATCAATAACATTTCTTTGCAATGAATTTTATCGTTAAATCAAAATTAAAGCTAAATAAATTCTACAATAAACTAATTTTAGAATTATACGATAGTCCATAATGATAATAACAATTGGCTTTTTGTTTGTTTTTTTTTTAATGTTGTGTTACAATTCAAATACATTCACTCACAATACATAATTGCACCTATGAATAGAAAATATGAATGGGTTCACTTCTGGTATAACTGTATGAAATATATCTATATATTTATGTTTATGCTGTAGCATTAAGCCCGCCCCCCAGATTGAGTCACTTATCATCATCGGATATACTCTAGTCAACAACTGCTTACATAGTTTGAACTCAACATTTTAAATTCTCGCTTCCAATGCCCAACGCGTTTCGTCATTAGTATTTATTATGTTGAGCCAGCAACTGCATATCTGTTAGATATTTGATTATATGAACTTTAGCCTCGGCCTTTTGTCGAACTCCCAGAGTGTTGAGCATGTCAGTGACCACCACACCAAAGGATTGGTCTTCGGGACTGACACCTTGTGAATTCTGTTTGAATTTAAGGGTATTCATCATACTATCATGTAGCAGTTGCTGCTGCTGTTGCTCCTCATCCGTCCGCTCTCGCTTCAGCGGCAACTCATAGTAGAAGGTTTGCTTTTGATCTTTTCCTGTGGCACCCGCCGGCGTAGTAGTGGCCGTCAATTGATTATCGCCTGTAACTGTAATTTCAACTATTCGAATGATTTAAATTAACGATTTGTACAACAGTACGACAAAGTTTAGAATGGCTTATTGCCAACAACACAACAACTTACCGTGGTGATTGTGCAGGGCTTGGGTGGATGTTGTTGCTGCGCCGTTGAATGGGAATATAGCATCGACTACGGCATGTTGCTGTGTTTGTTGCGCCTGTTGCTGCTGTTGATTGGGATCAACCTGAGTTACTTGACTGGCGTTGGTTTGCGACACGGGCAGAGGTCCACATTTACCCAGTAGCGATTCCCGATATTGCCTAGTAGAAGGGTAAAGATTAGTTTTGTCATGTATGTTGTGTAGTTAAAGGATATTAAAATTTACCTTATTGACTCTACGAGAAAACTCATTTGTTTGAAATACCGCCATCGCGATTCTGTGCTCAATTTCATTTCTCGGGCGAATTTGTCACGTAAACTTTTCCAGCGTTTGGTGCATTTTTGTTCTGCAAGTAGATGAGATAAAATATAACAATTAGTTTGGTGGGTTAAGATAACAATAAAGAGATATTTATGAATGTAATTACAATAGAGTATTTAAAACATACAAATCTTAATCTTAGTTTGTTCATAAAGTTGAAAAGCGCTACTGTGTCTAGGATATTTCAGGAAAAGAAATGGAAACACTTTTTTTTTGGAAAACCTCGAACAAAAATTAAAAATTTTATTGAAAAAAAAATAATTAAAAGTAAAAAAATAAACAAAAATTTATTGAAAGAAACTGTTAATATTAAAAACAAAAAAAGTAAGTTTCATTAAATATTTATCTTTAATAATATTGGAATTTAGTAACACTTGACATGGGGAGAGCTAGAGTTTGGGAAAATAGGTTCCTTTCCTGTAAGGGGATTCATCAAGCAACAAAAAATAAAGTACGCAATTGAATTCTGCATATTCGAAATAATGCGAAATGCTTCACTTGCCAAATCGATAAGCTAAATTTAAAAAGGTGTTGATATTGTTTTTTAAAACTGCTAAAATAAAATAAAAATAAATAAGTTTATAAAGCAAAACATTTTTTGAATTTTTATCTAAATTTTGTTTTTATTTTTTTGCTCCCACAATTCCCAAAAAAGTAACCCACAAAAAATGGTATATGAGTACCTAGGGTCTACTGGACCAATTCAATCATCAATTGAAGTGCTAAAACTAAAGTGTTGAAAGTAGTGTCCATAGCACCTTTTTGAAATTCGGTAACGTCAGAGCCTTTAGTTTTTTTTCGTAATTTTTTTAAAAACTCTTATTTAATTTAAAACTATTAGGATCTAAATAATTATAATTATAGTTTTTCTTAATGTATTTATTTATTGTGATTTATTTATTTATTTATTGTGATTTTTTTCATATTTAGATTTTTTTTAAGTTTTAGTAGAAAAGTATTTCTTTATTTTTATTGTTTGTATATAGTAAAAAATCTAAATAAGAAATATTTTTTTTAGTTTCTATAAATTTAAATGTATTTTTTAATTTTTCTTATTTTTTTCTTTTTGTATTATATATTTTTTTATTGTAAATAATGATATCATAAAATTTTTAATATATTTTAATATTTATTTTTATAATTTTTTTTTTTTAAATTTTTATACATATTTTTTATTTGAAATTTTTTTTTTATTACTCACATTTAATTTTTGAATTTTATGGTATTTATTTGAAACTTTGTATTTTAATTTTTCATAATGAATAAATTTATTCAAACATTTTCATAATAAATAAAATTTATTTTTTTAATTTTTTATTATTTTTTGTTTTGTTTTTTTTTTTAATCGTGTTTTTTTATATATTTAGTCATAATATAATAATATTTTTAATATATATCTTATTTTAAATTCGAGTTTTAGGTTTTTTTAATTTTAATATTTCTTCTGGAATTTTTTTTTACATTCACATTTTGAAATGTTGTTTTTTTTTTAATTTTTCATAATGAATGAAATTTATTGAAATATTTTCTTAATAAAAAATTTTTTTATTTAGTTTCCATAAATTTTAAATCTTTTTTTTTTAATTTTTTATTTTTGTAAATAATTCTTTTTTTGGTTGTGTTGTTTTTGTAATTTTATTTGGTAGTTTTAATTATTTTTTATTTACTTGTACTTGTACTTAATGTATTATTATTTATTTTTTAATAAAAATGGGTTTGTTGTTTTTTTGTTTGAATTTTTTTTCAAGTCTTAAATAAATTTTTTTTATATTTCTTTACATGTTTTTCATTATTCATGATTTTTTAATTTTTCATAATGTATCTAAATATTTATTTTTATTTAGTTTCTTTAATTTTTAAATGTATTTTTTTAATTTTTTATTATTTTTTTTATATAATAATAATAATAATTTTTTTAATATATATATTTTTTTAATTAGTGTTTTAAGTTTTTTTAATTTGTATATTTCTTCTGAAATTTTTTTTTTTTACATTCAAATTTTGAAATTTTGTTTAGTTTTTAATTTTTCATAATTAATAAAATTTATTGAAATATTTTCTTAATAAAAAATATTATTTTACTTAGTTTCTATAAATTTTAAATGTATTTTTTTTAATTTTATATTTTTGTAAATAATTATTTTTTATTTACTTGTTATTTTTAAGTATTTTTTAATTTTTCATAAATATATATTCTTAAAAAAATATTTATTTGTATTCAGTTTCTTTAATTTTTAAAAGTATTTTTTTAACTTTTTATTATTTTTTTGTTTTGTTTTTTTTTTTATATTTAGTAAAGATATAATAATATTTGTAATATATATCTTATTTTAAATTAGTGTTTTAGGTTTTTTTTTAATTTTTATATTTCTTCTGAAATTTTTTTTATTACATTCAAATTTTAAAATTTTGTTTTTTGTTTTTCATAATTAATAAAATTGTATATTTGAAATATTTTCTTAATAAAAAATATTTTTTTATTCAGTTTCTATAATTTTAAATTTATTTTCTTTTTTTAATTTTATATTTTTGTTAATTATTATTTTTATTTATTTTATTGTATAGTTTCAATAACCGAGCCTATAGGGCCTCATATGGTTACAAATATCTACTCAAAAATTTGTTCATTAAAATAATATTAGAAGTGCAAAAAATACATTCAATAATTCGATTTTTTAACTTTTTGAATATAAAACAATAAATCTAAGGATAACAGTTTTGTATCCTCAGTTTGTAATCAAAATTTAAACGAGTTTGTAATAAAATATTTCCGATATGCATGCAAATAGGAGTGTTATGGAGTGAACCAGACCTATAACAAAAAACAAAAACTGACCAAATGGTTTCAGGAGTATGAGTATAAAAAAATTTATACAGTATAGTTATTTTAAAATTTTGAGATAAACAACAAAAATTAATTTGTAATTATCATTACAAATCATTTAAAACTAGATATTGATTAATTTTCTTCTTAAACGTGGCAACAGAGTTGTTAAACACTTTTAAAGAGCTAGGTAATTTATTATAGGTATATTCTTGCTACTCTTTTTTTTTTTGTAATGTTATTTAGAACTTTTAATTATCTTTTTTTGTTTTTTAGTTATTAAGATTTATTAATTTATTATTTATTGTAGTATTATATTATTTTAAGTTATTTGATAATTTTAAATATTTTGTTTTTAATATTTCTTTAAATCTGTTTTAATTCTGAAATATTTTTTTTTTTTCGTTAATTTTATTTATTTATTCTTGTATTTTTAGTAATTTTTATGTTTATGCAGTTTTTTTTGTTTTTAATTTTTGTATATATTTTTAATTTTTTTGTAATATTAATAATTTTGTTTTTAATTTTTTATATGAAAATTTATGTGATTTTGAATAGTTAAAATAGAGGCGAGTAAAAATTTTGATCTTTTATTATTATTGTAATTTTTACTTTTTTATAAATTTCAATAATTATTTAGTTTTTTTTTTTTGATTTTGAATTAAATCAGAAAAAATATAAATTTGATTTGTAGGGGAAGTTTGTGGCGATAAAGAAAGGACTATTTGAGAAGAAAGGGATCTAGATAGTATACATTTTCAAAGGTTCCCGTCCATATTCGGTTTTGTGACGACCGGCGTATAGTACAGACCTTGAGAAAAAAAAAAGAGACAGTAATTCTAGTTGATACTTATTCTCTCTCTGGCTGAGCTGACGAAATCAGAAATTTATAACACAATTTGTTTATTTTTCGTAATTAGAAAAACAAGTGGCCGAGCTGGTATTCAAACTGACACTCATCGTCGTACGCGGTTCATCTTTGGGCTAGAGTCTCAACAGCGGCATCGCCTCAGCTCAGCTATTCAGACCTCTTTACATTTGCCCACGACCCCTGCATAGAGTTTGTGGTGGCAACTGTTTCGGAACCACTGAAGTTAATTTTCGAGTCAGTCGTATGACTTCCAAAAACCAATTATTATAGTTCTACCTAGTATTCTCAAATCCTGGTGTCTAAAAGCGCTTTAAAGCAAAATCAGTCACTCCCCAAGTCCAATAAGCCTCAGACAACAGTCTACCACACCCACTGTAGGGCACCGTCATAACATTTAACAACAAACCGAACACATGTTTTGTTCTTTCAGAATGCTGCACAACGCAACGCAACCATACGAACATCAGCTATTCGCGCGAACATTTAAGGCTGATGACAGAGTGAGCGCTATAAGCGTTGCTATGATATGTCGCTACAACTTGCTACAAAACTCTGCTTGTGTTTACTTATGTGCTCGCTCAAATGTTGTCAGAGTGAGAGCAGAGCTACAAAATAGTTTCAGTGCTTGGCCGCTATAAAGCGTGTAGTGAAATGATTTATAGCAGCGACATATTGAAGTGAGAGAGAGTTAAAATAAAATATTTGGCATGGAAAAAAATTTTGCAAATAAATGGATTTTGATACAGAAACATTTATTACCGTATGTTTACCCCCCTTTGTCTGGGACCAAAAAAATAAACATTATCACAACAGAATAATTGTTGACAAAATTTGCAAAATAAGACACACATAACATAAACAAATGAAAAACAAATACACTAAAGAGAGCGTAAAAAAGTTTGCGCTCCCATTCTCTCTCTCAAAAAACACACAATCTAGCACACAATCTAGCACACAATCTAGCGCTTACTCTGACATGTCAACGATTGATATAGCAATAAAGGTTGTAGCTTCAAGCATAGCAACGCCTGTAGCGCTCACTCTGTCATCAGCCTAAGTGAGCGAGCAGCGTTTAGAAGGGGGTAAATATGAATGGGTCGTTTGATTGTTGTTGTTGGTGCTCTTTGTTATTGTTTTTTTCTTCTTGTTATATTTTATCATTTTGCGAAAAGGAAAATAAAAACAAAAATTCATAGCAACCAAATGACGACAATAACGACGACGACGACGACTGATGTTGGGCTATACCAAGTGAGTGTGTAAAAATGAATACAACGTACACGACTGACGTATGCAGCGAAAAAGAGACGAACGACGCACAGCACCAAAAGTTGTCGCGCTGACTACAACGACGACACCGACAACGAGAGACCAACAACACCACCACTAACAACAACAAGAGCCTTAAATGCAAAAACTACAAAATCCCAAAATATAGCAGCAAAGGCAAAGCAAAGCAAGCAACCAGTATCTCTATCTACCTAGTGATTCAGCCGACCGACGAAAACGAAACGAATGTACCTTAGCTACAGTCAACGTTGTTCTCTGGTGTCGCCACCACCTCGGCGACTATTTTCTAATGAGAAACCGTTGAGCGACAGAGAAGAAAATCGAACAAAGGCAGCACAATGACTGGCATACACACGCGCATGCAGCAGTCTAATCAGAGATGGCAAATTGAAATATTAAAGGGCCCAAATGCCCAAATTAAAAAGAAAATACATTAAGGGATGATAGACGTGCTATTTTTAACAAAAAATAACAAAATTAATGTTTTTTCATCGACAAAATCTTCACATCTATTGAGGAAGGTAAAATTAATTTTTTTACGCGTGAATGCCTATTGTTTTTAAAATGAAATTTAGACTTTATTACTCAGTGATAACGTAGCATTAAATAAGATTTATTACACCTTTAACAAATTTATAATTAAAAACATCTTACTTATAAAAGGATGCAAACCAACACCAAATCAATTTGCTTAAACATCCAAACTTTGCCAAAGGATACGATAAAAATTAAACTTTAAATAAAGGCGATGGAATGTCATAAAAGAAAGGGCGAACAGCTTTGGTCCTTCCTGAGGCGACTCCGAGGATGAATGAGTCTAGGATAACATGAAGACAAATGATTCATCTAAACATAGTACTTATTGAAGGTTGCGCAAGGCACAGATTGAAATCGTTCCCAGATCCTTTTTGGCAACCTTAATCGAGGATTCGTATAGTTGCTGCAAGTTGTGATGCCTTTGGGACTCTTAGCTAAATCACATCGCTCTTAGAACGTATCTAAAAGCATTCTTGGTCAATCCAATGTTGCTTTTAAATCTGTGGAAGAACTATTTTAATACAAATTCTAGATGAATCTACAGAAATCTTACATGAAACTTTGAATAGCGATTCTGTTAGACTGGTGTCTTAATTGTCTACGTAAACTTATAAGTCCTTTGCACCTATCATGTTTTCTTTTCATCGGAAGATGAACAATTCTCAACACTAAACATTTATGTTAATTATTATTACTTAATTTATATCACAATTTACGTTAGTGTATCAAATGATACATCAAATTCGGCTAACGATCAGAAAATTGTTTTTTATTGTTTTATATTTTTAGCAAGGGTCGGAAAACTATACTTTTTTGTTTCTAACAAAAATAAATAACTTAGAAGTTGACAAATATTTCTCAACGCATGAGTTCAATATGTTTTCTAACAATGTTTGTTTGAAAACATAACTCTTATGTTCAATTAAATAATAAACAATGATGGAAAAACTATAAAATTTTTATTTTCAACAAAGATAAATAACATTCAAGTTGAATATTTTTTTCAACTTTAGAGTTGAAAATCTTTTCGAACAATGTTCGTTTCAATTTATAATAAGTACACATTTCTATATATACATGAAAAAACTGACGATGGGTTCTATAAAGATGCATCAAGTTGATTATTTCACAGTATTCAGCAAAACTCAAAATACCTGGCCTCTGTTATTGGCGATGGTATAGTATCGATCATATCTCATTCATTAGATATAAGGGAAAATACATAGCTGTAAGAGTTTTCTGAAATTTTAGATTTTCTCCCAAAAATATTTGTTGAAATTCTTAACATGCTGTGTTCCATTTGTATAGTTATGACTTATCTTAATACAAACATATTTCTTGCGTTTAATTTGGTCGAAACAATATTTTTGATATTCCAGTTTCGGTACGATATTTAAAAGTTCATTATTTTTTTGTACATGAACGTTAAATATTTTTTTCAACAATGATAAATAACTTTATTTTGAACAATTGTTCGTTATTTAGTTTTTTCATCGGTTGAAAATTTTTTATTGAACACAAGAGTTCAATATAATTTCGAACATTTGTTGAATTCAAATAGAACAATTCAAATAAACCTTTGATTTTGAACTTGTAAGTTCGTTTTTTTATGAGGAAAAAATTAAAAAATACCGTATTTTGGTATTAATATCGGATGTCTGATTTTTAGTCAAATTCATATCAAACAATAAAAATCACTTTTCGATATTGATGTATCATTTGATACACTAACGTAAATTGTGAAATATAATCAACACGATCGACTTAAAAACCAAACAAACAATACAGTTTAAAATACTTTGACATAAAAAAGACATGAAGTAAGCTTAGCTTTCCAACAAAATCTTGTAAAGAAGCTTGAGCTTTGAAGTAAAAAGGGAATCGTGGGGAAAAAATATCCTCTATTCTCATGTTTGAATATTAACGGTCAAATTCAAACTATAAACTGATATCTACTTCGCATGTGTATGTTTGACATAATTGTAGATATATATATATACAGCTGATGATGTACTATTGTGCATCAGTTCGTCACAAAGGGGTCTGAAGATGAACTCGTCATGGAGTTCGAAACGCGTCATCCTAGTGCGTAACACACTGAATTTGACCAAAAATATCAAACAATTAAAAACACTTTTTTGATCGTTAGCCGAATTTGATGTATCATTTGATACACTAACGTAAATTGTGATATATAATCAATACAATCGACTTATTTTATTTAAATATCAAAATCAAACAACCGAATGACCGAACAAGGGGTTTATGTATCTATCAGTTGTTTTTTTTTTTGCTAAAGGGTGACCAAAAATCTTCAAAATTCTCAAGTACAATCTATTACAATACAATCTATTTACAAGATACCAATGACAAGTAAGTTCGACCACTATTAAGACAGTTGCCGAAAGTCTACTACGACATACGTAATAAGGGGGATTAATTAAAATTCGAACTTTCGAAATGACAAAGAAAACACCGAAAAATCAAGAGATATTCCAATTTTAAGTTTGTATTATCTCTCGAGCGATTTATAGGTCATTTAAGGAAAATACAACAAATTGTTTTTTTATAATGACTTCAGCTTTTGTTTTTGTTTGTCTTGAAGTCTTATGATGATGGTCTGCCAAAATCAGGATAGCACATTTCATTTAGTTTTAATTTATTTTTAAATTCAATTTTGATAAATTTTTTGCTAATATTATTTGAATTAAATCAATTTTTTTGGGTTGAGATCTGTTGAAACTCGAAAAATAAATAATGTTATTTTAAAAGAGTTTTCGAAATCTATTTCCATATATGGTAGCGATATTCAGTGTTTGATGCAAATGTTCTTGCGAAGGAGCAAATGCAAAATTTGTAGCTTTTGTTTGCAATACAACAAAATATACAGAATTAAAATTGTCACATCATTGCTTTTACGAAGCACTTAAACTGTATAGCTTTTGTTTTGCTACGTGTATTGCGTTTACATCAATTTATTACCTTACATTTTTCAAATTAAATGGCTCCAACTTGGTTAAGGAGACCCGTAAAAATACCACCGTCGGATTCGTCTCTTTTATTTGAGTACCCACACATGGGGTGGTACACATAGGTGGTACCCCCGGGCTCCATGGGCCTTAGCGCCAACTTTGTCCTTGATTTTCGTGTTTTAGGGCGTATTTGGGTGGAGTGGCATTTTTTTGGGTTCCCGTATTCTGCACTTTTGCCATAAAAAATTAATGAGGAAACCCCAAATTTTCACACCCAATAATTCTGTATATTCTAATTTGCATCTATCATTTCAAAGTTGGCTTAAACCTAGTTTACGGACATAGCTACGATTTTGCCCAAATTTTTTTGCAGTTACTAGACTATCCCTATTAAAAAATAAGAAACAAAAATAAAAAATATATCAAATTTAAAGCTTAGTATCTTCGGAACCTCTTTAGCTAGATCAGTGCACGATACCTCATTGGTAAGATTAAACCCTCTTTCATTCAGTGAAAAAATATAAGCATTTTTTGAAAATAAAAATAATTTAAAAAAAAGTCATGGTCCAATTTTCAGCACGTTTTAATAAAATAATTTGTATATGCACTGTTGTAAAGCTTTTCCAGCTTTCTAACAAGTCTAATTTGGACCCGATCCGACCACAAGTACAGAAGTTACATCATGGTATATATCAAAACTTTGAAGACCCATAACTCGGGAAATATGGACTTTCATTTAAGTACCCGCACATATAGTTTGGTGGGGTCGTGGCATTTTTATTTTTTGAGCTACCGCCTATTTTTTACACTTTTGCCTCATTATTTTTGTACTTTTTAGCCACAAAGACAAAGCTAGCATTTCATCAGCGCTCAATGAGAATAACTTTATGAAAGAGCTACTGTCTTTAGAGTTGATTCACATCAAGATGTATCCACTATAAGGTGGTGGCATCATTACAACAACAACACAACAACTACAACAAATTCATGTTTTCGAGTCATAAGCTGTCAAAATTTCGGCAGCAAATATATGCATTTGACAGCTTATGACACACTAAAAAAAATATATGCCCAAATCAGCTGACATGTTAACACCACCTTATAATTAATACATCTTGATTCACCTCTAAGAATGTATCCAAAGTAAAAGTACCGTTGTAAAGTACACATATACCATCCCTGATTGTCTGCTTGTATCGACAGAGCCGACGGTGCGACGTAGAAAACACAAGAAAGAAAAAACATAAACACCGTCTAATACGCTGCAGGGGTTACAATGTGTGGTAAGGGTGGAGACGTCGACAACGAAAAATAACTGATTGACTAGCGCTGCTGTGCCTGGCTGTTTATCGAATTTTCACTACCATCACAAATGCAGCTAAGTTTCTAACCCTTCGCAGGCTCAAAGCCAATAAAATGTAAATCCATCCTCCCTACCCGCTGCCATATAACATGACTACATACATACTGCTAATTCTATATTTAGGTACAACCATCATCGCACAACACCACTTACCAGGCATGCCAAGCTGCTCAGATATCTGTTTCCACACTTGGGCTTTACGCACAAAGTGCTTGTAGTTGTAATGCGACCGATCATAAATGACCGGGTTCACTTTGACCGCCTCGATGAGACTCAAATCGAACTGCTGCTCCATGTTAGCATCCATTTTTTCAACCATGTTGAACGCAAGTTTATGTTGCAAGTCGCGCTTTCGCTTCCACAAAACCGCAAAGTCGTTGTGTTGGATTTAACAATGAACGTTAACTTCTCTGCCAACTTTAGCGCCTTTTTTCTTCTTCGGTCCAACTGGCGCAGTCTCTCCCCCCTCGACCAAATGCGAGACGTCGTGTGGTTTGGTACTTCGACAATTAACGGCGACGTCACTAATGTCGTCGAAGTCTATGATGAGTCTTTAGTTGGTTGCGGCCCAAAGTCTCGATTTTATTTCGCGACAGCGTTTTATTCAAATTTCCTCCGATTCCAATTGTCTAAAAATCTTTTTCCAACCGCATCAAATCAATACAAATGGCTGTGGCAAAAGAAAGGAACACACGCTGCAGCCAAATAACAGGATTTTGTATATTTCTTATTGCTGAAAGTGCAAAAACAAAAACCACTACTATGTACTATTTTCACAATAAACGCGCGCGCTTATAGTTGGTGCTGGCGATGGGCGACGTTAACGACGACGTGTACGCAAAGCAACTGAATCGAAGTCACACCGTCGTTGTTGGAAAAAAGCAAATGCCCGCTTTGTCGACGTTCGGCTACTACAGAACGTACGTACAGCATGCACGACGACAGTGTGTTGACGTCGTTCGGTTGGCAAAGCAACAAATTTTCAATGAGTGAGCAACGAACGAAAGAAGAAAAAACACTTCACACACACACACACACACTGACTCACAGAGAGGCGACATGTGCATGGGCAAAATGTCACTGCGGGCCATGCTGCGGCACACATGAGGATGATTTCCATACAGAGGGCGACAAAATTTTGGACTTAAGTAATAAAAAAAAAATCGGAACACGTCTAGTATATTCACTTGACGTAGATTATATATTGTTGGAAAGCTCTCTGAAAAATCTTACCAACAGTGCATATAAAAATTATTTTATTAACCCCTTATGTGACTAAAATTTAAATTAACCCATTTTGGACAATGACTTTTTTAATTAAATCAATTTTGTTTTCAAAAAAATCCGTTTATAACGGTATTACAGTCTAACTTCCTAATAACATAGTCACTAGGGATCGCCGATTTCTACGTTATAGAGAAAATTCGTTATAGAGAAACTACTGATTATTTGGTTATTTGGTAAACACGTGCTTTTTTTCGTGTTATTTCGATACATACAAATTTATATAAAAAATTAAAAAATATTTCATCGACAAAATCTTCACATCTACTGAGGGAGGAACAAACGTTATCCGGGACATTATTTCTTCATTCCATAAATGTTCTTTGTTTGTGTAGAAATTCATTGGAATTGGAAAATATTTGAAAAGTGTGAAAAACAACAAGAAAATGTGTTTTTGAAAAAAAAAACTGTTCGACTGTATACTAGGGGACTTAAATCTTTCCAATTAGATATCGAACTCTAGCCCAACTTAAGAGATGCCGAAGCTTTAAATATGATTTTTCATAAAATAAAATAGAAATAAAATAAAATAAAGCTAAGCTAGAGTTCGATGCCTCATTAGAATCATAAAAGTCCCCTCCTTATATACATATTAAGATTTTTTGAAAATAATTTTTTTTTTTTAGAAAATCATAGTCCGAAATTGATAAACTTTAATTTTCGGCACATAATGGGTTAATAAAATATTTATATATCCATAAAGTGGACATACCAACTATATATATATATATAGTCTTGATCCTTCATCAGATATCGGAGATATATATATATATATATGTACGTTCCAAGTTTAAGTGGCGATATCTACCAAAGTATAAACTTGCCCCCGATAAAAAATAACACTATTAAAAAATGTTAACTCATTCTAACGAGTGCCCATATACTACATAGACTTCAGCTATTTGATCCTACATTTTTTTCGTCCCGTGCAGTGGTTTTACACTGCAGTTTCGCAAATTGTCGGCTATTGTCTAGCTCACACATTTTTCCATTCGCCTTGTAAACCTGCAATATTTTCCTGCCACAAATCTATTAATATTCCTTCGGAGGCAGTATTCGACGAAGCGCGAATGCTTTTAACTAATTATTTATTAATATTTTTCCAAAAATTTAAATTTTTTGTCCGTCCAAATTTTAGCATTTTGGCCGCATCGTTCAAATATGCAGATTAAAACGAAAATATGTTATATGCCGGTTCGCATATTGTCAGCTTTTGCTTAGCTTACACGTTTTCCATTTGCCTTGTAAACTGCTAAAATTTTCCTGCCAGAAATCTTTAAACATTGCTTCGGAGGCAGTAGTCCACGAACTGCGAATGCTTTTAACTATTAAGACTAATGATTTATTTATATTTTAGCAAAAATGTAAGTTTTCTGTCCGTCCATATTGTTTGTCATTTTTTCTAATAGCCTTTTTACACCGGAACGCATTTAACATATTTTCGCATTATGCTTTTTTCCGCATTTTCGCACAACTCAATGCATTTTTCCGCATCTTTCATGGATGCGAAAATATGCTAACTTCTTACCAACAACATAATACAAGTAAAAATTTAAGCATTTTGGCCGCATAGTTCAAATATGCGGATTAAAGCGAAAATATGCTAAATGAGTATTGGTGAAAAAGGCTATAATATAAACACTGTGGTATTTGTTAATTTCTCACAACTCCCGGTTGCTGCAGTGTTAACACAACAAGAAAGACAACTCTGTTTTCGCTACACTCCTTTTTGACAACTTGTTGACAGCTGCATTTGTTTTGATGTCAGCACACACCGTCAACCTGCAGTTGCTGTGGAGATTTTGCGAAGCAAAGTGTGAGAATAAACGAGTCACATTAAGGTCGCATCTACCACAATTTGTCGTGGATATAAACAAAAAGAAAGTAAGCAATTTATTCATAAACAAAAGTGAAATTAACAAACAAATCAAGTGCCAAAAATTTCTGTGTTACGTTCTATTACTCAATCACAAAGACCGCAATAACGGGAACATCTGCCAACAAAGCAGTCGGTTTGGTTTTGCAAAGAAGCAACAAGATAGATCTAAACTTTATGTAAAAATATATTCAATGGAGTTCTTTGTTAAAACAAATAATTCGATTCTCCCAATAAAGTGGCTCAAATTCCAGTGAATCATCATGCATCCGCTCATGGGTTCCTATACAAAACTGTGACCACCAAACAAACGTGATAAAGTCTCAAAATATTGCATTTCTTTGTTTAATGCGTTGTGGAACAGAGTTTATCTTGCTATTTTATTGTGTTGTTGTTGTTGTCGCTGCTCTGGAGGGCGGATGGATGACGTTTGCTTTCATCTTGAACCATGAAAAGTATTGCTATTGTTGTGTTGGTGTATTGTGTGCGATAGAAAAACAATAAGAGTCATAGAATATGCGGGAGGGTGGACTGCTGATGGTGATAAACGTCTGCCTTGTCTACTAAATTTACCGGAATCATAACGAATACAACAAATGTTATCTTAATTGTTTATTTACCTGACGTGATTTGTTGTAGTTGCTATCTTCATAGAGATAATTTGTTCTACAATACTTTGGCACAACAAAAAATATACATACATATAAAACATTCTTCATCTTCTCTTCACAGATCTCTAAGAAAAAGGTGAAATCATAACTAAATTTTCGTTGTGGATAACATTGCCATCATCATCAATAGCCGGTCTGCAGATCTGGCATTCGAAAAAAATCACCACTGCCGTTAATTTCCATGAGCCCTCATCGTGGCCGCAGAATGAGCCACAATTACAATGACATTCCTGTGGGTGTTTTGGCGATACAGAAGTTGGGGCGAACTTGCTGTCCCCAGCTGAGATATAAGAAAGAAACGCTGTGAGTATACCAATCTGCTGCGAAAAGATCTTTCTAACACTGCTTTACTAAGGTCGTGTGCCTAAATTATTGTTATTATAATTATAATTTGTAAGGAATATGTATTTTAGCATTCAAATCGTCTCAGGATTAAAATCTCTGTACAAGATAATATTAATGTCATTATTTTAAAGTTCTCGTTACGCATGAATGACCCCACGGAGACTCTTACCAAAACAGACTACAGTTGATAACACACCAAATTATTTTACTATAATTAGAATATTTTTATTTCTAGTATTATTGTAGATCAAACGCCGGATAAACAAGCTTGTGATTAATCCTGATAAAACTAAATTAGTAAGATTTCAACCTAATCCTTCAGCCAGTAATAGCTTTAGCGTATTTGTTGACGGTAAATTAATACAAGAAACCAGTTGTGTAAAATACCTTGGCATTATGCTACAAAGCAACCTTTCTTTGGATTTGCATATTATCTCTCTGAAAAGTAAAATAGCACCAGCAATTGGAATTTTGTATAAGTTTAAAAACAAGTTAAGTGTTAAATCTAAATTGATTATTTTATCGTGTTTAATTCAGTCACACTTAAATTACTTAGTCGCAGCTTATGCATACAATAAAAACAACAGATCGCTTAAATCTCTTCAATCGATGCAAAATTTACCAATAAACAATTCCACTACGTTATTGTTTAAAGAAGTATGTAACAAAATCCTCCCAATCAATGGATTGTATAACTACAACATTTTAAAGTATGTTTTCAAATGTATACACAACATTGGTTACCACACAATATCCTTTTTTCAGAACCAGATGAATTTTAATACCAGAAATAGAGTAAATTTGAGAGTGCCTAGATGTAGGTTTGAAAAGTCAAAACAGCGGATTGATTATATTGGTGGTATCACCTATAATAATCTTCCCACAGATATCAAATCAATTAAACGAATGTCAAATTTCAAGATTTTTTGTAAAAAAACACCTTTGTGAGAACGTCGAATCGCTTCTGTTATAGCCTTAAGGCTGATTTACACGCTATCCACCCATATCCCCTATCTACTGTCAATTCAGTACATTTTGATTTCCTTTCCACCTTCCTATAATTCAAAATTACTTTGCTATAATTTCGAAGCGTTTGCCTTTGCTCACTCCTACATGTTCTCTAATTAGGCTATCTCGCTCATGTTGTTGAGGGGATATGAGTAGATATGGGTAGATAGCGTGTTATTCCAGTATTCTGTATTTACTTTTCTCTTTTTCGTAAATATGTTTATTAATTTTTTCACATTTTACATATTTTTTTTTCTCCTTGAACTAGAATGAATATACATATAAGAAACTTTGTTATTGTACATTATCGAAATTAAAATTTGCCAACTTTTCCCAATTATGCCTTTCAGGCGCGGGACACTTTATGCCTATGAATGTAAATAAAATTGTACAACAAATATCACAAAAAAACCAGTAGCTTGTAACGCAGACATTGATATCATTATGAACATATTGTAAAGACAAATATGCTAAAGCTAAGCCAAGTATAAGTAAATATGTAATTTTATAAAGCCCTTTACAACTATACAATTGTAATAACACAAAAATGTAATAATAGTTGGACAGGAAAAGGTCTTACGAAATAGTCATATAGAAAGATTCGCACAAAGTCACTGAAGTCCCTAGGCCGAAGGCTATGGAAGAGCTTTTTACGCTACAACCAAGTGTATATCACAGTTTTACTTTAATTCGAACTATGCAAATCATTGCAATCATAACAACAGGTCAATGACCAATTGAAACTTAATAATGGCCCCCATACTGCTGTGAATGAAAAAAACTCATGTTTGAGTAATGTGCCCTTAATAATTTGCTTGAAACGTTTAAACAATTTTATATTACTACAACTTTTTTAGTCTATCAAAATTATATATTTGTATTTATACGATGATATTATTCAGAATTTACAATTAACGCCTTCGAGTTTCTGATGCCTTTCAGAATGACCTGCTATATAATAATTTTAGGAATTCAAAGAATTCGAAAGAAGCTTTACTTTTATATTAAGTCAATTTAATGAAACGATATCTGGGCAATTTCATTGGGATGGGTGTGACCATGTTACTTACATTTTTGGTTATAATTCATAAATAGAAAATTTTTTATATAAAATAACTGTGATTACCAAGAATGTTAAGTTTTAAAACGTTTAGTAGCAGTTATTTACTGAAAGAATTTGATTTCTGCTCAGCATGTCCATTAGTAGACAACGACAGGTGAGATCTATGGTATTGAGCTTTTACAAAATTATGATTTCAGGTTGAATTCTGTAGAATTTTTCGTAGAAAGTCCATAATTACTGTGATGTAGGTAATTGTTTATATTGTTTATGATTGCGTTAAGTACTTACTGTTCACAAAAAAAACTTTTTCTTAATAAGACAACTTTTTAGAAAAAAAAGACGGGTTTAACACCATTTTACGACGGATGTGACCTAGTAAAATCAACTCCATAAGTATGGGGAATTTAAGGTTTTTATAGAATTAAATTATGTAACAAACATAAAGGTAAACATATAAGAAAATAATAAATCATATATTTATTCGTTATCTGTACTATCATATATATCATCATTAGATGATGGGAGTCCGTAGTCTGCGATGGATTCTAAGAAAATTTGCCTAAGAAACCATGGGTCTAAAATAAAAATCGAGCCCCCGGTTATTAACGATAAATTTTTAGTATTGGGGAAAATATCCACGGGTGTGACTAAATATTTTCTATTAAACTAAATACTCAAGTATTTAAATTAACGTTCACAAAATGTCACTATATTATTAATTGCACTTACATTGTTATTGTTGGAAAGTATTAATGTTTTGTCATAAACAAAATTTTTATTAAACTTTTGTCATATTTACGGCGACGGGTGTGACACAAAATTCGTTTATTTCTATTTACTCATAATACTTTTATTATATTGACTTATTTTTCATATTGACTGTATGTACAATTTCCTCTTCTTTTTTTCTCTTACAGCTTTAAGACCTCCATTCTCGTACTCACCTATTTGTCGTATACCTGTTATCACATGTCCCGAAAACCTATATCGGTTGCCAAAACTGTGTTACATGTAAATTGTTCAAGTGATATTGTGCACAATACCAGTTCTAATGACTGTGGCTATGCGCCTTTTGGTAAGCATGATTGATTACCTTTAAGAGTTTATTGATTTTTATTATACACTTATTGTAATATTTACAGATGACGCAAATGCTCCCACGAAATTCGCTATATTGGACTCTGCCTTTCTATTTTCCTATTCGATCGCTATGTTTATGTCAGGATTTGTGGCTGAACGTGTATCGCTTAGATACTTCTTAGCCTTTGGCATGATGTTATCCGGTGTTTTCTCCTACCTCTTTGGTATGGCTAAAACCTGGGATATTCATAGTATGGCCTATTTTATTGTTGTACAGGCTTGTGCGGGCATTGTACAAACCACAGGATGGCCAGGAGTGGTCACATTGGTGGGTCGTTGGTTTGGCAAATCAAAGCGAGGTTTGGTATTTGGCATTTGGAACAGTCACACTTCTATTGGCAATATGTTGGGCACTCTGATGGCAGCACATTATGTGGAAACCGATTGGGCTTTGTCGTTTATAATCCCAGGTATAATTATAGCCGTTGTAGGATTTGCGTTCTTTTTGTTTGTGGTCGACAGTCCAGAAATGGTCGGCTGTAATATTCAACAGCCTGCAAGTGGTGATAGAACACCGCCAAATGATTCTGACATCGAAGATAATACCGTAGTCAATGGTAACAATTATGAGGCAGTAAGTTGGAATTAATTGTGATGTTTTAGTTATAATATCTTTTAAATTATTACTGTGTTTTACAGGAGGTTAATTACCGTCCCTCAGAACGTACTCCCATTTTGGATCGTTCTGCATCGCACACTGGCCATGCGCCAGCCCAACGTCCTATTGGCCTGATTGACGCTTTATATATTCCCGGAGTTGTGGAATTTTCACTAAGCTTATTCTTTTCCAAGCTAGTTAGTTATACATTCCTATATTGGCTGCCCTTATATATACAATCGTCGTCAACTTTGGGTCCAGCTTTATCGTCAGATTTGTCCACACTCTTCGATGTGGGTGCTATCTTTGGAGGCATAGTAGCTTGCATGGTATCGGACATGTCTGGCATGGCCGCCACAACCTGCACTGTAATGCTGTTTTTAGCTTCACCTGTGGTAAGTGTCAAGGCTTGATTGATTTATGTATAAATGTTATCAAGAATTGTATGTTTTTTAATTTTGTAAGAAGGACAATTTATATCTTTCTTTGTATTTATTTTTATTTTTGTATGAAGATGTATATTTATAACATGTAAGTCTCATTTCGAACAAATCATTTTTGCCACCTACTCAACTGTAGCGTTAAGCCCCTTACTTCTGGCACCGAAATCTTTAATAAGGATAATAATTTTTAAAACATAGTTAGGCGAGCCACAAATACTATAACATTTATTCACTCGCCAGTAACCAGTATGTATAATTTCCACTTCATAGGAAATAGATACGTGAAAATCAAGTGGGTTATAGTGTTTAGTTTTAATTTCAATTGATTATTTATCGCTATTAGCATTCATGTTGTAATGACGTCACAAACAAAAAAGGGGTGATAGTGATGTTAATTATCAGCTAATACGTACATACGTTCCTAGTCACCTAGGCATTCGGAAATATATACAATTATTCATTATCAGTATTCTACTAATTGCACCTTAGGCGAGTTTTTGTTTCTTCCACAATTTTTCAATTAGATGAAAGTTCTGGAACTACTTTAGGTTTCACTTATTCAAAATATTTAATAAATTATGTTATATAATATATTAATTCAAAACCAATACTTATTAAAAAATCTGTCCCTCTTACTTTCAGCTTTTAATCTATCAACAATATGGAGCTTCATCTTTGTTTTTGAGCATATTCTTATTGCTTGTCGCTGGTTTCTTAGTCAATGGCCCCTATGCACTTATCACAACGTCAGTCAGTGCTGAACTTGGTCAACACAGTTCATTAGAGGGCAATGCCAAAGCTTTGGCCACCGTAACAGCCATTATTGATGGCACTGGATCTATAGGTAACAACATAACAATAAAACATTTTTAACGTTATAATTTTTATATTCCCTATTTTGTTCCGTTTTATTTTTTAGGTGCCGCTGTTGGACCATTTATGGCCGGCATGATTTCCACTCAAGGTTGGCAAAATGTTTTCTATATGCTTATTGCCTCCGATGTATTAGCTATGCTTTTCTTGGCCCGTTTAGTTAAAAAAGAATGCACAAGAGCTAGAAGATCACGAATACGCATCGAATAATGTGCGTAACTAATTGCCAACAAAACATTATTCCTACCACGAAACATTTATTGCCTTTTCTCAAATCATATCTGATCTATATATAGTATAGACATACATATAATATATACTACATACATGAAAATAGTTATGTACATCATCTTTTATGTTTGTGTTTTTATTTTAATTACGTTTAGTTAGTTATCCTATTGATATTTAACACAATTTTTAAACAAATTTACGTATTAGTAATTGAGGCTTAGTTTTATTTCTATTTTTGGGGAAAGAAGAGAAGCCACCGTGTTTTATTTCTTTTTTTTAATATAACGTAATGTGTAATACTACTATAGTAATTGACTGTAAATGTATTTGTATAAAATTTAAAATAAAATAAAAATATTATTTTAAGCATTTGATATACAAATAACGAAACATAATACTGTTTTCAAGTTTTTTATCATTGTAATCTTTTATAAAAGAGTTACAGTTGGGGGATGTTCAAGGTCATTAAGTTTAATATAATTAGATAAATTACACTTTTTTGGAATTCCTTGTAAAACTAAGATTATCGAAAAGGAAGCGGAAAATATACTGATTAGAAGGAGAATGTGACTTGTCTAAGCTAGAAACTCTGAAGAAAGTTCATACCTTCATTTATTTCTCCTTTGACGGATGTGGTGATTGAAACCACAGATCAATACATATGTAACGTCAGGCCTTGAATTGAACAGAGTGCGTCAATTTGTATTGTGAAAAAAATGCACCAAGGCGTTATCAAAATCGTAATTTACGATGAATTCTAAGAAATTTTGCCCAAGAAACCATGGGTCAAAAAATCAAAATCGAGCCCACGGTTTTAAATGAGAAACTTTTCGTATTGCGAAAAATTCACAACAAGCCCCGCAACTGCCCCGGAATTGCCCGTAGAAAGTTAAAATGTATGACTGACCCCCTGTCGTGTTTCTCATCCAGCATTTATCCCAACATACTTACCCCCCATCTTCATCCCCTAAGGTGGCTTCCGCACAGAAATAAATTTTTTATAAAATTTGTTCCCACCGTTTCTCAGATCATTTTCCATACTTTTTTTATATTTATATATTTTTTTTTAAATCAGCTACTGCCGCTCCTATGGTGCCTCCTAGTGTGGTAAAATGTATCGCCGACCTCCTTCGATAGCTCAGTGGAAACGACGTAGACTAGCAATCCGAAAGTGCCGGGTTCGATTCCCGACCGGGGCACTGGCCAAATCAACAACGATGAAAAAATTAGTTTTCAAATACTTTCGAGTCCTCCAGCCAACAAAACTAGATGCTTCCACTGCAAAAATCCAGATTGCGCAAGGATCAAGGGAAATGATTTATCCACATCGCATATAAATTAACAAGCCAGCTGGCGCCATCTTTGGAGGAATTTGGCGGTTAAAACTCACAACAACAACACCTAACAATCCTTGACACAAACCATGTTATCTACAAAGGAACGAAACGGAGTTGTCAACAATGATCGTATGAGAATCGGATTATATGCCCGATCGAGTGCCGATAAATTGAAAATCGGTATAAAGAATAATCACCTCAGCTACCACCACCTGTTACAACAACAACAACATTAGTATTTCCAGAACCGATTCATCCCATTGTGTCATAACCCAGGATTGTGAACCGTACACCAATATAGGTAGAACCAGTATCTGGTACAGCTGTTCGTCGAGAGAGGGCTCTGTCATTGAATCGCTTTTGTATCCCAGAAAAGGCTGCAGTCACATCCCGTAGTTTTCGACCGATGATGCCTTCGTCATCAGCGTACCCAAGTAGCATGTGGCTTTTGTTTAATATCGTGCCACTCACTATGTCACACGATAGGTCGTCGCCTTGTTTTAGGCCTCGTCTGGTATAAAATGGCCCCGTAAGGTCCTTGCCTATCGTCACTAAAGACTTCGTGTCAGTCAGCGTCATTCCGCAAAGACGTATCAGCTTCGCTGGAATACCAAACTCAGCCATGGCTTCGAGTAATTTCTGCCGTATCGGACTGTCGAAGGCAGCTTTATAGTTGACGAAAAGATGGTACGTGTCGTGTCTGTTTAGTTTTTTTCAGGTGTTGCCGAAGTGTAAATATCTGGTCAGTTGTTGGTTCACAAGGTCTAAAGCCACACTGATAAGTCCCGATCAGGTTGAATAATACTGACTTTAGTATTTCACATAGCACACTCGACAGGACCTTATATGCGATGGGTAAAAGGCTGATCCCGCGGTAGTTGGAGCACACACTTGGATCACCTTTTTTCATAATACGCTTGGATTCCAATCATAGGGCATGCACTCTTTATGCCAAACCGTGCGTAGGAGCTGGTGCATGCTCGTTATCAGTTCTCGCCACCGGACTTGAAGAGCTCTGCCGAAAGTCCTTCGACACCGGCTGCTTTATTATGCGACATTCTTCATCGTAACAGGATTCGTCTGAGCACCGTTTTTCATATCCTAGCACGGTTGTTGCGGCGGTTGCCATGGAATGCTCAATATGCTGCCACTGTGTATCGGGAACGTCAGAAGTAGAGGCGTTGTGTCGTAGAAGTTGGAAGAGCTGGTTGGAGTAGGCAGTGGCTACCTCTGGGATTTGCAGCTTCTCGATGTCCAGCTTTCTTTGTGTTTGGTTACGTGCGTTTTTCGCTCTGCTCAATCTTGTGCGCACCTTAGCTGCAACCAGGTTATGATCCGAGACAATATTAGCACCACGGATGACACGCACGCCCATGACACTAGATGCATGCCTGCCATCAATAACCACATGATCAATTTGATTCAGTGTTTTGATCGGGGGATAGCCAAGTTTTCTTGTGGATATCTTTGTGCTGGAATCTGGTTCCACTCACTACCATGTTGGACCAAGAACCTCTTCCCTCCCTTTTTTTTGCATTAAAGTCTCCCAGAACAATTTTAATGTCTTGGCCAGGGTAGCGGTCGTATGTTTCTTCTAGGCGCTCGTGAAATGCATCTTTAATCTCATCGTCTTTATCTTCCGTCGGGACATGAGCACAAATCAGCGTGATATAGAAATATTTCGCCTTGATGCGGACTGCGGCTATTTGATCACTAACAGGGTTTAATCGCGAGACAAGATGTCTGAGTCTCTTGCCAACTACAAATCCACATCCAAATTCGTGCTTTTCGGCATGGCAGCTGTAATAGATGTCGCGTCGCGAGCATCCTTGTCCTGTCCATCTCATCTCCTGGATGACGATGATGTCAGCGTTATATTTTTTGAGGACATCCACCAGTCGGATCTTTATAGAGAGTTTGGACGTTCCGGGTGCATATTCTTAAATCATCGTCCTTATTTCGTTTGCGGGGGTCGTCAACATTTGGGGGGATCCGTTTGTTACTTTTTCTTCGTCGTGTTTTCATAGCCAGTCAAGGTTCTGAAGGCGGTTGGCTAGCCCAACCATCAGGGTTCGTCGCTCACTATCAGCCGCTATTCATGATAAAAAAAATGACGAATCCCGTTGCCCAGGTGCCATCACGAAGGAGGTTGTGAGTCGGCTTGATTTGCAAGATTCACGGCACCCAATTTTTTTTTTACTCCATACAAATTGACCCACTCTAATAAACAACCTTCTACATCCGATGTGCCTAGAACTTTCCTGGCAATGTTCTATGAAAGTACTTTCCGAGTATTTGAAAATTCCAACCGGCATACGATATCGAAGAAAAAATACGGTTAGATGATTTGCGATTTCGGCTTTGAACACTCTATACATGTATCATGCGTTGAGGTTTGAAGACTCAGCAATGCGAAGGATAAGAGTCCGAGATAGGGCATTCACTTTCATGCTGACATCAACAATTGTACTGCGGATTCCCACAACGAGTTTTTTGCGACGACATTTTGGTAGCGGAAGTTCGCTTAGTTAACTCTTGGCGGATTCTTAAATGTTTTTTTGATATTCCTTTAATTTAGAGAAAATAATTATATTTAGTCCCTTACAAGATACAATACAGGTTCTTACCTTTTCATGGAGATTCGTCACAAGTAGGTTCTTGTTGTCGTCTTTTAAAACCTTAACTCTGATGCCAACAATACAAGGTTACAGGTCACTCTCTGGATCTCGCAAAAAAGGTTTGTCGCAGCAACTACACAGTGGTGCTGATTTTCCAGTCGGGATCATCTCTGCCCACTGCAGCCATCTAAAGTAAAAGTTTGACTCATAAGCTACGCGCAAACGGTACAATGTTGCCTGAAAAAGTTCAGAAAATGTCTAACAACCGTGTGCATTTAAAATTTTTGTATGGCAACATTTACAGAAAAGGCATTGTCATTACATTGCCAGCCAACCAAAAATCGTGCATTTTCACGTCTATTTGAACGAAAATTCTAAGAGCGAGATCTCTTTCTCAATCCTCTTGTCATTGGCTGACAACATAAAGGCCACCTACTTCAAGCCAATCACTTGAGACTAAAATTGACGTCGTAGTCAAAACTGTCCAATAGGCAAAATGTAGCTCTTGAATAACCATAAATAATAATGACAATACAGCATATTATACGGGAGATCGAAGGGTTCTAAACAAAAAAAAAAACTTAATTTCCCTTTGCACCCCATGAATGAAGTATGGGATAGCTTCTCGCGTTGTTGTGAATTAACACGCTTTCTATTTTTAGATTCACAACTAACGGCACCTACTTGTTTATCGACGAATGCCAACGTCTAGACTAGACACGCCGATTGACTCGACACTTAATACTGCGAAGTTGCTGTCAACAACATTCGAGGGGAGCCGACAATGAAAGAACATTTTTTTTAAAAAGACTGGAGCCAGATTTGAACCTGCGATCTCCCGCATGGTAGTCGCGTGTTCTCACCACTATGCCACGGCCGGTTCCCAATCGAAGGGTTCACGATTCAAAAAAAAGTATTGATGTCTTCAAATTGTCTTGGACAAATTTCAAAACTGGGGGGTGAACGTATCAACTTTTTTTTCGATCCCATCTAGTGTTTCTTAATCCGGTGCTTCTCCCTCTTAAGCGGCAGCCCTGAAACATCGCAAATATGTCTCATATACCCATTACGTTTCTTCTACTCCTTTGACTGCATCCTTTTTCTACCTGTCCTTATCGCCTTCTTCTGTCACACCCTCCTTCCCCAATACCTATTTTCTCAACCCCACCCACCACAACCTTCGAGGACAGAACAATCTCATTTTGTGTCTCCCGAGTCCTTTTGTAGTAAACCGCAGCAGTAGTTCTTCATGCTGTTCCTGGAGGTCTGCAGCTCGGCCTGTCTGATCTCAGACGTCGTATTTGTGTTACCGTCATCTATGTTTTGAGTGTTTGTTTGTTTATTGTAGGACCACCCTGTCATAGCCCTTGATAAAACGGTAAGCACATGGTAACTTAATGAGGGTCAGTTAGAATACTGTCGGATATCCCTGATTGAAAATCATTCGATAAGCACGGACTGTATGCCACGGGGGACCGACCGTGGCATGATGGTTAGAACACGCGACTACCATGCGGGAGATCCCAGGTTCAATTCCTGGCTCCAGTCATCTAAAAAAAAAATATAAGGAAAAATAAATTTTTCTTTGCAACTTCGCAATATTAGTGTCAAGTCAATCGGCATGTCTAGTAAAAAGCTTCTCAAACAGTGACGTTCGCATTCGTCGATAAACAAGTAGGTGCGTTTGTTGTGAATCTAAAAATAGAAAGCGTGTTGTTAGTTCATAACAACGCGAGAAGCTATTCCGTACCTCATTCATTGCGTGTAAAGGAAAATTAATTAAGTTTTAAGTTCTATTGAAGAATGAAATAAGAAATAAGCAAAAAACATCAAGATGAGCTAAAATGGGACCGGCCGTGGCATAGTGGTTAGAACACGCGACTACCATGCGGGAGATCGCAGGTTCAAACCTGGCTCCAGTCATCTTAAAAGAAAAAAATAAATAAAATTTTCTTTCATTGTCGGCTCCCCTCGAATGTTGTTTGACAGCAACTTCGCAGTATTAAGCGTCGATTCAATCGTCGTGTCTAGTAAGACTTCTCAAAAAACAGTGACGTTCGCATTCGTCGATAAATAAGTAGGTGCCGTTAGTTGTGAATCTAAAAATAGAAAGCGTGTTAATTCACAACAACGCGAGAAGCTATCCCATACCTCATTCATGGGGTGCAAAGGGAAATTAAGTTTTTAAGAGCTAAAAATATAAAAGGTTATAAAAAAGTTTGGCCTGAAAACAACGAACCCTTTGGGAGTTTTATTATACTAGCCTAGTACCTTTATCCTGACTTGAAATTTCACCCAACTCCCAGAAAATAACCCCGAAAATGTTCCACAGTATTATTGGAGTTATATATTTACTTTCATGTGAACACGATTTAACATTAGCCCCTAACACCCACCCATATGGAGTAAATTAAATTGGAAAATCCATAAGTGTAGCGCGTCAGATGTATGCAAATAGAAACAATACTGTTATAAAGTTTTTTTTTTATGAAAAATAACTAAATATGTACCTATAAGTGCAAACAAAAGTATCTCTGCTTAAGAATTTAGTTAACAACAAATATTTAGTAAATATTGACTGAGTGATTAGTTTTAGCTTGATATGTAGACTTCAGACGCTAGCAGTCTTAGCGTGCGTTTGAAATGAGTGAATCCTTCTTGAACTTTTTTGTTTCAGCGAATAATCAAAGCAAATATTTAATCAATAGCATTTTGAACTAAAGTTAGGTTAGGTTATGCGGTGAACACGTTTATTTTGGTAAAAACCAGATCACACTATACACCGAGATCTGATGATCCATTGTGATTGTCCGTTAGAAAAAGGTGAAAAGGAAGGGTAGGAGAAAGGAGAGAGGGGAGGAATGGAGGATAAGAGAAAATCGTGGAAATGGCCAAGTTAGCCATGGATGGTATCGCATGAAACATAATAAATTGCCTACTCGGACTGAGAAAAGAGATTCTAGGTCTTCAACATAGATTTTCCCTAAGTCTCTTATCGGGTTAAGCTAGACAGCTACAAAAAAGATGTTCCATCGTCTCGGACTCCTCCTTGTCTTCACACATACGGCAGTAGTCCGGTATTGATCTATCCCATTTGCCTGTCAGGTGGCTGATATTGCATTGGCCTGTATTTCGGTGCCGTTTGGGGATTTAAAGTGAATCTTGCATCTCAAGCCGACTCACAATGTCCTTCGTGGTGGCACCTGGGCAACGTTGTTCATAATATATATTTTTTTATGATAAATAGCGGCAGGTAGCGACGAACCCTGATGGTTTGGCTAGCCACCTGTCTTCTAGTCCTTTACTGGCTTTGAAAACACGTCAAAAAAAAGTAAGAAACGGAACCCCCCAAATGTTAATGACCCCGCAAACGTTATTAGGACCATGGTTTAAGGATATGCACCTGGAAAGTCTGGACTCTCTATAGAGAAGGTGCCATTATCCGACTGGCGAATGTCCTCAAATATAAGGCTGACATCACCGCCACCCCGGAGATTAGATGGACAGGACAAGGATGTTCGCGACGTTAAAATAACGACATCTATTACAGCTACCATGCAGAAAATCCACGAATTTGGATGTGGATTTGTAGTTGACGAGAGACTCAGACATTTTGTCTCGCGTTCTAATTCTGTAAGTGATAGAATAGCCTCAATCCGCATCAAGGCGAAATATTTCTACATTACGCGGATTTGTGCTCATGCCCCGACGGAAGATAGAGACGTTGAGATTAAAGATGCATTTTACGAGCGCCTAGAAGAAACATACGACCTCTGGCCTGGCCACGACAAAATACCAAGAGACGATGTTCTTGTTCCATCGATCGGTAAATTCAGCCTGCATACCGACACGTCAGACAACGGGTTTAGGCTGGTTAGCTTCGCAGCGGGAAGAAACATGGTAGTGAGTGGAATCAGATTCCAGCACAAAGATACCCACAAGGCAACTTGGCTATGCCCCGATCAAAACACCAAAACTCAAATTGATCATGTGGTATTTGACGGCGGGCATGCATCTTGTGTCATGGACGTGCGTGTGATCCGTGGTCCTAATATTGGATTGGATTATTACCTGGTTGCAGCCAAGGTGCGCATAAGATTGAGCAGAGCAAAAAACGCACGTAACCAAACACAAAGAAAACTGAACATCGCGAAACTGCAAACCCCAGAGATACCCACAGCCTATTCCAACCAGCTCTCCCAACTTTTACGACACAACGCCTCTACTTCTTACGTTCCCGATACACATTGGCAGCATATTGCGCATTCCATGGCAACCGCCCCAACAACCGTGCTAGGATATGAAAAACGGCGCTCAGACGAATCCTGGTACGATGAAGAATGTCGTATAGCGTCAGAAGAACAGGATGCTGCTTATAGGGCAACTCTACAGCCAACTGTATCCCGTGCTGTTAGGGAGCGGCACAATGAGACTGTAAAACAGGCGAGACATCTGACAAAACGTCAGATGAAGGAACGGGAGCACGAGGATATAGAGCGATACAGGGATCGAGGTGAGGCCCGAAAATTTTACCAGAAAGTAAAATCAAAAGGCTACAGTAATGGGCTCCCCTCCTGTAAGGACGAGGATGGAATGCTGGTTTCATATACGCAGAGTGTGCTGCATATATGGAGAGAACACTTCCAGCAACTGCTGGTTCCAGAAGGCAGCGCATGTGAAGGTATCACGCCAATTGTCGACGACGGCTTAGATTGTCCACCACCAAGTCAAGCTGAGGTAAGAAGAGCAATATCGCAGCTGAGAAATTATAAAGCAGCCGGTGCCGAAGGACTTCCGGCAGTGCTCTTCAAGGAGCGTGGAGCTGATAACGATCATGCACCAGCTCCTGCGCACGGTAGGAGCCCTATGATTGGAATCTAAGCGTATAATGTCCTGAGCTGAAAAAAAGGTGATCCTAATGTGTGCTCCAACTACCGCAGGATCAGTCTTTTACCCATCGCATATAAGGTCTTGTAGGACCGGCCGTGACATAGCGGTTAGAACACGCGACTACCATACGGGATATCCCGGGTTCGATTCCCGCCTCCAGTCATTTACATTTTTCTTTCATTGCCGTCCCCCTCGATGTTGTCGACAGCAACTTCGCAGTATCAAGTGTCGAGTTTATCGGCATGTCTAGTAAAAAGCTTCTTAAACAGTGACGTTCGCATTCGTCGATAAACAAGTAGGTGCCGTTAGTTGTGAATCTAAAAATAGAAAGCGTGTCATTTTACAACAACGCGAGAAGCTACCCCATACCTCATTCATAGGCTGTAAAGGGAAATTAAGTGTATATTAGGTCTTGTCGAGTGTGCTATGTGAAAGACTAAAACCAGTGTTATCCAACCCGATCGGGCCTTATCAGTGTGGCTTTAGACCTGGAAAATCAACAACTGACCAGATATTCACATGCTGATAAAGACCAAATGCTGATAAAGATCAAAAAGAAACAGATCGACACGTACCATCTTTTGGTCGACTATAAAGCTGCCTTCGACAAACCGATACGGCAGAAATTACTCGAAGCCATGGCGGAGTTTGTTATTCCAGCGAAGCTGATACGCCTTTGCGGAATGGCGCTGACTGCCGTGAAGTCTTCAGTGAATATTGGCAAGGACCTTACGGAGCCATTTTATACCAGACGATGTCTAAAACAAGGCCACGGCCAATCGTGTGACCTCTTCAACATATTGATGGAGATGATAATTAGGATAGCTGCAGTAAACACGAATGGCACGATATTCAACAAAAGCCACATGCTACTTAAGTACTCGAATGAAGTAGACATCATCGGTTGAAAACTGCGGGATGTGACTGCAGCCTTCTCAAGTATACAGAAGGAACCAGCGAAAATGGCTCTAATGGTGAACGAGGACAAAACGAAGTTATTAGTTTCAACAAAAAAAGAATCTACTCGTTTGGGAAACTGCGTGAAGGTTGACAACTATAATTTCGAGGTGATAGATAATTTGGTCTACCTAGGTTCCGCCATCAACAGAGCAAATAATGTCAGCCTAGAAATCCGGAGAAAAATACTGCTTTCAAATAAATGCTACTACGGACGAAGCAAGCGATTCAATGACAGAGCCCTCTCTCGACGAACAAAACTGCTGCTATACCAGATAGTGGTTCTACCTGTCTTAATGTATGGTTCAGAATTCTGGGTTATGACACAAGCTTATAAATCGGTTCTCGCAGTATTCGAGAGAAAAATACTCAGTATTCTTTATGAATCATGAGCTGTACACTGACATTGACGTGGTTAGACGTATTAAGTTGCAGCGTTTGCGTTGGCTGCGTTTGTACGCATGGACGAAAATGCTCCAGCTCGAAAAGTCTTCGACAATGAACTCGATGGACGGCGCAGAAGAGGGCGACCAAAACTCCGTTGCAAAGACCAGGTTACTGAGAACCTTACAGAACTTGGTGTGACTAACTGAAGAAGAAGCGCAGAAGATCGAGGCGCTTATAATATTTTTCCACGTGCGGTATATAATCCACTGGGATTGCAAAGAAGTGCCAGCTAAGAGAAAGTAAGTAAGTCTGCCTTCATTACCCTTTTAATTTTTTTTTATTTTGTAAAATTTTTTATTAAATTTTTACTAGCGATATGTCCCTTTGTAAAATATTATTGTTACCTCAAAATAGTAACCCCACTAAAAGTAGGTATCGGTTCAGGTGACCCGTAGAATCCAATCCAATCCCTTGGACCCCATGTCTCCAGTCTCAACTTTAAGCTGATCTAATCCTTAAGTTAGAGTTGGCACCAAATGGAAAATTGTGCGTCCCTAAATAACCTCTAGCATTATTTGTTGGTTAAATTCCTAGATCAGAACATAGAATGCTTATCTTTTCCAAATCCAAAAATATAAAGCTTATGACGCGTTTCTTAAGCAAAGCTTAATGAAGGCAACCACACTTCATTAGGGGAAGTTTCAATGATTTTTTCTAAAATGTTTATTTTATGTGCAGTCTCTAAACGATGCGATTACTTTTCATGCGGTTAAAGAGTTTAAAGACACGCTTAACTCTTGACAACAGAGGTAAGCTAATATTTACTTAGCACGAAATGAAACATGACAAAATTTGATAACCATCTCTTGAAGTTTATATAAAAACGCAAAATGATCATTTAGAAAAACATTCCATTGGAGTCGATACGAAGGAGTGATACTACGTCTAACATGACTCAATTTAAGTTGCTGTTAGTGCTGGCGCTAAGCACTTTATGTGCTATGGCAAATGGTAGGATTTTTAACTAAATATACTATTTCAATTTAGTTAAATAATAATATTTTAAATTTGCCTACTTTTAGCTAAAATTATGAATTGTTTATATGATACCTCTTCATATTATCGTGCGAGTCGAGGTAAATTTGAACCGGCCAACATTGATGCGTCGCTGTGCACTCATTTAAGTTATGGCTACATTGGTATTGCCGATTCGGGTGAAGTTAAGCTGTTGGACCCAAAACTGGACGTGGAACAAGGTGAGTGAAATGTGAATCATGGAAACGTAAGAATAATGGCGGGCAAGTTATAAATATGTGTGTATATGTTGGTAAAGAGGACCGGAACTAGGGTCTTCATTCACTTGGGAGACATTTATACCCTCACCCCTATGGGTAATACGAGAAAAAGTGTAACTGAGACGAGTTGGACCTTAAGTATTTTAGGATTTAATTCGCTGCAGGGATTTTTAAGACATTTTTTTACGTTTCTCTTCCATTATTTCCTCTCACTCTCTCTCTTTCTTCCCCCATCCCTCACCAGGTTTCATTAAACAAGTGGTTGGTCTTAAGAAAACTCAACCCAAACTTAAGGTTTTAGCCGTCGTCGGAGGTCCCCAAGAAGCCAATGCCAAATACTCTACCATGGCAAGTGATGCCAGCAAAAGGAAGGCCTTTATCCAATCAGTTGTGAAATTCTTGCAAGAGAATCGTTTTGATGGTCTGCATTTACACTGGCGTGATCCCACACAGGGTGGCGGTGCACCACAGGACAAAAGGAACTTTGTAGTCTTGGTGAAGGAACTTAAAGAAACGTAAGCTTAGCTTAGCCCATAAAAAAAAAGAAAATTTACTAACATGAACATAATAATTTCTTCAGGTTGTCTCCCTTGAACTTGGAGTTCAGCATTGCAGTAACTGGCAGCATTGAAATTGCTGAAAAATCCTATGATATTGCCAATGTTGCCCAATATGTTGATTTCATTAATGTGTTGGCTTTCGATTATGGCAAGGGTAGCCAAGGATTTTTGGGTTTGAATGCTCCACTGAGAGGACAAGGCGAAAGAAACGTACAAGACACTATTAAATATTGGTTAAGCAAAGGTAATAACAATTAAAAGCATTTAAGTTAAGAACTATAACATTATACCATTTCTGTCTCTCGTTCTCTTTCCAGGTGCCCCTGCTTCCAAACTGATTTTAAGCTTACCCTTTTTCGGTCATTCCTTCCACATGGCCAACTTGAAAAATTTCAACCCCGGCTTCCCCTGCGCTGGCCCTGGTGATCAAGGCCCCTACACCGCTGTTCGTGGCTTCCTCAGTTACAATGAAATCTGTTCCATGGTCCCTAGCTGGACTTATGTCTTTGGTGACACCTATGCAGTGCCCTACATATACAAGGCTAAACACTGGATCAGTTATGACAATGACCAAAGTATCCAATATAAATTGGACTTTTTGAACGAAATGAACTTGGGCGGTGCCATGATGCAATCTATCGACTCTGACGATTTCAGAGGTGATTGCGGTGAGAAATACGCTCTCTTGAGGAGTGTTAATAAAAAGCTGAATGGCGGTAATGTGCCATCGTCCACCCCCAAACCAAATTTCCCATCAAATGGCGACTGCTCTAAGGATGGTTTCTTTGTCAACGAAAGTGATTGTCAGCATTTCCATCAGTGCTACAATAATATACGTTACGATTTCACCTGTGGTGAGGGTTCTCTGTTCAGCATGAACACCTGGACCTGTGTGTGGCCAGAGGAGGCAAATTGTAAAAATCCTTAAATACTTTGTATTGAAATAAATTGGTTTATAATTCGAAAATGTTGCTATGTATTTCGATATTTGTTAAAATATAATTTGCAGTAAATCTCTTTTTTGTGCTCAGTAATAGTTTTTGACTTGTACGTATGAGTTTTGAAATATAGAAGTTTATTAGAGATTGAACCTTAAAAAACATTCGACATTTAGGATCGTGAATAACTCAAGTCTCTTTAATGATATTAACTAGTACAAGATCGCTGGTTAAAGGAAAGACCTCTCCGAAACGTTTTATACCAAACGAGGTTTCAGGCAAAGTGATAGTCTACGATTTTGTCTATCTAGGTACCGCCATAAACAAAACAAATAACAACAGTTAAGAGATAAAACAAAGAACTATTCGTGCTAACAGATGCTACCTTGGGCTAAAAAGCAGTTTAGAAACAAAGCCCTCTCTTGCGGCGGGGTAGAATAACAATTTATCCAAACGGTGGGAGAAATAAAAACACAAGTAAATTATGAGTTTTTGTATAAATTTTTGGGTTTTATTTGGGAGTATTATCTTCGGGTGGTACGCTGGTAAAAATCGTAATGTCAGTAAACATAAATGTCAACAAAAGCTTTCTTTCATTCGACTCTTCTTTTCATTCTTCGTTATAAATGTAATAGGGGTGATCTTAAGTAGTATATCGATACCTAACTAGGGTGTACACCTAAACACTAAAGCTACGCACAGACGGTTGCCAGATCTTACAATATTGTCCGAAAAATTTGCAGAAAATGTCCAACAACCATGTGCACTTTAAATTTTGTATGGCAACGTTTGCAGAAAAATCAAAAAAACAACAATATTGCCAGACATCCGATAATCGTCTGAACCGCAAAATGTTGCCACCTTCAAATTTTTGTAAGATAATTGCAAAAACATTTAATTTGCAGATGTGCGAAGTTTATACATCTGCTAATTTCACCATTTGCAGAGAATATTTATATGGCAACACTGTCCATGTCAGTACATTGCCGGTACATTAGCAGATTTGACAAAATTGCTATTTCTGGCAACCGTCTGTACTTAGCTTAAGTTTACACTCTACATAACGCGTATACTACCCGTGCTATTGTATGGCTCAGAAACATGGGTACTTACTCAAGCAGATGAAGCAAGTCTTGGAGTGCTTCAGAGAAAAATTCTTCGTAAGATATATGGACCTATCTGCGTTCACTGAGGGTATCACCATCGGATAAATCATGGCTGTATGAGTTGGATGGAGAAATTAAAATATATAATGCGCATAAATGAAAATGCTCAAGCGAGGAAATCATTTCAAAGTGAACCCAAAGGAAAGCGTAGAAAGGGACGGAAGACTCCAGTGGTAGGATCAAGCCAAAGAGGACTTCTTAAAACGTGGTATGAGAAACTGAAAAGAAGCGCATAAGACCGACGCGAATAGAAAATTATTCTTAATTAGCCTACTGACCTAAATAGTTATTTAAGGCCAAGGAAGAAGAAAAATAATTTCATTTAAAAAACGGTTAATTTCAACAATTAAAGACTTAAAGCCTTATTCATAATAACTTGCTTTTCAAAATGAAATAAATACAAAATAGAAATAAATCAAAAAACAATAAAAATCCATGAAGAAATTTACGATATTTTTACCATTTTTGTTTATTTTTGAGTGAGCTTTTGTTGTGTTTTTTATTTAATCTGAAGGTTAAATTATTAGATCTGATTAAGAGCTAACATTTTACCAAAGAGAGACATCAAAATTCCGAATAGTTCACGAGATATAGCCTTAAGAATCAGTACATGATTTTCGAAAATTTCAAAAAGAATAATAAAAAAACCTTAGCTAATAATTCAAAACCCAGCTAGGGGATTTTTTCTACGATCTTAAGCTTTCATATTTTGTCGGTCTCAATTGGTTCAAGTTTTTACTGCTGCACTGTGTAATTGATTACGATTACAAATAATCAAGATTACTGGAGATTACGAAAAAAAATCGAAAATAATCAAAAAATAATCTGACTACTTTAAACGATTACTTTCGAAATTTTTTGATTACTTTAAAAAATTGGCCTTTACAACATGCAAAAAATCTAAACAATTAATTTAAATTTAAACGTTTGCTTTTATAATCCAGTAAAAAAGTTTCAGTCGGTAAATCCAACTTACATATACCCTCACAATATTACTTAAATTCAAAAATTTGGAATTCTTTGGAATTCTCCTTCATACAGACCTGACCAATGTACATAGGCTCGAAAAAGTTGATGTTTTCAAAACAATTTAATCCGTGTACCCAAGAACCCCTGAAATAGTTTTTATTAAGCTGTATTGCCATTTGGTGTCCCATCGAAACCAGGTGTATATTACTATTGATGGATTTTGAAGGGCTTAATTTACAATTTTAGTTTTTGATTTTCTTAAATCTTTTGTTACACCCTAATTATGCATATTTCTGTTTAAATTCGAAATTAAGATCGCAAAAAATATAAAAATTTTTCTTTTAAAATATATATTTGTATTCTTAAACAAAACCTCAAAATCTAAATTAGCGTCGGAATCAAAATTGTCTAAAAGTTAAATGTAGCCCATGATTAACCATAAATAACGATATACACCCCGTTTCGATCGAATATCAAATGACGAATCTACATAATGGATATCATTTTGGGAGGGCGGCAAGGTGCACGAAATAACAAAAAGTCCTCACATTGTATTCACACAAACTTCAAAACTGGACGCATTGAGTGGTCCTATCTGATGAACAATGCTATCTTTTTACAAAAATACTGCCAAAATGAGGAGAGAAAATTTCCTATCCCATACAAATTCAAACAGAAAATATTTTGTTTTGATGTTGCAGTTAATTTTCATTAACTGCTTGATTTTACATGAATAGTTTAAATATTTGATCACAATTTTTTACTAGCAAATATCCGTTTTATACATGCAAAAGTGTTTTTGAACCGTAAGTCAAGATTTTGAGGGTGTTAGAATACTTTGGTAATAGGGTCATGTTTTGCTCGACCAGACCTACAACATGCAGCATGTCACTCCCCAAGTTCCAGATGACTATCATATTGTGTAATCTAACAAGAAAACGAAATAAACTTTTAAAAAAATGTTCGTCACACCATTGTTTATTGACTTTCAATAAGTATAAATGCAAGTAATTTTGAAAATAATCAAAAATTTTCAAAAGTAATCGTTGAAAGTATTCAAATTATTTTTTGATTACTTTTGATTATTTTTAATTATTTTTTGGTAATCCATGGTAATCCCGATTATTTTTAGATTATTTGTAATCGTAATCAATTAGTAATCATTTAAAACCAAATATAATCGTATTTTAATCATTACTTTACTTTTCAAAAATTTGTAATCTAATTACTAATGATTATGATTACTAATCATTATTTAACAGCTATGGTTCTCAGTAACCTGGTCTTTCCAACGAAATGTTGGTCGCCCTCTTCTGCACCGTCCAACGAGTTCATTATCGAAGACTTTTCGAGCTGGACCATTTTCGTCCATGCGTACAACATGACCTAGCCAACGCAACCGCTGCACCTTTATGCGTCTGACCACGTCAATGTCAGTGTACAGCTCGTATAGCTCATGATTCATACGACGCCGATACTCTCCGTTAACGATGATGGACCCATATATTTTACGGAGTATTTTTCTCTCGAATACCGCCAGAACCGATTCATCCGCTTGTGTCATAACCCAGGATTCTGGGCCATACATTAAGACAGGTAGAACCAGTATCTGGTAAAGCTGGAGTTTTGTTCGTCAAGAGAGGGCTCTGTCATTGAATCGCTAGCTTGATCCATAGTAGCATTTATTTGCAAGCAGGATTCTTCTCCGGATTTCTAGGCAGACATTATTTGCTTTGTTGATGGCGGAGCCTAAGTAGACAAAATTATCAACCACCTCGAAATTATAGTTGTCACCGTTCACGCAGTTTTCCAAACGAGTAGATTCTTTGTTCGTTGAAACTAATAACTTCGTTTTGTCCTCGTTCACCGTTAGGCCCATTTTCGCTGATTTCTTCTGTATACTTGAGAAGACTGCTGTGACTCCCGCAGTTTTCGACCGATGATGTCGACGTCATCAGCGTACGCGAGAAGCATGTGGCTTTTGTTGAATAAAGTGCCACTCGTGTTTACTGCAGCTTTTCTCATTATCATCTCCATCACAATGTTGAAGAGATCGCACGATAGGCCGTCGCCTTGTTATAGGCCTCGTCTGGTATAGAATGGCTCCGTAAGGTCCTTGACAATCTACACTGAAGACTTCGTGTCAGTCAGCGTCATTCCGCGTCATTCCGCTTCGTTGGAATACCAAACTCAGCCATGGCTTCGAGTTATTTCTGCCGTATCGGGCTGTCGAAGGCAGATTCATAGTCGACGAAAAGATGGTACGTGTTGATCTGTTTCTCTTGGGTCTTTTCCAGGATTTGCCAAAGTGTGAAAATCTGGTCAGTTGTTGATTTTCCAGATCTAAAGCCACACTGATAAGGCCCGATCAGGTTGGATAACACTGGCTTTAGTCTTCATATAGCACACTCGACAGGACCTTATATGCGATGGGTAAAAGGCTGATCCCGCGGTAGTTGGAGCACACACTTGGATGACCTTTTTTCGGCACAGGACATAATACGCTTACATTCCAATCGTCGGGCATGCACTCTTTAAACCAAACCGTGCGCAGGAGCTGGTGCATGCTCGTTATAAGCTCCTCGCCACCGGACTTGAAGAGCTCTGCTGAGAGACCGTCGGCACCGGCTGCTTTGTTAAAGAGATAAGTAATTAAGTAATTAATAGGAATCCTTGATAGTCAATATTGAATTTAACAACAATTTTAATAATATCAATTAAAAATGCGTTGTTAATCTGAAAAATTCGACATTTAACACAGTGCAACACACTTTCGGGGGCAAACCAAACCAATAGCAATCAATAGCATTTGACTTCAGTAACCAATCCTCCACTACGTCGAAAGTCGATTAAAGTATACGAAAAACCAGTAAGAAAGTTTCAGTCGGGTAAACCGACTTACATATACCCTCACCCTCAGTAAAACATATAATTTTCTAGTATATTGACATCCTTACTCGATTTCTAAAGTGGACGGAGTGGTACATTTGTATGGGAGATTATTGATATTTATACTCCATCTCTAGAGTGGGCGGAATACTCCATTTGTATGGAGGTACCAGAAGGGGCGTGGCTAGACTTAAAAGCTTTATCCTGATTTAGCTTTACTAAATACAGAATCTGGGCAAGATCACTTTGGGTGTATTGATATTACTACTCCATCTCTAAAATGGGCGGAATGATGCATTTGTATAGGAGGTTCCAGCAGGGGCGTGGCTGCGCTTCTAAATTAGTTCTCCAAAATTGTATCCAGTTTGAGCTTTACTAAAAACAGAATTTGGTCACGTTCGCATTGGATCTATTAATAATATTAATCGATTTCTAAAGTGGGCGGTACCTGATGGGCATGGGAGGTACCAGATGGGGCGTGGCTGGACTTCCAATTTTTTTTTTATCAAAAACTGTATCCTGCTATAGCTTTACTAAAATAAAGAATTTGGGTACGATTGCCTTGGATTTATTGATAATCTCTAAAGTGGGCGGAAAATGACATTTGTATGGGAGGTACCAGAAGGGGCGTGGCTAGACTTTCAAATTTTTTTTCCAAAACTTTATCCTGTTATAGCTTTACTAAATATAGAATTTGGGAACGATCGAGTTCGATGTATTGATATTATTACTCGATTTCTAAAGTGGGCGGAATTGTACATTTGTATGGAAGGAACCAGAAGGGGCGTGGTCATGTAGCCCATTTTCAATACCGTAAGTAGTTTTGGGGAAATATTAACTTGTGCAAAATTTCAAAACATTTGGTTGCGTCTTTCGAAAGTTATCGGGCGAACCAACCGGACAGCCAGACAGACGGACATGGCTCAAACGACTTAAAAATTCATGAATCGAATTTGGTTCAAAGAAACCAAGGGTCTAAAGTTACTCCTTCTATGTGTTACACTTTTTGGTCGTATCAAATGATATATACCCTCATCCCTAAGGGTGATGGTATAAAAATTATTATTATTATGGAAGCCTCCTTAGGGGGAGAAGATGGGAGTAAGTATGTTTGGGAAAAATGTTAGCTGGGAAAAATTACTGGGTGTCGGATACTTAATTTAACCCTCTAGAGGCGATTCCGGGGCAGTTGCGGGGGTTGTTATTGATTTTTTCCCAAATACGAAAAATTTCTAGTTAATAACCGAGGGCTCAAATTTGATTTATGGGAGTCCCGGGATCAAGGACGTTTTCATCAGTTTATATTCAAGTTTGGCAATGATTACATCCTTAAGTCATTAAGGAAATACTTTATAGTCTTTAGTCTGTGTCTGCATTCTCAAATTTATTTCTAAATTCACACATTTTCATAAAAAGGCTCAATAAATATAACTTGAAACTTTCAACCATCTAGTTTCTAGTTAATAACCAAGGGCTCAATTTTGATTTGAGACCCATGGTTTTTTGTGAAATTTTCTTAGAAATCATCGTAGATAACGATATCGATAACAGCTTGGTCGAGAAAAAAATTTACCCACTCTAATGATGATGTATACGATAGTACATATAACGAATAAATATATGGGCAATTTCATAGTCACATATGTGACAGGTCGTACGTTTCAATGAGATGAGAAACAAAGAAAAACTTGATTTTTTTTATTACTTCTTTATATTTTTGTGTAATACTTAAGAAGCTCTATATTTAGTAAGAAAGACGAAACCCTCTGAACTGATGGTACTAAAATATATGCACATAACGCACATTGACGTTACGTGACAAAAATAGAAGTAATATTCTCTTCATTCAAAAAAAACACAAACTAGTGCGAATGGAGTCCGACTTTTTGACAAAACCACTTTTGATATGATTGGGAATATTATAAATTTGTTTAAAAATTTCCCGAACTTAAAAATATTTTTTATAATTTTTTTGTACAACCAATTTTGTGAAACGTGACTTGACGTAGCTTGATGTGACCTAAATTTCCTTTTTTATATTTATTTGCGAAATAAGGGAATATTAAAAAGTTTATAGACCAAAATCTATTAATCTCGAATGTTACATTAGAACGTCAATAAAATAAAATCAAAATTTTGGAGCTAACTGATCATTTTTTACTTTTATTGAAGTTATTTACTGTTGTAACATATATTTTATGATAAAAGTGCACTTGTATCATCAGTAAAAATGTTATTAAAAATTCAAACAGATGACCAGATCATTAATGCAATTTTGCAGTCCGTTTAATTATATATGAAAATAAAATAAGCTTTGAACATTTTAATTTAATAAAATTTAAGTATTTGTCTTTACTGAAATATGAAAATAAAATAAGCTTTGAACATTTTAATTTAATAAAATTTAAGTATTTGTCTTTACTAATACAAGCCAGAAAAAAAAATTTTAACTTTTTTTTCGATCACGGTGGACCTTTTTTGGAAAAGCCCATATGTCTTAATATTTTTTTATATGTTTACCTTTATGTTTGTTATATAATTGAATTGTATAAAACCGTTAATTTTCTCATACTTTTGGAGTTTATTTTTCTAGGTCACACCCGTATTTTTTTTCTAAAAAGTTTTTTTTATTAAGAAAAAATAGTTTTTTTGCGAACAGTAAGTACCAAATACAATCAAAAACAATATGTTACCCGGTCTTTGGAAATGTGGCGACCATTTTCCAGCACGAAAAAAACGGTTTTCAGTACTTGAAATAGCATAAAAAACCCTTGAAATAAGCACGATTAATTTTATTTTCAGCATTAATTATTTTTTTTATTTATTGAAAAACAAACAAAAAACAATTTCACTTCTATTAAAGAAGTAAAAAAAAACAATAAGTAAATTAGCAAAATTATTCAGTCGGGTATTCATACAAAGAAAGTAATTTTCAAACCAAAACAAATTGCTTAAAGTGAGATTATACCTTGGTCAATGCCACGATTACAATTAAGCACTAAGTGAATTTTTAAATTTTCCAAGATTAAACTTTTAGCATGGTTTGTAAAAAAATTTCCATATATAGGCAGGCGAATATTTTCCGATAAACGCACTTGTTGTTTTGGAATTTTTAAAAATAATATTGTTGATTTTAGTGATTTCCACAAAGCCAGAATTTCGCGCAAGTACGGCAGTCATTTTTTAAAATAATTTTTATCAGATGTTTTGCTATAGCATGTTGAATTGATTTTAGTGTTTTCAAGCTTTCATTCAATGGCAATCCGCTTGACTCAATTTTTGTGATGGCATGCCGGATGCACAAAGTTTGTTTTTATGAAGGAAAAGTCGGATTACAAATTTTTATTAGAAAGAACCTCTTTGCTTTATCGCAATGCTTTAGAATCATTTTGGTTAAACTCTTGAATGACTTCCCTTATGTCTTCCAAATAATTAGTATAATACTCCGCTGCTTCCAACCACGTTCCCCATCGTGTCGTTATTGGTTTAGGTTGTAGAGGCAGATTAGGTTTCATTAGTTTAAATTTTTGTTTTCGATAAGGTGCCTGAAAACTTTAGGAGTATAACGAATCGAACGATCTAAGCTATCGATAAAAACAGGGCTATTACAAAATCTTGAACACAGGCTGTGTGTAAAATGAGAGGATAGTTTGCAAATTTAATACTACCTGTCATATTTTTATGAAGCGCAAGGGCTTGTGATATGTAAAAATTTTCAATTGATAGAAACATATTTTATCAAAATGTATCTAAAATTTACATAAGGGCAAAAACAGCATTAAAAAGCGCAAACCTTTTAAATAAGCAAGATCGCTTGAAATCGTTAAATTAAGCAGCATCAACAATATTCAGCATATGCTGAAAATTGGTCGCCCTACTTATGACTTAAAAACAAAGTTTCTAGAAATCAGATCGATTTTCAATAAAATTCTGTTTTAGTGTTATAAGTCACCTTTTCGTAGATCGGGTCATATATAAACTTTCTAGGGAAAATTTTTCCAGAACTTAACCTGAAAGTCAGCATTTTGTAAAAGCTAAAATTTCTAAGGTCACACCCTTCGTTGTCTTCTAATGGACATTCTGAGCAGAAATCAAGTTGTTACAGTGTCTATCTGTTACGTTTTTAAACTTAACAATATTGGCAACCACAGCTTTTTTTAAATAATATATTTTCTATTTATGAATTATAACCAAAAATGTGAGTAACATGGTCACACCCGTCCCAATGGAATTGCCCATTTACGAAATTCCTTTTTGCTGTGCACACTTGTAATCATGTTTTTACGAAGATTTTTACAATCTAAACAGAAAAAATATCTTAAAAAAACGACTCAATATAGCATTTTGGAAAAAATTTATTAGAATTTGACACAATTGAAGTGACCTACTTTGGAGGTCCACATTGTAGCTGCCACAAGCAATAGGGGTCCGACCGTTATTCCAAATCTTATATATAAAAATGAATCGATGTGCAGTTGTCTCGCTAAAACTCAAAAACGGCTGGACCGATTTTCAAAATTTTTTTTTTGTTTTGTTCGCTATAGCTTCCGGATGGTTTAAAAGGTTTTATTTTTTCAAAAAGTGGGCGGCGCCACGCCCCTTTTTTCAAATATCGCTCAGACGGCTTTTCTAATAGACCGATTGATACAAAAATTTTACCATGAAGTACTGTTGACCGGTAGATAGTTCCTGACTACATTTGGTTGCAATTGGATAAAGGGGCGTGGCACCGCCCATACAACTTGAAAATTAAAAAGGCTATATTTCATGAACTATCAGAGGTATGAAGATGAGATTTGGTATATATGTTGTTGGAGCAGTATTAATTACAGCCAGGGTGGAAGTGAGGGTACCACGCCCTCATTTAAAAAATCGCTCTAACGGCTTTTCTAATAGATCGATTGATACGAAAATTGTACCAAGTGGTAATGTTGAACTGTTGATAGTCCCAGGCTATATTTGGTTGTGCTTGGATAAAGGGGCGTGGCACCGCCCATACTACATTTGAAAATCAATAGGGCTATATCTTATGAACTATCAGAGGTATGAAGATGAGATTTGGTTTATATGTTGTTGGAGCAGTATTAATTACATCCAGGGAGGAAGTGGGGGTGCCACGCCCCCTTTTCAAAAATCACATTTTAGAAAGTGGTACTGTTGACCTGTTGATAGTCAGTGGCTATATTTGGTTTTGATTGGATAATGGGGCGTGGCACCGCCCATACAACTTGAAAATCAAAAGGGCTATATCTCATGAACTATCAGAGGTATGAAGTTGAGATTTGGTATATATGTTATTGGAGCAGTATTAATTACTGCCAGGAAGGAAGAAGGCGGTGCCACACCACTTTTTCAAAAATCGCTCTGACGGCTTTTCTAATAGACTGATTTATAAGATAATTTTAAAAAGTGGTACTGATGACCTGTTGTTAGTCACTGGCTATACTTAGTTGTGACTGGATAAAGGAGCGTGGCACCGCCCATACAACTTTAAAGTAAAAAATACTATATCTTATGAACTATCAGAGGTATGAAGATGTGATTTGTAACATATGTTGCTGTTGCAGTATGAATTACAGTAAGGATGGAAGTGGGCTGCTCCACACCCCTCTTAAAACAAACAGTAATAACTGTCAAAATTCCACAGAATATTTCTGTTCGCCTAGATATATGAACAGTAAGGTGGACCAATTTTTTTTTTCGCAAAATTCGTAACCAAATTCGGAATCTACGATGAATTGTAAGAAAATTTCACCAAAAAACTTTGTGTCTAAAATCAATTCCTAGCTAGCGTTGGGAAGCATGAAGATTTCAGATAGAAATTTTTTTGGTTTTTAAATGAGCACAAACCGAAAACTTCGGATATATATTTCGAGCCCTTCTGCGTAAAACTTACTTCCCAGCAAACTAAATGAGGTATTACAGAAGCAAATCTATGTATTAGTTTTAAAGTTATGGCCTCTGAGAGTTGGCATACTGAAATTAAGTTTTTAAAAATCATTTTTCAGAATATTGGGCGGGATCCAAAACAATGTCAAAAATATACTATTCTCTTCGTCTTGGTCTCCAAAGTTTGGAATGGTAGGTCTGACGTAACTGAAAAATTGCTAAAAATATATCTCAACCTGAAATCTTCATGCTTCTCAGCGCGAACTAGGAATTGATTGTAGACATATAGTTTCTAAGTGAAATTTTCTAAGAATTCATCGTACATTTCGATACTGGTATACGATTACCACGTTTTTTTAGACGCGAACAAATTGTTCCGCCCTAATGAACAGGCTATTTGGAACTTAATAAGTAAAAAGTGCCGAGGCGCTGCCCACGAACTTCAATAGTTACATTTTTAAACTGTATCAAATAATGGTCCGTACACCAGTTACTTTTCACTTACTTTTCAGGAGAGCGAATCGGTAATAAATCATACATATAGAAAAATAAAGCATTGTATTCATTGTATTTATACTGGAAAACATCTTTTGTTTTATTGGGGCACAATTAAAATTTTTATAGTATGGCAGAGTTAACATTAGCAAACATTTGTAAATAACCTATGTGTGCGGTATTTTTTTTTTGACGTTTAGAACTTCTGATAGGTATAAGAGTAAATCTAGCTGTCATACTCATGAAGTGTGATAGACTTTCTTTTAGTATACTTTGGAAAATCACCATGTAAAAACTACACAAGAACAACGTTTACAAATCTTGCAAATTTATTTTCAAAATGCACGTTCTGTTCGCTATACTTATGGACCCATTTGTGAAGTTGAGGGTGCATATAACGATCCATCTGAGCAGCTAATAGAAGCCATCGACGCTGTAGACGTTAGTGTGACAGGGGACTCGAATTTATCGAACCGACGCCTTTCTCAGCAACTCGGTCACTGCAAATGCTGAAGAAAAATCTTGGCCTACATCTATATAAGATCTAACTGGTGGAAGAATTTGAGCCAGTGGACGATCAATTGATTTTTTTTATTATTATTTTAACGAAAAAATGGTTTCAACACGACGGTGTAATATGCCATACAGCGCGTGAGACCATCACTTTGTTAAGCCAAACGTTGGTGACCGAATTATCTCAAAAAATGTTAATACGAGTTCAATACAAAAATAGTATTCCGGAATATTCTTGATCCGTGTGAGAAGAAGACATGACAAAAGAAGTTTTTATGGCTAAAAGCATGAAGCTTCAAACTGAATTTTCATTTGCGGTCAATAGGCGGAGAAGGCATAACAAAAGTGTTTTTTATGTCCAAAGAGATAGTTAGTATACAGATACATTTGTGGAAAAAGTGGTTTTTCGCCCTACATACAGAAAAAACTAATCTACATGTCGGCACTATATATATGACTTTGCTGATGAACTTTTTATTAGCATTTCCAACAATAAAACGTATTTGTTTAACTTCCATGTTAAGGAGTTACTTCAAATTAGTTATATAAGTTAATAAACTCAACATATTATTGTCGAGCTTAAGTACCGTTTTCAAAGTACTTTGTAGACTTAAATTTGAAATATATTACAAGTTAATATGCAATAGCGAAGCATTGCTGGGCCCACTAGTCACTTATAAAACATTTCAGTTTTTACCATGTGGAACATTCAGATTTCCAGATTAAAGTGATTTCTCACAACAGTGCCAATCGAGTTGCTTGGAAACCTCCGCAAAGAGATTCTGGTTATTCCCAACTGAATAACATTCAGAAAACTCTTATTGAAATATTAGTGATATTCAGGTTAAAAAACAATTCCTATGCATTAGAAGTTACCAAGGTTTCAAAGATTCCACGGTGTACTGGATTAAATGACGTTGATAACTACACAGGCCTACACAATTTGTCTGCCATAAAACAGACTACTGTTGTCAGAATAGCTTCTTTTATTCAAATAATGTGAAACCTTCAAAAAAATATGTTTTAAAAAATTACCAAAAGTGTGGCATATTGCATTATCTCTTTCTAAGTAACCTATATATGTGAATGTTATCGCTGACGTCCATATACTATTCAAATACAAAATTCTTTGTATTACCAAATTTATGGCGTGTGCTGAAACAAAACAATTGTGCTTCATACGAAATTTGATTCGAAAGTTTTTAACTCAACCCTTTGGATACGCATTTACTTAATTTGCATTTTCATATTTATCTAAATAGACAAATAAGCACTGTATTTCTTATGAATAGAACAAAATGAAAAACACCAACAACAACGACAATTATTTCAATTATTATTATTTAACTAATAAAAAAAAATAGAGTTATCTAAATAATGAGCTGCTCCACAATATCTGTGGCCGACGATATAAAATACCTTTGGCCAACATAGCTAACTTGTATTTCGTTGGTATCAGCTCAACAAGCAGTTTGCTGAAAATGAACCAATTCAAGTATATGTTAGTGCTGGTGCTTAGCACCTTGTGTGCCGTGGCCAATGGTAGGATGAGAGAGAGAGAAAAAAATCTATATAAAAATTGCAAAAGTTTTATAAGACTAATGTGACTAATCTTTTTTCGTTTTAGCCAAAATCATTAATTGTTACTTTGGCACTTGGGCCAATTACCGTCCTGGCAATGGTCGATTCATTTCGTCTGATGTTGATCCTAAACTTTGCACACATTTGAGTTATTCCTTCTTTGGCATCCAGGATTCTGGAGAATTCAAAGTATTGGATTCATGGCTAGATTTCGATTTGGGTAAGTAAATCGGTAAACTTTTACGTACTACAACATCCAGTTAACTAGTGATATCGGATAGATATATAACTAAATGTTAAATGTAGCCAAGGTTTCATTTTTTGAGCGTCAGTAAGTGATATATAGTGTCCTAAAGGGAACGCTGGCAGTAGCTTGTTTTTTTCACAACTTAAGTTACAACCCTCGTACTTTTATTATATACTAATTATAGTAATAACTTTACATAATTAATTAACAATATCTTTTTTCTAACTACCTTCATAGGTTCCATTAAAAAAGCCATCGACTTGAAAAAAATCAACCCCAGCCTTAAAGTTTTGGCCGTTGTCGGTGGCTGGAATGAAGGTTCCACCAAATATTCCAATATGGCCGCCAATGCCAACTCAAGAAAAACGTTTATTCAATCGGCTTTGAAGTTTATACAACAAAATGGTTTCGATGGTTTGGATTTGGATTGGGAATACCCAGCTCAGCGTGGTGGTTCGGCACTGGATAAAAACAACTTTGTAACGTTGTTGAAAGAAATCAAGGAAGCGTAAGCGATAAACCGAAAAATATCCCAAAAGTAATAATAGAAATTATCAAAAATATTTACTTTTTGCAGTTTCATACCTTACAAGTATGAATTGGGTATTGCCGTCGGCGCCTCGGAACAGACAGCCATGACATCTTACGATATTCCCAACATCTCGAAATATCTAGATTTCATTAATGTCATGACCTACGATTTGGCTATGGCCGGCGATGGTAAATTGGGTTTCAATGCTGCTCTCAAGGGACAAGGAAAAAATAATGTTGAAGATTGCATCAAATACTGGTTGGCCAATGGTAAGTTTCTGTAACACAACAGTAAAGACATACTTACACATTTTTATATAATTTTTTGTTCATCTTTAGGTGCCCCTGCCTCTAAATTGGTTTTGGGTTTGGCTTTCTATGGCCGTACCTTCCAATTGGCCAACACCCAACAAACTGCTCCCGGTTCACCCTCCGCCGGCCCTGGTCAACCTGGCCCTTACACCCGTGAATCCGGCTATTTGGGCTACAATGAAATTTGCACAGTGGAGTCCAGCTGGAATGTGGTCTTCGATAATGCCCATGGTTGCCCTTACATGTACAAGGGTAATCAATGGGTTGGCTATGACAATGTCCAAAGTATTGAAATGAAAATGGACTTTTTGAACTCTTTGAATTTGGGTGGTGCCATGTTGTGGTCCATTGAAACTGATGATTTCCGTGGCGATTGCGGAGAGAAATATCCTCTTTTGAAAACTATTAATAGGAAAATGGGCAACACTTCGGTCGGTCAACCCCCGAACACCACAAAGAAACCAGCCGTGACCACTGCTGCTCCCACTGCTGCTCCCACCAACAAACCATCGAATCCTTCGGCTGGATGCTCCCAAGATGGTTACTTTAGGAACGAAAGTGATTGCTCACGTTTTTACCAATGTGTTAGTGGTGTCCGTTATGAATACGCATGTCCTGCTGGTTTGAAATTCGATACGGTTTCATCGACTTGCACATGGCCCGAGCAGACAACTTGTTAAATTCGGCGAATAACTTTTATAGTTTTAATGAATTTTCTGATGTTTATATATAAAAAGTTTGACTATTGAAATAAATTAAGAATTTTTATAAAATAAAAAATTTTTTAATGAAATTTGGTAGTAGTTGATTGTAATTCACCTGGGAATAACCAGAACCTCTCTTTGGAGTTACCCAAGCAGCTTACAACGTCCGAGATTTCACGTATTTCCCGGGCAATGCCATTGAAGATCCTTTCTTTGGTAGCAAATGTGATAGGGCACAATGTTGAGTAACCTAAACGGCATGCTACCACCGATGCGTCTTAAGAAGTAGGTAACATAAGTTCAGTGAAGCTCAACACAACGGCTCTCTTAGTGGGCGTTGGCAGCCCCAAGAAACTAGAATCGGACGTGGAGGCCTTATAAGACATTCTCCTTGAATTATTATTAAAACACGAAGAAAAGAAAAAACAAGAACCACCACAAACGAATCTCGCGAATGATTTACGGTTTTTACACCTGGAATGTCCGTACTCTCTACAGAGAAGGTGCCTCTCTATTCAACTGGCGGATGTCCTCCACAAATACAAGACTGACATCACCACAGGGATGCACATGACGAAAGAAATGTGACATCTTTTATAGCTGCCATGCAGAAAGATACGAATTTGGATGTGGATTCATAGTCGGCAAGAGACTTCGACATTTGGTCTCGCGGTTTAACCCTATAAGTGACAGAATAGCCACTATTCGCATCAAGGCCATTTTTTTACATTACGCCCCGGCGGAAGACAAAGATGAGGACATTAAAGAGCGCCTGGATGATAAAATATGTGACCGCTGCTCTGCACATAACATTACAATTATTCTAAGAGAGTTTAATGCTAACATAGGAAGGGAAGATGCTCTTGGTTCAGCAGTCGGGGAATTAAGTCTGCACAACAACACCGCCGATAACGCGTTCAGACTAGTTAGCTTCGCGTCAGCAAGAAACATGGTAGCGAGTGGAACCAGATTCCCGCATAAGGATATTCACAAATATTTACTCGGATCACCACCTAGTTGGAGCCAAGGTACGCACGCGGTAAAGCAGAGCCAAAAACGCTCGTAACCAAACGCATAGGAAGCTAGACATCACATAGATGCATACCAGCGAAACAGCCAATGCCTACTCCAAACAACTCTCTCTAAATTACTTCGGACCAACCCCCCCTAGTTCTAATGTTCCCGATACCCAATTGCAGCATATTGCGAATTCAAGACCACTGCTGCAACATGAGGATAAGTTGAGGTACAATAAGGAATGTCGCGAAATGTCTGAAGAAAAGGATGCTGCATACATGGCAAATCTGCAGCAACACGTGCAGTGACGGATCGTTATAATGAGAATAGGAGAGAGATGACTCACCTCTTCAGGCGAAAAAAGCGTCTATGGAAGAAGAGAGCGCCAGGATATCGAAAATTACAGGGAGAGAGGTGAAACCCGAAAGTTCTACCAAAAGGTAAAAAGCAAAGCACTTGGACTAGGGATCCTAACCTGTAAGGACGGAGAAGGAAATCTGGTCACTGACATTCAGAGTGTGCTGTAGATATGGGGCGAACTCTTTCGATCTTTACTCGTTCCCGAAGGCAGTATAAGTGCCGAAATCACACCAATCCTCTACGATGGAGTAGACTGTCCACCACCCAGCCGAAACGATCGCAAGACTCAACAATAGTTAAGCTGAGGGAGCCGATGGACTGCCGGCAGAGCTTTTTAAAGCCGGGCAACGTAAATGCTCCAGCTCATAAACAAGATTTGGCTCAAGGAATGCATGCCCAATGATTAGAATCTGAGTGTTCTATGTCCCGTGCTTAAGAAGGGCGATCCAAGTGTGTGTACCAATTATCGCGAGATCAGCCTTTTACCCATCGCATACAAGGTCCTGTCTTGTGTGTTATGTGAAAGACTAAAGCCCATTCTGGCGCACCTTACTGGACCTTATCAGTGTGGCATTAGACCTGGTAAATCCACGACTGACCAGATATTTACACTACGACAAATCCTGGAGAAGACCCAAGAAATGCAGATCGACACTATCCATCTGTTCATAGACTACAAAGCTGCATGCGACAGTTCGATACGACAGAAACTATTAGATGCTATGGCTGAGTTTGGTATCCCCGCGAAGCTGATACGACTTTACGGGATGACACGAAGTCTTCGGTGAAAATAGGCACAAATCTTAAAGAGTAATTTTCTACCAAGCAAGGCTTTAGACAAGGAGATAGTCTGTCCTGCGATCTCTTTAACATCGTAATGGAGATGATGATGTGGAAGGCTGCAGTAAACAGGAATGGCACCATCTTCAACAAAAGTAACATGTTGCTCGCATATGCCGATGATATAGATATAATTGGCCGTGGATTGTGGGATGTTGCTGCGGTCTTTTCGAGCATTGAAAAGCAGTTGGCGGAAGTGGGTCTGTTTATAAATGAGGACAAAACCAAGTTATTTGTTTCAACGTCTGGGACGCTGCGTGAACGTTAAGAACTATAACTTTGAAGTGGTAAAAAACATATATTGGCTAGAACTATTCTCCGCTTAATTTCTTGGCTGACATTATTTTTCTTGTTGACGGAAGATCCGAGGTAGCTAAACTCATCTACTACCTCAAAACAATAATTTTCAACCTTGACGGTGCGTTCTCATCGAAAGGACTCTTTGTTCGTCGAAATCATTATTTTTGTTTTGTCCTCGTTGACCGCTAAACCCATTTTTGCTAACTCCTTTTCTAGAGATGAGAAAACTGCAGTAAAATCCCGCAAATTTCGGCCAATGATGTCTATATCATAGGCATAGGCTAGTGGCATGTGGCTCTTGTGGAATATGGTGCCAGGCATGTTGAGTCCAGCCTTTCTCATCACCTTCGAAGGTAGCTTTGTAGTCGACGAATAGGTGGCAGGTGTCGATTTGCTATTCATAAGTTTTGTCCAGGATTTGTCGTAAGGTGTATATTTGATCCGTTGTAGATTTACCAGGTCTAAAGCCGCACTGATATGGTCCAACTAGTTTTTCTACAATTGGCTTTAGACGTTCACACAATGTGCTCGAAAGGACCTTTTACGCAATTGGTAATAGGCTAATTCCACGGTAGTTCTTACATTCACTACGATCTCCTTTCTTGTATATGGGATATAACAGCCTCTCCTCTAGCCAGTTGTTCTCTATGATCTAATGCATGCTCCTAATCAGCTCCTTCCCGCTAAACTATTCAGCAGGAAGACCATCAGCTCCAGCAGTTTTGTTGTTTTTAAGGCTAGATATGGCGACACGTTACTCGCTCTAGCTCTCTCTGACAGTTAATACCATCATCATGGATTGGAGCGGGGTCTTCCAGTAAATTTCTGAAATTATCTCTCCATACCTTCAGAACATTATCCGGGTCCGTCACTAGCGGGCTATTGCTGTCCTTGCTGGAGGGCAACCCTGTTCGACGCATTATCGCCTTAACTTTCTGGTAGAATTTTCGGGCTTCCCCACTACTTCGGAGCAACTTTGTGTACTTATCCTGTCTCTTCTTCAGGTCCTTCTTTTTCCATCTAAAGAGACGAGTTGACTCTCGTATCTTCTACCTGTGCCGTTCACGAACAGCTCGCGTTGCCATTGGCTGCAGTTTCGCCCTTATGCATCATCCATCTCTTTCGTGGCATTGCGATATTCATCATCGTATCAGCCATCTTCTTAAGACGGCTTTGAGTACGCAAGTACGCTTCTCGCAGTCCGTTCTATGGAGTCGGATATATATTGCCACTGCAAGGTAATATTATCAAGGGTTGGAGCATTCCGTAGCTGTTGAATTAAGTGGTTGGAGTAGGCGTCTGCTACCTCTGTGGTCCGCAGTTTACCGATGTCCAGCTTTCGTTGTGCCTGGTTACGTACGTTTTACGCAATGCTTAGTTTTGTGCGTACCTTAACTGCGGTAAGGTAGTGATCGGAGTCAATATTCGCATCCCTGATGACTCGTACGTCCAGAACACTCGATGCGTGCCTTCCATCAACTACCACCTGATCTATCTGATTCCTCGTCAATTGATCTGGAGATAACCATGTTGCCTTATGAATATTTTTACTGTTAGTGCTGCTAACTATCATATTTCTTGCCGCAGAGAAATCAATCAGTCTGATGCCATTGTTCGTCGTTTTGGTGTGCAGACTATGGTCTCCTGCCTATTTTAGCATTAAAATCGCTTAGTACAATTTTGATGTCATGGCCAAGCTCAGCCATAGCATCTAATAACTTCTGTCGTATCGGACAGTCAAATGCAGCTATGAATCGATGAACAGTTAGTAGGAGCGATCTGCATATCTTGGGTCTGCTCCAGATTTTGTCGTATGGAATCAAATTATATATGACTACATCAGCTGTGATATGTTTAGATAATTATTAGATTGGACTATATCGGGAAAAATCTTTACAATCTTTGAGCCGATTTAGTTTTTTTAACTCTAAATAACATTGATAACACCCCGGGCCAACAGGATTTTGCAACATTCTCAGCCATTGCAATGGGAATAGCATTGTTTGGTACTTGGTTCGGAAAGTCAATGACATTTTAATAGCCCGTACAATCCCACATATGTGTTATACAACAAACATACTATTACATTTTTAGTGTTGCCACAAATGTTGTTATACTATATACATATAAGTTAAATTACAACTAACACGTTTTACAACAGATGTTTCTAAGTAACCTGTATTGAAGTGATCTCTGACGTGTATATGAATACTTCTACATTAGTTAATACGAATCTGTTTCTATTGTCATATTTACTACGGTGTATGTTCGAATATAACAATTGTGCTTCAAATGAAATGTGATTCGAATGTTTTAATTCAACCTTTTGATACGCATTTAATTTCTAACATTTCTTATTTGTCTAAGTTGGCAAACATAGACTTGGTTATCTATGAAAAGAACTAGACAAAAATAGCTAATTAAATATTAACTATTATTTAACTAATACAATTGATTAACTAGTATCAAATTATCTGAGGCCGAAGATATAAAACACTATCAGCCATCATAGTTATTTTGTATTTCAATGGCGTCAGCTCAACAAGCGATTTGCTGGAAACGAATAAATTAAAGTATTTCTTAGTACTGGTGCTCAGCAGAGAATGACAAAATGTATAATAAGAGTACTGTTGAAGTATTAATGTCCAAACATGTACATGTGTAAAGACCCAGCAGCAAAAAATGGGGCTTTGCATGCCTGCAAGGGCAGTCAGAAGCCCTACCCTTCAAACGCAGTCTTCATTTCAAATTAACATTGGGTGCCATTGGCAGGCAAGGCCTGCACATTCCCTTTCTCATTGAAGGCGTTTCAGTAGGCATGCCTAGTATGTCCTGCTTGGAGTCCTAATAACAAGGGCCTTCTATGAGGCATTGCTACTGCAGACCAGCATGACTAAAATAAAAAAAAACATATGCGAGTTATTTCCATATTAAATTTTTAATACAATATATATTACAATTTGTAACAAATATTGTTTTTAAACTCCAGCAGCGGGAATCGAACTCGCGACCTCTGTACTTATAGTTGGGCATGATAGCATACATGTGGTTCCCATAAACAACAGCATCTGTCTTACCTTCCCTTAGGAGGCCTGTCAACAGGCCTAATCGGAGAAGTGGCAAGTGCATGGCTATGAACGTTAATTCTGCCTTCTACTAATAGGACTGTCAACAGGCCTGTTTAACCAAGAAAGTTTGCATGCCCTTTGTGCACATCTATGGTGTTTTTGTGGGGTACACAGTAGGGCTGCTCACAGGCCAGTTTTAAGAAGGGAACAAGGCATGTCTGCGGGATCTTTTCTCATCCTAGTAAAAGGCCTCATTGCAGGTCTCATTTGAAAAGCGAAATGTACATGGGTATAACATTTTTTGTTAGGTTTAGTGAAGGACTTATTATAGCCTGTATACATGCCTGGAAAAGGAAGGCGTATTTGAATGTCAATAAACTGCCTTTGAAGGCATGTTTGGTGGCATATTTTTACAATGCCTCGTCTTTTCCGCTGCTGGGGAGTAAACGATCAAACCATGCCCATACCCGCACACACTCGTGCATTAGTATACCCAAGTACACGAGAACCCACCACATGTTGTTTTGGGTGCTAGTTATACATGTCATATTTCTATTTCTGTTCCGTAGAGTATGGGAATGTACATGAGTACACATGAGTACTCATGTCACCCGTAGTGCTTAGAAGAGTTGACGAATGTAAGAACGATCGATGCCGAGTACTTATGGTCATTCTCTGGTGCTCAGCATATTTTGCCCTGTGGAAAAAGGCGTCTTGTACCAAAATTTTCTCCACAAATTTTGAAAGTATATAATTTCGTAAATTTTTTTTTAAAAACTAATTTAAATAGAAATATCTTTGTCACTCAGAACCTTTTGTATCTACAATCTATATATATATAAAGGCTTGGGTGACTGACCGATCACTCCACAGCTTAAACGGCTATAGCTAGAACCGTGAAATTTAGAATGTAGGTTTCGTTTATGACGTAGGCGTGCACTAAGAAGGGATTTTTGAAAATTCGGACTGCAAGGGGGTAAAATGGGTGTGGCACCGCCCTTATACAACTGGAATTTAAAAATGGCTGTATCTTTTAACCCGTAATAAGAAAAAAACTTTGTTTGTGGAAAGTGGGCGGTGCCACACCCCTTTTCAAAAAATAGTTATTTCGGCCAAATAAATGTTCCGATTGCAATTGAATTTTCTATGTGTGATACTGTCTATACGGCCTCTATCATAGGATACAAGAAAACATAATTAGGGGCGTGGCACCGCCCGCACAAACCGAAATTTCAATCGGTCATATTTCAAGAGCCATTAGAGGTATGAAGATGAGATTTCCTACATATGTTGCTGATATAAAGAGGATTACGTCTCGCTTAAAAATGGGCGGTGCCACGCCCGTTTTAAAATAAATTGTTATCTGGGCTAAATATATGAACCGATTACTATGAAATTTTCACTGTGAAGTACTATCCGTAGGGTTTCTATCATAGGCTACATGATAACATAATTAGACAAAGGGGCGTGATACCGCCCACACAAACCAAAATTTCAATCGGTCATATCTCAAAAGCCATTTAAGGTTAGAAGATGAGATTTGCTACATATGTAAATGGTAGAGAGGGGATAACGTCTTGCAGGAAAATGGGCGGTGCCACGCCCATTTTGGAAAAATTGTTATGTCGGTCATATTAATAGAACGATTGTAATAACATTTTCATAATATATATATAAAAAATTGACTAACTGATTTGGTGAAATGGCTGTAGATGGGATGATGAAATTCGGGTTGGTTGTTCTCCTTTTCGTGTAAACGTCAGCTAAGAATGGACTTTTGGAAATGGATTTAGGTTTAGACCAATCGAAATTTTTCGAAATTCGTTCTTTAGGTGTAAAAACACCGAAAAGGGGATAAAACTGGTACTATCGCCCAGGTCAAATGCCTAAAGGTAGAGTAACGAAAATATTTTTAGCATTGCTCCCTATAGAATTAGAGAGCCTCTAGATGTGGTTTTTAGAAATTCGAACATTTGGGGGTAAAACTGGTACCATCATCTAGATCAAACAGCTAAAGCTATAATCGTGTATGGGCATAGAATTAGAGGGGGTGCCACTCCATTTTAGTTGTGCAATACGAATGTGTCTTTTGAAATTCGAACTTTTTAAGAAAAAAAGGGATTAAAACGGTACAAACACTCACACCAATGGGATAAAGCTACAACCACATAAATGTGTGTCCGTTCGTCTTATGAAGCCTTTGCATTTTATCTGTATTGATAAATTCTTAAGAGTATTTATTGTAAGTACGGGTGAAGCAACGCGAGCCGGGAAAGCTAGTATTTTATAAAATGATTTGTAAATAATGAACAAATTATATTCAAGAAAAAAAGAGACTATAAAAATCATTTGGGGAGATAAACTTGTCGATAACAAAGCAACAAGTGAGTGATTTTACATTTGCCTTCGTATTGATGACAACGCATTCGAAATAGACAGACATGTTCTGGAGAACAATTCGGTTTGAAAACATAGCAAAAATGGTAAAAAGGTAATACAGAGCATAATCGGTAAAAATGTAATATCTGTTTACCGATTTTGCTCTTTTTTCAAATCGAATTGTTTTCCAGAACATGGCTCAGAGATACTCAATTTTGTTTGAAAAGGCTTTCGTTATTGTTTGACTAGATGATCAAACCGCCGCGATGCGTCGTTCGTGTAGGAGATAAGTTAGTGAAACTAAATGAGTTTCGCCTTCCAAGCGAAAAAATTTCCAAATATCCCATGAAAAGATTATATCTCATTAACCAGAAAAGATTACTTTGTTATGTACATATCTTTACAAGGATAATAGAGAAAAATAATTCATAGTTACAACGAAAGCGAAGGATACAATTAACTAAATTTTAAGTCGTGTTGATGATGTTAATCTAACATGCATTGAATTTGAATATTGCGGCTTTATATTATAGATTAGATTCCTACGGCTCTATGTTGGAGCAAAGGGCCGTAACAAAATTCTTCCATCGGGATCTATCTCGCGCCATCAGTTTATTACGGACCAAGTCATCCCAGTTTCTTTGATTTCGGATTTTAGTAACCTTCTCCATGTGTTGGCTGGTCTGCCTAGTCTTCTGCTGCCTAGAGGATTCCAACCGATTGCCATTTCGCAGGCAACGATTACAAATAGCTGGCAGTGATTGTATGTCACCTGCTGTGCAATTCCATGACTCACAGCCGTAAAGGAGTGTAGGTTACACATTCGAAGAGAAAATCCGGAGTTAAGTTTTAATGTGAATTTGGGAAGATTTTTATACTATTTTCAGTACTCCAAAGGACCGAATTGCATTTTTTAATGCGATTTGCAATGCCCTCACGTTAGCCAACGGTGGTGCATACAAGGCTCCCCGGATAGCAAAAAGACTGCACTTGGTGCACTTGATCCAATTTGGCTGATATATCAGTGTAGTTGTGGGAGAGCAGACATATATCGTCGGCATAGTCTAAATCTTCCTGTCAACCATTCATACCCAATGTGATGTGATAGAATGTTAAATAACAGTGGTGATAAAATACATCCTTGCCGTTCCTCAGTTATTGCACCAATTGGGTTGCTCAACAAATGTTAATGCAGCACTCGTCTTGTTGAATTCTGATACAGAGCTCGGATGTGGTCAATTAATTCAGATGGAGCTCCCTTACATTAAAGAGCGAGCCAGATCGCCTGATGATGAAGAGTATCAAATGCTTTCGCGAAGTCTATGAAAATTAGATATAGTGAGGATCTGTTTATATTTATTTCTGAAAAACATTACTAATTTACTCGTATAAAGGTAGGCAAAATGGGCAACTTGGTGCCATAACTGACATTGTTTTCGTATGCTTTTAACGTTAAGAAATAAGTTGCCGCCTTTTAGGCATATATGACAAACATAGCTTCAAATTTCACATTTCACAAGCTGTTTCTCGGTTACTGTTTTAAAAAGTTCAATAACAGAAATAGCTACATAGTAAGCTAATATGTTATTAAAAATTCAAAGGGGTGACCAGATCATAAGTGCAATTTTCCAGTCTGTTTAATCATAAAAGAAACTAAGATAAGCTTTGCACATTTAGAAAACCGCCGATGCAACGATGGAGAAGAATGCTGCATATGATCACTGTTTAAATTTGAACATTCTGCAAGGGACAAAAATACTATAGACATTAATACTTCATATAAATAAGAGAAAAAGAGTGTAGATAAAGAAAACTTGTTAATAAAACATTGTTGTTATTAAACTAAAATATCATTTAAAACTATGTTCAAATCTGAACATTCTGCGAAGAGCAAAAATATTCTTATGAAATTATAATACCTTATTATTATGTACTTTTAAATGTAATCTCTTACTTTAAGTGGACTGTATTTAAGGGACCGGCCGTGGCATAGTGGTTAGAACACGCGTGTCGTAAAAGTTTGGAGAGCTGGTTGGAGTAGGCAGTAGCTATCTCTGGGGTTTACAGCTTCGCGTTGTCCAGCTTTCTTTGTGTTTGGCTACGTGTGTTATTAGCTCTGCTCAATCCTGTACGCACCTTGGCTGCAACCAGGTAATGATCCGATCCAATATTAGCATATTAGCACCACGGATCGCACGCACGTCCATGACACTAGATGCATGCCTGCCATCAATTACCACATGATCAATTTGAATTTTGGTGTTTTGGTCGGGGGATAGCCAAGTTGCCTTGTGGATATCTTTATGCTGGAATCTGGTTCCACTCACTACCATGTTCCTTCCCGCTGCGATGCTAACCAGCCTTAACCCGTTGTCTGACGTATCGGTATGCAGGCTGAATTTACCGATCGATGTACCAAAAACATCTTCCCTTCCTATTTTTGCATTAAAGTCTCCCGGAATAATTTTAATGTCGTGGCCAGGGCAGCGGTTGTATGTTTTCCCTAAGCGCTCGTAAAATGCATCTTTAATCTCATCGTCTTTATCTTCCGCCGGGGCGTGTACACAAATCAGCGTAATGTAAAATATTTCGCCCGCATGCAAATGGTGGCTATTCGGTCACTTACAGGGTTTAACTGCGAGACCAGGTGTCGAAGTCTCTTGCCGCCTATGAAACCACATCCAAATTCGTGTCTTTCTGTAAAAGATGTCACAGTTCTTTCGTCGTGTGTGGCTGTGATGTCAGCCTTGTATTTGTCGAGGACATCCGCCAGTTGGATAGAGGCACCATCTATGTAAAGAGTTCGGACATTCTAGGTGCATATCCTTATATAGTTTGCGGGGGTCGTCAACATTTGGAGGGGGATCTTGTTTTTTCTATTCTTCGTGATTTCATAATAAATTTTGTTTAAGGAGTGTGGCTTATTAGGCCACCGCACCCGATCTTAGTTTCTTGGGGCTGCCAAAGCCACTAAGAGAGCCTGTGTTGAGCTTCAGTAACTTCTTTTACCTACTTCCTAAGACGCACAGTGGCCCCGCCCCATACTTTTCTTGGAAAAATTAGAAGGAGTGGTCGTACAACAATGAAATTTTGCAGAAACACTTCTCTGGGCTAAATTAAGAAATTTTGAAAAAATCTTGGAAAACCGCCTACTGCCACACCCACCTCCCATATAACAGCACTGACCAAAATTTTTGGACCTAGGGACTCGAAATTCGGGACACTTCTTAATTGAGTTCTCCTTATGAAAAAAAATTAAACATATTGGGGATGCCGCGCCTACTTTAGATTTTACTCCCATTGAAAGTTGTAGATTTTAGGTGTTTTTCTTTCCTGCCTAATATCATATGAAAATTTCATATGTTAAAACATTTTAATTTTTAATCTAAAGTCAACATGTGTTGTCTCCATACAAAAGAAGAGAATATCCCCAACAACACTCCGCGAAAGATATAAGCCTTCAAATACACCGAAAATATCGCACAAATGCATGCATTAAAATCGATGTTACTAAAAGGGACGGTATTTGGCGGTGATTTTTATTTTCTTAATTGAAAGTACATACTCGGACCTTTCATTTTTTTATAGTTAGAGGGCTAAGCAAGGCAAAGCACATAAAGTTTTTTTCCATCAAAAAGTGAAAAGTTGATATTTTTTAGTATAATTTTTGATAAATTCTAATAATTAGTATACCTTTCCAATTTTTTTTTCTCATAAAAGGGAAAGCGCTGTATTTTCTCTAAAAAAAAGTTCTTTATTTGGACAATAATTTTAATTTAATTTCATTGAATAAATTTCCGTTGACCTGGTAGTATTTTTAACTACAAAATTTCACTTTTCATAAAAAACCTTGTTGAATTTTTCTTATCCAAATATTTCTTTACTTAATTTCCCTTTGCACCCCATGAATGAGGTATGGGATAGCTTCTCGCGTTGTTGTGAATTAACACGCTTTCTATTTTTAGATTCACAACTAACGGCACCTACTTATTTATCGACGAATGCGAACGTCACTGTTTTGAGAAGCTCTTACTAGACACGACGATTGAATCGACGCTTAATACTGCGAAGTTGCTGTCAAACAACATTCGAGGGGAGCCGACAATGAAAGAAAATTTTATTTATTTTTTTCTTTTTTAAGATGACTGGAGCCAGGTTTGAACCTGCGATCTCCCGCATGGTAGTCGCGTGTTCTAACCACTATGCCACGGCCGGTCCCAAAAAATATTTCTTTACAAAACCAAATTATTAAAATTTTGAAATTGGAAAGTTGAAAAACCCTATTATTTCCGCCGAAATGCCACTGTGAGACGCATCGGTGGTAGCATACCGATTATGTTACTCAACATTTCGCCTTCAAACTCTAGCTAACTTCTAAGCGGTTGCTTTAAAGTCATTGCCCGGGGAATACTTGATCTAACATCCGAAAATAGTTAGCTGCTTGGACAGTGCCACAAAGCAATCGCTTCTGGTCACTCCCAAGTGAGTGACGATCAGTAACTTTCAACCTCTGGGCAAAGTTCCATTCCCGCATACTGCTAGGCAAACTATGGACATGCTGCGTGAAATTTTTGAATTTCAAAAAATTTGGATTTCACTTGACCTCTTCGTTCACCAAATTTAACTGCGCTTTTTATTTATTTTTTTATAGGGTTATTTAAAAGACAAAGTGTATGTTAACAAACCACAGACACTTGGACAGCTCAAGCAGAATATTCTAGACGAAATACGGCGCCTGCAACCAGAAACATTACGCCGTGTTATGCAAAATGCGCTAAAAAGACCCAATGCCTGTATCGAGCAAAGTGGTGGTAATTTGTCTGATGTCATATTTCACACATAGTCACGTTAAATTTCCCAAAACATGTATTAAACATATAAAAATAAATCATTAAAAAAAACCGTTATTACAAGACTTATACGTGTTTAACATCACAAGGTCTCATTTGGGCCACCCTGTACCATAGTGTTTGCGTTCTACCCATTATCAAGTATACTGTGTGAACGACTTAAGCCTATTGTCAACGAACTGATTGGTTCCTGTCAGTGTAGTTTTTAGATCTGGAAAATCTACAACCGATCAGAATAACTGCTTTGAAGAAAAGGTAAGCATACTATAATGCGTTATATTTCTCTTTCCTACTGGGAATATATAATTTAAGTTACTACTAAGATGCTTTACAAATGTTTCTATGTAGCCTATATTGACGTTATCTCTGACGTATGTATACATATACATATAAGATGCTATATTAACAATATAACTGTTTCTATTGTCAAATTTACGGCGTATATTTGAAAATAACAATTGTGGTCCAAATAAAATATGGATTGAAATGTTTTGATTCAACCCTTACCCACATAATATCTCTAATATACTTATTTGTCTATGTTGACAAACAAATACTTGGGTTTTCTAAGAAATGAACGAGACACAAATATTTTTATTTAAATATTAACTAATATTTGTAAACTATCTAATGATAAGTACCAAATAATCTGTCGCCGATGATATAAAATACCATCAGACAACATTGTTCACTAGTATTTCGTCGGTGTCAGCTCAATAAGCGATTTGCTGGAAATGAATCAATTAAAGTATTTGTTAGTACTGGTGCTCAGCTCCCTGTGTGCCGTGGCTAATGGTAGGACTAAAGAAAATGTTTTAAAAAAATTGCAAAAGTTTTAAAAATTTTATAAATTGCTTCTAATCAAATGTGTAACTCGTTTCTCGTTTTAGCCAAAGTCATAAATTGCTACTATGGTTCTTGGGCCACTTATCGTTTAGGCAATGGCAAATTTACTTCGTCTGACATTGATCCTCGTCTGTGTACCCATGTGAGTTACTCCTTCTTTGGCATTACGGATGCCGGTGCATTCAACGTATTAGATTCTTGGCTAGATTTCAACTTGGGTAAGTGTGAAGGATGATGTGAATAAATTGTATTACAAAGTCAATTTATTTAGAGATGCTCTACTAAACTTAGGTGGTAGTAAATGTTAAAGTTCTTATGTGTCCATTGTAAAATGTTCTTATTGTCGATAGCTAAAACGAAAGTTTTTTAAAGTCTCGGCGCAGTGACTTTAAGGAACTGATAGAGTGCTTAGTTTTTCTCACTCATACTTATAGAATCTTACTAATGCCAACTTAGCCTAATGTTAATCTCTAAATTCCCAGCTTAGCGCCTTATAACATTTCTAATCATGCCTATTTGTTCTTCATAGGCTCCATTCAACAAGCCATCGATTTGAAAAAAATCAACCCCAACCTTAAAGTTTTGGCCGTTGTCGGTGGCTGGAATGAAGGTTCCACCAAATATTCCCAATTGGCCGCCGATGCCAACAAACGACAAACGTTCATTCAAACAACTTTGCAATTCATTCAAGATAATGGTTTCGACGGTTTGGATTTGGATTGGGAATATCCCGCCCCCCGCCACATACGTCGAAGTCAATATCGTAACTATCTCTCTGTCATATTTCATAAGTCGAAAAATAAAGTGAGGGGGGGGGGCATCCGCCTCCCCCATTTCTTTATAATCTGCACTATGCTTTTTTTATTTTTTATTATATGGAAAAAAATTGGGGTATTTTTCATACCTGCAAATTTGGGTCATTTTGCATATGAAAAATGACCCAAAATTAGAAAACGAAATTTTACCTAAAATAAATGAAAAGTTCCCCAAAAATTATGGGGGATTTTTCATATGAAAAATTCCCCAATTTTGTATGGACATTTTTTTGGGTAATTTTTCGTTTTTTTTTGGGGCATTTGGGGCATTTTTCATAGAGCCAGTTTCATTATGTGTATAAGGCAGTGAGTGTAACCATCTTGAAATTTGCCTTTGCAGTTTCGCACCTTTGAACTTGGAACTGAGCATTGCCGTCGGTGCCTCAGCGAACACAGCCATTACATCTTACGATATTCCCAACATTTCGCAATATGTTGATTTCATCAATGTTATGACCTATGATTTGGCTACGTCCAGCGATGGTGTATTGGGATTCAATGCGGCTCTCAACGGACAAGGACAAAATAATGTTGAGGATAGCATTAACTACTAGTTGAACAATGGTAAGACATATTTAAGGAATTGTAGAGTGTTTTAAAATGTATTTCATTATCTTCAGTTGTTCAGGTGCCCCTGCCTCCAAATTGGTTTTGGGTTTGGCTTTCTATGGCCGCACCTTCCAATTGGCCAATAACCAACAAACCGCTCCAGGTTCTCCTTCCACCGGTCCTGGTCAAGCTGGCCCTTTCACCGCTGAAGCCGGTTTATTGGGCTATAATGAAATTTGCCCATTGGTATCCAGCTGCGATTACGTCTTCGATGACGTCACTGGCTGTCCCTATATATTCCAGGGCAATCAATAGGTTGGCTAAGACAATGTTAATAGTATTGAATTGAAATTGGACTTTTTGAACTCAAAGAATTTGGATGGCGCTATGGTGTGGTCTATTGAAACTGATGATTTCCTTGGCGTATGCGGTGAAAAATTCCCTCTTTTGAATGCCATAAATAGAAAGATGGGCAACAGCGGAGGCGGTCAACCCATCACCACTACCACCACCACTGCTGCTCCCACCAACAAACCAACTGATAGTCCTTCCGGATCTGGATGTTCTAAAGATGGTTTCTTTAGCAACAAAAGTGATTGCTCCAAATATTACCAATGTGCCAATGGCGTCCGTTACGATTTCAATTGTCCTGCTGGTTTGAATTTCGATACGGTTTCATCGACCTGCACATGGCCTGATAAGGCAACTTGTTAACACTTAAGCAATAATTGCAAAAATTTTAATGTATATTGTTACTATTTTTATATGTAAAAAAATACATGCATGTTGCATTATCATACTGCAAAAATTATTAAGAATTTATATATACAATATTGTTAAGTTTTTTATAAAAAGTTGTACGGTGGCTGATAGGAGTTTAGCATTAACAGAAACCACATTCAGAAAAGACTTTTTTCATTTTCTAGTAAAAATTAAACACAGTACAACACATGATTTTGAAACTCCATTCTGAGAACTGCACGTAACTTGACAAAACGAAAGATGCAGATCTTTTTCTTTTTGGGGCTACTTTCACGTGCAGTTCTCAGAATTGAGTCCCAAATCAATGAACTGAAAAATGTTGTACTGTGTTATATTTAAAAAAATATTCTAAATATACATGTATACCAACTATCTAAAGCGAAATAGATAACTAGGTGGCATAACTGACATGGTGCACGAGATCTTTTACTGTTCAGGAAAATGTAGCCGACTTTTACGCAAAATACAATCTCACAAGCAGATCGGTTATTATACCATCACCCTTAGGGATGAGGGTATATATCATTTGATACGACCCAAAAGTGTAACACATAGAAGGAGTGACTTTAGCCCCTAGATTTCATTGAACCAAATTATATTCATGACTTTTTAAGTCGTTTGAGCCATTTCCGTCTGTCTGTCTGTCTGGCTATCCGGCAGGTTCGCACGATAACTTTCGAAAGGCGCAACCAAATGTTTTGAAATTTTGCACGAGTTAATATTTCCCCAAAATACTTACGGTATGGCAAATGGGCCCGCCCCTTCTGGTTTCTCCCATACAAATACATCATTCCGCCCACTTTAGAAATCGAGTAATAATATCAACACATCCAACGGGATCGTACCCAAATATTGTACTTAGTAAAGCTATTTTTTTCCAGGATAACGTTTTGGAAAAGAAATTGGAAGTCTACCTACGCCCCTTCTGGTACCTCCCAGACAAATGTACCTTTCCGCACACTTTAGAGATGGAGTAATAATATCAATAAATTCAACGCGATCGTACCCAAATTCTTTATTTAGTAATGCTATAGCAGGATACAGTTCTTGGAGAAAAAACTGGAAATCTTGCCACGCCCCATCTGGTACCTCCAATACACATCTGGTACCGCCCACTTTAGCAATCGATTAATATTAGTAATATTCCTAACGCAATCGTGCCCAAATTTTGTATTTAGTCAAGTTCAGGCAGGATAAAGTTTTAGAGAAAAAAATCTAGACACGCCCCTTCTGTTACCTTCCATACAAATGTATCACTCCGCCCACTTTAGAAATAGGGTAATAATATCAATACACTCGACACGATCTTGTTATGTTATAATAGGACAAAGTTTTGTCTAGACAAGCCCCTTCTGGTACCTCCCACACAAATGTACCTTTCCGCCCACTTTAGAGATGGAGTAATAATATCAATACAAGCAACGCGATCGTGCCCAAATTCTGTATTTAGTAAAGCTATAACAGGATAAAATTTTGGAGAAAAATTTTGATAGTCTAGACACGCCCCTTCTGGTACCTCCCATACAAATGTACCACTTCGCCCACTTTAGAAATTGAGTAATAATATCAATATAATAGATTTTTTTTGTTTTACTGAGGGTGATGGTATATGTAAGTCGGGTTGCCCGACTGAAACTTTCTTACTGGTTTTTTTTTTAAGTTTAATCTATATATATAAAAGGCTTGGGTGACTGACTGATCACTGCGCAGCCCAAACGGCTAAAGCTAGAACCGTGAATTTTGAAATTTAGAATGTAGGTTTCTTTTACGACGTAGGCGCGCACTAAGAAGGGATTTTTGGAAATTCGGACTGAAAGAGGGCACCGCCCCATCGTACCGTAATTTTTAAATGACTGCATCTTTTGAACCATTATAGGTACGAAGTCGAGATTTGGTACCTATATCGGTCTTATAAAAAAAATACTTTGTTTGTGGAAAGTGGGCGGTGCCACACCCCTTTTTTAAAAAATAGTAACATTGGCCATACAAATGGACCGATTGCAAATTAATTTTCTATGTGTGATACTGTCCATAGGGCCTCTATCATAGGCTACATGAAAACATAATTAGAAACGGGGCGTGGCACCGCCCACATTTACCGAAATTTCAATCGGTCTTATCTCAAAAGCTATTAGAGGTATGCAAATAAGATTTGCTGCATATGTTACTGATATAAAGAGGATTACGTCTCGCTGGAAAATGGGCGGTGCTATGCCCCTTTTGAAAAAATCGTTATCTAGGCGAAATAAATGAACTGATTGCAATGAAATTTTCTCTGTGTAGTACTATCCGTAGGGTCTCTATCATAGGCTACTTGAAGACAAAGGGGCATGACAATTCCCATACAAACCAAAATTTGAATCGGTCATATTTCGCGATCCATTAAAGGTATGAGATGAAATTTTCTACATATGTTAATGGTACATGAGGGATTACGATTCGCTGGGAAATGGGCAATGTCACGCCCCTTTTGAAGCAATTGTTATGTCTGTCATATTAATAGCTGTCATGGAAACTCGAACTTTTATGGGTTAAAAATTACCAATAAGGGATAAAAGTTGCATCATCCCCTAAACCAAATTGATATTGAAATGCTTAGTATCAAATTGGATTAAAGTATTTTTTATTTTAAATCCGATGTTTCTGGGAAAAAAAATCGAAAAAGGGATAACAATGGCTAATGATGTAATCATGATAAGTTATATAGGCTTGCTCCCTATGGAAATAGAACGAAACAAAGAGGGTTTTCGAAATTCATACTTTTAGGGGCAAAAAGGACTGAAAAGGGATAAAACTGGTAATAAACGGCTAAAGGTATAGTCTCAAAAATTGTGCGATATGAAGTAATTTTAAAATTCGTTCTTAAGTTGTACAAATACCAAACAAGGGATAAAACTGATGACATCACCCAGATCAAATGTCTAAAGGTAGAGTTAAGAAAATGTATATAGAATTGTTCCCTATAAAATTAGAGAACTGTCAAATGGGGTTTATCAAATTTCGAACACTTCGGGTAAACTGGTACCATCGCCCAGACCAAACGGCTAAAGCAATAATCGTGTATGTGCATGTTCTCCTATGGAGTTAGAGGGGGTATAATTCCATTTTAGTTGTGCGATACGAATATATCTTTTAAACTTCGTACTTTTAGGGATCAAAAGAGACTAAAGCGGTACAATCACTCAGACCAATGGGATAAAGATACAATCACATAAAGGGGGTATTCGTTCGTCTAATGAAGCGTTGGCATATTACCTGTTTTGCCTAAAGTCATAAGATGGTTCATTGTAAGTACGGGTGAAGCAACGCGAGCCGGGAAAGCAAGTAACGGAATAAAATAATAGCATAAACGGTTTAATAAACATCCCGTCACGGTAGCTTTACCACATTTCCAGCATTTTTTTCCAAATACACCCATTGGCCGTAAAGCGAAACGCCGCACTTGTCACTTGTTATTACTCAAGAACGGAAAAATGTGCATAAAAACTACTTCTACTCACGATCAGCACAAAAAAGAGACTGCTGATCCACACTCGCAGCGCTTTTGAGTGAATGCTTTTGTTAGTCTCTCACTCTTCGTAGAAAAACGGCGAATCCCCTATTTGCTTTTTGCCGTATAACGAGGTAATGTGCGCCGTAAGGCGAAGGTGTTCCAGAATTGAAAAAGGCCGTTATAGCGAAATGCCGTAAAAAGAGGGGCCGTAAAAAGAGGTATGAGTGTACAAGGCCCATGAGGGACAAAAGCACAAACATATATATTTGAGAAAGTTACCTTCGGCTTATTTTGTAACATCAAAGATGCAATAAACGACCATGCTGCTCTGTCTCATAAAAGGAAAAAAGCTACTTTTCTGTCAAACAAGGGTGCAATTGTTTAGGGTTCGGAGCTATTCGAACTCCTCATATGTTGAATGTGAACCACACCTAAACCTCAAGTTCTTTTCTGCATTTTATTTGACATTTCTCAATTTCAGACTAACTCAACTTGAATCATTGAAAGATACATAATCGAGCAACGCTTTATAGTTTTTTTTTTTAATTTCCCTTTGCACCCCATGAATGAGGTATGGGATAGCTTCTCGGGTTGTTGTGAATAAACACGCTTTCTATTTTTGGATTCACAACTAACGGCACCTACTTGTTTATCGACGAATGCGAACGTCACTGTTTGAGAAGCTCTTACTAGACACGCCGATTGACTCGACACTTAATACTGCGAAGTTGCTGTCAACAACATTCGAGGGAAGCCGACAATGAAAGAACAATTTTTTTTTAAGATGACTGGAGCCAGGTTTGAACCTGCGATCTTCCGCATGGTAGTCGCGTGTTCTAACAACTATGCCACGGCCGCTTTATAGTTGTTCAGGCTTATTATAAAAATGGGCGTTCAAATTTTTTCGATTTTTTGGTCAATTTTATCGTCCAAATGTGCGCACAATCTGAAAGATCTTGCAAAAATTAGAGCAAACCGGATCTGTAGATAGGCTTGCCAGATGGTCGGGATTAGGCGGGATTTTCCCGACTTCTCTCGAAAATCCCGAGCCCCGAGTATTGAAGTAATTCCGGGCAAAATACGTCTGTGTGTAGCTTAAGTCATATCTAAATATTGTTATGCTGATAATGGTTGTTATCAGCATGAAACTGCAATGAGTTTTGAAATAATTTTTCTTAATAAAAAATGTCAATACCAATATAATATCGCTCGTTTTGTGCAAGACCGTCATAACTCAAAAAACGTGATTTTTGAGTTAATGATGTAGAATTGTTCATTTCATCATACTCCATGTTGTGTAAAAAATTAGTGTTAATATCTTTTATACACTCCGCATGAGAGCTATTTGAATTCCTCCATTTCGTACAAGTTTGGTGTAAATTAAAAACTTTAAACGCGTTTATCTCGGAATCTATTTTTTTGAGTTATGACGGTCTTGCAGAAAACGAGCGATATGATCTTTTCATTTGTCCCGACAAATCCCGCTTTTTAGTCTCGGTTTTACCGACTTATCGAATTCGGTGCCTGGCAACCATATCTGTAGAAGATGTGAAATCACCAGTGCATGCGCGTACAAGAAATATTGCTGCTGTTCGCGATAGTGTGGCTGAAGAGCCGTCCAACTCGTCGTCATGCCCAACAGTTGTACCTCTCACGCTCATCGTTGATGAAAATTATGCCTAAAGACTTGCATTTACACTAAAGAACTAAAGCCTCTTGAACATTCCAAACGTCGTCAATGGTCAGAATTGTGGCAAGAATTAGCAACAGTGGATGATCAATTTTCAAAGAAAATCATCTTCAGTGATGAGACACATTTTCACCTCAGTGGATTCGTCAATAAGCAGAATTGCTGCATTTGGGCGAATGATAGTCCAAGAGTGATTGTCGAAAAACTAATGCATCCACAATGAGTGACTTTTTAGTGCGGTTTATGGGCTGGCGGCATCATCATTCGCTATCGTGAGATGATAACGAACTCTTTATAGCCCAAATTGGAAGATATGGATGTGGACGATATGTGGTTTCAACCGGACGAAGCCACTTGCCATACAGCTAACGAATCAATGGCTCTTTTGCGCGACAAATTTAATGGCCGTGTTGTCTCACGTGGTGGCGATGTCAATTGGACTTCTTTCTTTGGGGTTATTTTAAAGAAGTGGTGTACGTCGATAAGCCAGCAATAATTCAAGAGATAAAGAATGAGATAATTCGGCACATTAACGGTATAGAACCTCAATTATGCCTCAGCGTCATTGAAAATTTTAATCGAGGTCGCGGCGGCCATTTGGACGATATTTTGTTCCATACATAATTGAACCATACCAATATTATCATAATAAAAAGAAATGACAATAATTTCCTAAATAATTTGTGATTTATTCAAATTAACATCGGCCCTTAAAATGTAACCACCCTTTACGTTGAGAATACAACGCCACATTCAACCAAAAGAACCTTTGATGTACAAAGAGAGATGCGAGTCTCTTATGGTGTCAAGAGGCACCTAGCTCCACATTTCGAACATTAATCTTTCAGTTTAACAGCGTATCTTGTGGCTTTAACCACAGGTACTACGTGGCTCTAGAAAGTAATTCACTAGTGGCCCTCTCGTGTACGCGGGGTCGTTACTCTCCAAAGCTATCCTGGGAAGATGACCTGCGGGGTGTCATTAATATTTAATACTAGCTGAGCCGGCAGACTTCGTCCTGCCTCCTAAATTGTTGATAAAAATGTTTCGTACTGTTACAATGCAATAACGATTGGTCCATTACTTTTAACGCTTGATTTCATATCTGACACTATTTTTTTTGTTGACACAACAACCGATAAATTCATCTACTACCTAAAAACAATAATTTTCAATGTTCACGGTGCAACCAAATCGAGAGAACTCTTTGTTCTTCGGAATCATTATTTTCGTCTTGTACTTGTATTTTTGCTGACTCCTTTTCCTACGATGAGATAAGTGCAGTAACATTTCGCAGACTTCGGCCAACGATGTATATATTATCGGCTTAGGCTCGTTGCATGTGGCTCTTGTGGAATGTGATGACAGACATGTTGATACCAGCCCTTTGCATCGCCTTCTCCATTACTATATTAATTAATGTGCAGGACAAACTATCATCATGCCTGCGACCTCTTTCCGTATGGAATGGAATTATCGAGGAATTAGTTGTCACTAAGGTACATCTGCAAAGGTGTATTAACTTTGCATGGAATACCAAACTCAGACATTGCTTCATAGAGTTTGTTTTTTATCGGAGAATCGAAAGCAGCTTTGTAGCTGACAAAGAGGTTATATGTATCGATGTCCTGTTCATGAGTTTTCTTCAGCATACATTTTGTGAGTCGATAAAAAAGTAAATGTCTTTCAAAGAACTGTTTGTTGATTACACAGTTCAACACACTTTTTCGAGGGGTGAACCAAATCAATATCAAAAGATAGCATTTGACCTCAGTAACAAAACCTTAAACTACATTTTGCTCCACTACGTTACAATTTTTTTTACACATGTTTGAAATTTGATTTTTTTTTGGTCAAAATCGAATCAAAAAATATAAAAAATCATGTGTAAAACTACATTCGGGATAGTTCATGGCTTCGGAGACCTATGTTCAAATTTTCCGGGGAATGTTTCCTCGCACCACTTTAACCGTCTGGCTCCCACCCGTATGGGAAATTTTAGGTCTAATTTTGAACAACAGCATATAATATAACATTGGAGGGACATCAAATGTAAGAATTTTCGATAGACTTGTAAGATTTAAATCAGAAATGAACATGGACTATATAGATTTACGCCTTCTGGTACCTCCCATACAAAATGAGCTATTTTTGGAAAACTAATATTTCTCCCATTACTTCCAAACCGACACTTGGGGAGTAATGAAAATTGGTCGGCTACTTTATATAGTGATAGGAGGCTAAACCTCAGAAAATCTAACTATTTGACAAACTCCTTCAGGTACCTCCCATACAAATGACGGAATTTATCCTCATAGTTTTACATACACATCTTTTTTGTAAGTCCAATGAATTCAGTCAAATTTTGCAAATGTACGCTTATAAAAATTTGACTCAGGAATGAATATGGACTGAATCTTTTGACCGCTGCTGGTACCACCCATACAAAATGACGTATTTTAAAAAATACTAAGATTTTTCCCATTACTTCCAAACAGGCACCTGGGTTAATTTAATTTGTAATAGGAGGCAAAACCTCAGAAATCCTAACTTTTTGACACACCCCTTCTGGTAACTCCCATATAAATAACTGACCGAAAGTCCTATCTACAACCTTTCACGCTCCATAAGCAAGCATATCGGTGAATTTTAATAACTTAAGATTTCAACAATATCTTTTATTGGGTGATGGTATTTATCAGTCAGTTTATCTGACTAAAATTTCTGTACTGGTTTTTATCAATATTTTTGTCTACACGTATCAATAAGTTATTTAATGCTTCTTTTTCCTACTGGGATTATATAATTTAAGTTACTACTAAGATGCTTTACAAATGTTTCTATGTAGCCTATATTGACGTTATCTCTGACGTATGTATACATATATATAAGATGCTATATTAACAATATAACTGTTTCTATTGTCAAATTTACGGCGTATATTTGAAAATAACAATTGTGGTCCAAATAAAATATGGATTGGAATGTTTTGATTCAACCCTTACCCACATAATATCTCTAATATACTTATTTGTTTATGTTGACAAACAAATACTTGGGTTTTCTATGAAATGAACGAGACACAAATATTTTTATTTGAAATACTAACTAATATTTGTAAACTATCTAATGATAAGTACCAAATTATCTGTCGCCGACGATATAAAATACCATCAGACAACATTGTTCACTAGTATTTCGTCGGTGTCAGCTCAATAAGCGATTTGCTGGAAATGAATCAATTAAAGTATTTGTTAGTACTGGTGCTCAGCTCCCTGTGTGCCGTGGCCAATGGTAGGACTAAAGAAAATGTTATAAAAAATTTGCAAAAGTTTTAAAAATTTTATAAATTACTTTTAATCAAATGTGTAAATCTTGTCTCGTTTTAGCCAAAGTCATTAATTGCTACTATGGTTCTTGGGCCACTTATCGTTCAGGCAATGGCAAATTTACTTCGTCTGACATTGATCCTCGTCTGTGTACCCATGTGAGTTACTCCTTCTTTGGCATCACGGATACCGGTGCATTCAACGTATTGGATTCTTGGCTAGATTTCAACTTGGGTAAGTGTAAGGGACGATGTGCATAACTTGTATTACAAATTCAAAAATGTCTAGTTGCCAAGTTAATTAAAGATGGTCAACTCAACTTAGGTGATAGTAAGTATTCAATGTGTCCTTAGTAAAATGTTCTTATTGTCGATAGCCAAAATGGGGCGGTGATAACGAATAAGTCGTGTTTTCTTTAAGTTTCGGCGCAGAGACTTCAAGGATCTGATAGAGTGCTTAATTTTTCTCACAACTTATACAGCAAGCCTCGTTCGTAGTACTTATAGACTTATAGCCTTATTTGATTCGTAAAATTCCTAACTTAGCATTTGATTACATTTCTAATCATGAATATTTTGTTTTCATAGGGTCTATCAAACAAGCCATCGATTTGAAAAAAATCAACCCCAACCTTAAAGTTTTGGCCGTTGTCGGTGGCTGGAATGAAGGTTCCACCAAATATTCCCAATTGGCCGCCGATCCCAACAAACGGAAAACGTTTATTCAAACATCTTTAAAGTTCATTCAAGATAACGGTTTCGATGGTTTGGATTTGGATTGGGAATATCCCGCTCAACGTGGTGGCTCTCCACAGGATAAACAAAACTTTGTTACTTTGCTGAAAGAAATCAAGCAAACGTAAATGGATTGAATTGTCTTTATGTGTATAATACCAGTGAATGTAACCCTCTTCGATTTCCATTTGCAGTTTCGCACCTTTAAACTTGGAATTGAGCATTGCCGTCGGTGCCTCAGCCAACACAGCCGCAATTTCGTACGATATTCCAAATATTTCGAAATATTTGGATTTCATCAATGTCATGACCTACGATTTCGCTTCGTACAGCGATGGTAAATTGGGTTTCAATGCTGCTCTCCGGGGTCAAGGACAAAATAATGTTGTAGATAGCATTAACTACTGGTTGAATAATGGTAAGATATATTATCTATGTATTATAGAGTTGTGCTTAAGTGTATTTCATTACCTTCTGTGCTGCAGGTGCCCCTGCCTCTAAATTGGTTTTGGGTCTGGCTTTCTATGGCCGCACTTTCCAATTGGCCAATAACCAACAAACTGCTCCAGTTTCTCCTTCCGCTGGTCCTGGTCAAGCTGGCCCTTTTACCGCTGAAGCCGGTTTATTGGGCTACAATGAGATTTGCCCATTGGTGTCCAGCTGGAATGCCGTCTTCGATGATGCATCTGGCTGTCCCTATATATTCCAGGGCAATCAATGGGTTGGCTATGACAATGTCAGAAGTATTGAATTGAAAGTTGATTTTCTGAACTCAAAGAATTTGGGTGGCGCTATGTTGTGGTCCATTGAAACCGACGATTTCCGTGGCTTATGCGGTGAGAAGTTCCCTCTCTTGAATGCCATCAATAGAAAGTTGGCGAAATAGGTAACTTGGTGCCATAAGTGACAATGATTTCGTGTGGTTTTACCATTACGAAATATGTTGCCGCCTTTTAGGCATATCTGACATAGCAGTACAAAAAAATACCATCTCACAAACTGTTTCACGTTTAATTTTTGTAAAACTTCAGATGCACAAATAAAAACTCTATTACTTATATGAATAATAAAAATTGATATAAAAAGATATTTATATCCAGATACCCTTCACCATTTTCAAAAATGGTGTTAAAAGTATGTTAGAGTTATTTATGTTCTTAAGTATTTGGTCAATTATTTCAGCATTTTTGTTAAATTTAATAACAAAAACACATTCCAAATTGTAACAAAGAAAACAAAAAACATTTATTTAAAATGTTTAGTTCAAAAACTCCAGACGCTTAGGATCGTAAGTAACCCTATCTTTAAATTATTGTTTTATTGATTTTTTTGTAAACCCACAAAGGAGAAGTAGTATTTGACCGATCTTGCTTTGCTTAGAGGATAGAAGCTTGCATAATAAATTGTAGCTATATAACTCTTAAGCTACAGTTGTAATGGAAGGGACTAGCCCTCGAAAGCTGGGGGTTTGTATGGGAGATGGGTGTAGTTTTTTACCGATCTTTAACTTGACTTCAGCCTATAAGATAGATTTGGTTAGGTTAATTCGGCATATGGGTCCTAGTATGAGTCCCGTTGTGATACCATTTCCAAATTTATGCATCAAATATTCCTATTTCGTTCGGTCACCATGTCTTCTCAAGACATTTCGTTTCACTGATTAAGACATGGATGTTCCTTAAACCGTCTTCTGATAGACAGGTATTGTGTAAAGTGTTTTTTCACCAAAAGCAGGGCAGCGACATAGAAGATGCTTTGTGTTCTCCTCTTCTTCCTTATCATTGCCGCTTCTACAAACATTATTGTAGGAAAGCTCCAACCTCTTAGCGTGTTTGCTAACCGGTCAGTGACCGTTAATATTACAGCTATAATGTTCATAAGATGGCCTCTTCACAGGTTCAGCGCAAATCGTGTCCTTTGATATCTATGGTAGGCCAAATCTTTTTGGTCGCTGTGCAAAAGGGTTCTTGAACCGCAATTAGCTGTTCCCACCAATGAGATGGTAAACTTCGCCCGATTTCACGGTGGTAGTGTCCCTTGCCAATGTACCGGCCGTTTTGGTTACCATATATGTCCCCTTGTCCTGGAATCCATGTGAGTGTAAGCGTCGAATGTCTCGGTATCTCCTCAAGAGACGACTGACATTTTTTGAAGTGTTGTACACGTTCTCCAGAGATCTGATAGCCGATTCACTGTCTTTAAGTAAATGAATATTGCCTTCCAAAACCACCGAAGGTACTAAATTTTCTCTATGGCTTTTCTAATGGCCGCAATTTCGTCATGATCTATGCTACAGTGTTCCGGTATTCTGAGCAATACTTGCAATGTCAACTCCTCCCAAAAGATTACACAGCCTGCTCTTTCTTTTAATTTCGAACCGTCCGTGAAAATTAGGATGACATCCTCTCTAAAGTGTAGGGCAGTATCATTATCATCATAGTAGGACCTATACCGGATGTTCCTTATAAAACCCGGATCGAACACATGTTCGGGTAAAGAGTTATCCGTGAGACAGATCACATTGATTTTATTCAGAATTTTGCAATGACCATAGTCATTCCATACTTTCGTGTCATTTAACGCATTGTTTGGTGTTCGGTGCTATTTTCCTCGCTTCAATGGCCGCGGCGTAACCAGTTTAGGATCGTAAACAGTGTAGAGTAGTTCCAAATTCCCCTGTTATCATGATTGCTACAAGTCTCATAAAGCATTCGAATTTCAGTCTTCGGTTTGTATTCTCCAGAGCCGGCCGTCCGATCCGTAAGATAAGATTGGTTTAATAACAAAGTCATATAACCAGTTTATATTGTTGGGGCTAATTTCCCATCTGAAGCCAATTGCCGTTTTGCAGCAGTATAGAGCGGTTGCAGCTTTGCTGGTTCCGGGCTGAGTGTTCAGATTTCAATTAGGTTTACTGTCCAATATGAGTCCAAGCATTATACAAAATTGCCAGTACGACTCCATTAAGTCTGGAATTGGAAAATAGAAGAATTTTGTATATCCGATGGATTTCCGACTGTTGTGACACCATTTAAGCAGAAGTTTCAGCGCAGATGCCAACATATCAGAGAGTAATTTAGGATCCTTACCGGTAACTATTAATGCTACGTCATCCGCTTGTCCGTCTTGTCGTTCGCCATTAGAAGAGTTTTGATGTTGAGATTCCAAAGAAGTGGCGAGAGTAATTCTCCTTGTGATTCACCACTAACTGCCACCTTAGAAATATATGATAGCCTAAACTAGATTCAATGCGTCTAAAGGAGATTACTAACTAGTGAGATGACTGCTGGATTCACCTGCAGTTGTTCTATTGAGTCAATTACATATTCAGGTTTGGCATTGTTGAAAGCTTTCCTGGGGATCTTTTCATAAGACTGACTGACCAAATGTGAAATAGTTTCCGTGGATTAACTCTTCGTGTAGGCATGCTGAGTCTTGGATAGAGTGTTTATATACATCAATTATTCTCTCCAAAGTTTTAAGTAGGAGGGAAGATAGGTTAATCGGTATATAAATCATGGTCTTAGTATGGGATACCTTACCAACTTTAGGGATAAATACAATCTTCTAAACCAACGTTTATGACCACTGCTACTGTGTAACGTAATACAAATGACATAGAGTATACCATACATGAATTGCAGGTGTTGCTAGGTTGACAGTCCTTTGTCGGATCAGATTTTGCTACGGGTCGCTGCGGAATTTTGTTTATCCGACGAAGATCCTGACAGTGAAGGAACATAGTCAAATGCTGGCGAAACAGTTCCTTCTGGGATGTCATTGGAGAGGCCATCTGAACTACCATCTTACGGAGATAGAAGCCCCCTCCCCGAGACATATCAGGAAAGATCTTGGGTGTTATGAGAGGAATATCCAGCGATATGATTTAGAACACCTGGATCCTATCACATACAGAGCAGCTCTGAGGGACACTCATACGCATACAGTCAATCGAACATCCGCAATCTACCGAATGAATGTCCTGTTGGGAGGCCGTCACACCCATAGCAGAAGAAGAGAGAAACCTGCCGAGAAGTACGAGAGTGGTACTGGCACAACTACGATCAGGATACTTTAGGCGGCTTTACTCGTATTGGCAGAGAATAAATCCGGCAATACAGAATTCATGCCCAGCATGTGGGGAAGGCCCACATGATACTCTCCATCTCTTCAACTGCAAGGCAAAACCCACCCGACTGAATCCAATTGCACTCTGAACCCACCCCATTGAGGTAGCTAGATTCCTACATTTGGATGTAGACGAGTCGGAGGACGATTTATAGAGAAGAAACAATAATAATTACAAATGACATAAGTATGTATCTTCATGAATTTGCAGGTCAAGCTGTTACGATAACAACAACTACCACTTCTACTCCCACCACCAAAAAAACGGATCGTCCATCTGGATATAAATGTGTGACATCTGCAAACTAGCTGTGAAGATTGTTTAAAGCCAGGGTGTTAAAAACGTCAATGTTCTTTTTGAAGTTCGCGGGAATAATACCTTCGTCTGATGGGGATTTAAACCTTGGAAACTTTTGATATCCCACTGAACTCGATATTATACGTATATCGGAAATATCAAAAGTATCAGTCTCTGAGTTTTCCATAGACCAGCAATCACTGTCCTGACATCGTGGGATATGAATTTCCATTAGTACCTTTAGAGTTTCGTAACTGTTGGTGGTCCATGAACCATTTGTTCTGTAAACACGATAGAATTGTTGAATTCGATATGATGATCTGATTCGATCAAATTCTTCTTCATCTTCTTAATTGTCTGCAGCAACAGATATTCATCTCACGTAGAAAATAATTCCAAGCGCTTCGGTCTTTTGCGTTCCGTAGATAGTTAGTCACTCCAAGTGTCGATGGAAGGCACGCATTGAGTGTTCTGGACGTACGAGTGATCAGGGGTGCGAACATTGACTCCGTTCACTACCTCTCCGTCTCAAGAATATGTCTGGTACGATGATGAATGTCGCAATGCCATGAGAGATACGGATGCTGCGTATGGCATCGCAGCCAATGGCATCGCGAGCTGTTCGTGAACGGCACAGGGAGAAGAGACGAGAAGCTACTCGTCTTTTTAGACGGAAGAAGAGGGAGCCGAAGAAGAGGCAGGATGAGTGCACAAAGTTGCTCCGAAATAGAGGGAAAGCCCGAAAATTCTACCAGAGAGTTAAGGCGAGAATGCGTGGAACAGGGTTGCCCTTCTGCAAGGACAGCGATGGCCAGCTGGTGACGGACCCGGATTTGGAGCATGCATCAGCTCATGGAGAACATCTGGCTAGAGGAGAGCATACACGAAGATTGGAGTTTTAGTCTGTAATGTCCAAAACCAATTGTAGAAAAACTAATTAGACCATATCAGTGCGGCTTTAGACCTGGTAAATCTACGACGAATCAAATATTCACCTTACGGCAAATCCAGGAGAAAACTCATCGACACCTACCACCTCATTGTCGATTACAAAGCTGCCTTCGACTCTTCGATAAGGAATAGGCTATATGAGGCCATGTCTCAGTTTTGTATTCCTGCAAAGCTGATTCGACTTTGTAGATATACCTTGGAAAACACCTAATCCTCGCTTAAGATTGGTAAGGATCAGTCTGAACCATTCAACACGGAAAGAGGTCTCAGGCAGGGCGATAGCCTGTCCTGTACACTATTTAATATAGTTATGGAGAAGGTGATGAGAAAGGCTGGTGTCAACATGTCTGGCACCATATTCCACAAGAGCCACATGCCACTAGCCTATGCCGATGATATAGACATCATTGGCCGAAATCTGCGGGATGTTACTGCAGTTTCTCAGCACTGGAAAAGAAGTCAGCAAAAATGCGCTTAGCGATCAACGAAGACAAAACAAAAATAATAATTTCGACGAACAAAGAGTCCTCTCGATGGGGACGCACCGTCGAATCCTACCTCGGATTTTCCGTCAACAAAAAAAATAATGTCAGCCAAGAAATTAAGCGGAGAGTAATGCTAGCCAATAGATGTTTTTACAGACTGCAGCAGCACTTTAGTAACACCACCTTAACTCGGGATACTAAGAACTAGCTATACCAGGTGCTTATCCTACCCGTTCTATTGTATTCTGCCGAATCATGGGTGCTTACGACAACAGACATACAAATCCTGGGAGTATTCGAGAGAAAAGTACCCCGAAAAATATATGGAGCTCTCTGTGTCGACGGGGAGTTTCGCCATCGGATAAACCATGAGCTTTATGAACTTTACCATGACATCGACGTAGCTAAAAGAGTCAGAATGCAACGACTACAAGTTGCTAGGATTGATGTAAATGCTCCAGAGAGAAACGTGTTTGATGGACGGCGCAGAGCAGGGAGACCTAAACTTCGTTGAAAGAACCAAGTGGCTGGCAACGTGCCACCATCTTGTAGGACTATCTGGAGAACACACGTAACAGACCGAAGCGTGTGGAATTCTTTAATATTTCAGGCCTCAAATTTATGAACCACGTTCGTAAGTTGTAATGAGCCACTTAAGTAAGTAAATGTAGATAGCAGCTCTTTCACCTAGTCAATCCACGAAAGTTATGACAGCTTCCCATCCTGCGCCGCCCATCGTGTTTTTTACAGGAAGACTTTTCGAGCTGGAGCATTTTCATCCATTTGTACAACGTGTTTTAGCCATCGCACTCGGTTTAGTTGGACGCGCTTAACTATGTCGATGTCGTTATACAGGTTATGGTTCATTAAACGACGGTACTCGCCGTTAACCCTGATGGGTCCAAATTTTCTGCGTAGTATTTTTGTCTCGAAGACTTCCAGAGTAGATTGATCCGCTTGCGTCATTAACCAGGATTCTGCACTGTAGAGCAAGACAGGTAGGATCAGCATCTGGCAGAGTTGGTTCATTGTCCGTCGAGGCACAGTTTTATCATTATCAGAGATCAGTGCTCAATAAAAATCTTACCAATTATATTCGTGGCTGCAGGGGATGTCCTCTCGACGGTGTAGACAATCACTTTCGGGTCAATCGGCTAAATAACTGACATTCGGAATCGTCGTTAAACTGTAGGTCAGTTTGTGGGATAGAAATAGAAACGTGTTAACTTACTCTGATGATGATGCCATCCCATGTTGAATTCATGGGATACAAATAAAAATTAAGTAAGAATCAGAAACGACGAATCAGACTACTGACAACAGAACAGCTCCAAAAACTTCAGATAACCTTTGTTTGTGCAACACCACCTGAAACTAAAAATCTAAATTAAGACAAATTCATGACAAAATGTCAAGAGTTTGACCAACTTTATCGCATGAACTTACATACTGAGATGATTTACAAGTTAATAGATTATATATCCGAGATATATTTAAGTATATACGATACTATTTAAATAAGAAACTGTTTCTATTGCCAAATTTACGGCGCGTGTTAGAATAAAACAATTGTGCTTTGAATGAAATGTGATGGCAATTAAAACTTAACATTTTGACACGCATTAAATTTCTTATATTCATATGTACATATGTATGTATCTTTCATATATTGGCAAACAAACAAATGGGATCATATGAAAAGAACAAGACAAAATAATAGCTATTCAAATATTAACTATTATTTAAATAATAAATATCTTAATCTACTTCATGATCATCAGTACCAAATTATCTGTCGCCAATGATATAAAAGGCCTTCAGCCATCAATGTTCACATATACTATTTCATTGGCATCAGCTCTACAAGCGATTTGCTGAAAATGAAACAATTAAATTATTTGTTAGTGCTGGTGCTGGTAAGCGCCTTTTGCGCCGTAGCAAATGGTAGGATGAACGAGAAAGTTTTAAAAATTACGAAAATTATTTAGATTGCCTTTAATCAAATGTGTAAATCTTGTCTCGTTTTAGCCAAAGTTATCAATTGCTACTATGGTTCTTGGGCCACTTATCGTACAGGAAATGGCAAATTTACTTCGTCCGACGTTGATCCCAATCTGTGTACCCATTTAATGTACTCTTTCTTTGGCATTGACGATAATACCGGTGCATTCAAAGTATTGGATTCTTGGCTAGATTTTAACTTGGGTAAGTGTTAAGGGTAGCAACTTTAAAAAAAAAGCCACAACTTGCATTGAAAAGTCAAAAATATCTAGTTGAGAAATTAGTAAGAGAAGCTCAACTCAACTTTGGTGATAGTTAGTTCTTATGTCATCATAAGTGAGCCGTTGTTGTAACGCATTAGCCATGTCTCTGTTAAGTCTCACGGATCTGACAGAGTGCTTAGTTTTGCTCACAACTAATCTGGCAAGTCTCATACATATAGATTTTAACTAATTTTAAAATTTCTTGTAATATTTCTAATCTTGAATATTTGCTATTCATAGGTTCCATTTCACAAGCCATCGCCTTGAAAAACATTAATCCCAACCTTAAAGTTTTGGCCGTTGTCGGTGGCTGGAATGAAGGTTCCATCAAATATTCCCAAATGGCCGCCGATGCCAACAAACGGCAAACGTTCATTCAAACAACTTTGCAATTCATTCAGGATAATGGTTTCGATGGTTTGGATTTGGATTGGGAATATCCCGCTCAACGTGGTGGCACTACACAGGATAAACAAAACTTTGTTACTTTGCTGCAAGAAATCAAGCAAGCGTAAGTTGTTTGAATTGTCATTATGTGTATATGACAATACAGTGAGTGTAATTATCTTGAATTTGCCTTTGCAGTTTCATACCTTTCAACTATGAATTGAGCATTGCCGTCGGTGCTTCAGCCAATACAGCCATGATTTCGTACGATATTCCCGGTATCTCACAACATCTGGATTACATTAATGTTATGACCTACGATTTTGCTATGGCCAGCGATGGCCGATTGGGCTTTAATGCTGCTCTCAAGGGACAAGGTCAAAATAATGTTGAAGATAGCATTAACTACTGGTTGAACAATGGTAAGATATCCTCTATGTTTAAATAGAGTTTTGTTTTTTAAATGAATTTCATTTTCCTCTGTGCTTCAGGTGCCCCTGCCTCTAAATTGGTTTTGGGTTTGGCTTTCTACGGCCGCACCTTCCAATTGGCCAATAACCTACAAACCACTCCAGGTTCTCCTTCCGCCGGTCCTGGTCAAGCTGGTCCTTATACCGGTGAACCCGGTTATTTGGGCTACAATGAAATTTGCCCATTGGTGCCCAGCTGGAATTACGTCTTCGATGGCGTCACCGACTGTCCCTACATATTCAAGGACAATCAGTGGGTTGGCTACGACAATGTTCATAGTATTGACTTGAAAATGGACTTTTTGAACTCGAAGAATTTGGGTGGCGCTATGGTGTGGTCCATTGAAACTGATGATTTCCATGGCGTATGCGGTGAGAAGTTCCCTCTCTTGAATGCCATCAATAGAAAGTTGGGCAACAACCCGGGCAGTCCACCCATCACCACCACCACCACTAATGCTCCTCCTACCACCAATCCAACGGATAGTCCATCTGGATCTGGATGCTCCAAAGATGGTTTCTTTAGCAACGAAAGTGATTGCTCCAAATATTATCAATGTGTTAATGGCGTCCGTTACGATTTCAGTTGCCCTGCTGGTTTGAAATTCGATACAGTTTCATCGACTTGCACGTGGCCTGATCAGGCAAATTGTTAATATTTGGCCAGTAATTTTAATGAAATTTTGAATTTTTTGATGTAAAATATGTGCATGTGTGCATTTTCTTACTGCTTAAATAAATAATGAATTTATATGAAATTACCGAGTGTCTCTCATGAAGAGTTGTAGGGTGTCTAATAAGAGTTTAGCATTACAGAAATTGCGTTTCAATTTAGAAAGTTAGCTAATTTGAAACCTCTTATATTTTTTAATTATTATATTTTATATTTTTTATATTTATATATTTTTGTATATTTACATTTTTTCTATTTTTATATTTTTGGACTGAGAGATTGAACGTCAAGTGGCTTATTACTGAGAGTCATTTCAGAGCGGTTAGTTGTTAAAATGCCATTGTCAAGAGAGGTTTGTCTAATGCTACTACACAAAAATTGAGTTTACATTTTTGGAAAGTTAGCTAATTTGAAACTTTTTATATTTTTAAATGTTTATTTTTTTATATTTGTACATTTTTATATTTTTTATTGTTACTTTTTTATATAAAATTTTTTATATTTTTGGTATTTAAATTTGAATGTTTTCTTAGTTCTATATTTTTATACTTTTATATTTTTATATCTTAATATTTTTATATTTTTATATTTTTATATTTTTATATTTTTATATTTTTATATTTTTATATTTTTATATTTTTATATTTTTATATTTGTATATTTTTATATTTTTATATCTTTATATTTTTATATTTTAATATTTGTATATATTTATATTTTTATGATTTTATATTTTTATATATTTTTTATTTATTTTATATTTTTATAAATATTTTTATGTTTTTATATTTTTGTATTTTTTTTTTTTAATTAATCTTTTTATAATTTTATATTTTTTAATTTTTTTTTAAATTTTTTGCCGCTCAGCGTTCTGGCGCTCATTGCATAGCCTCGGCTTTAATGCCATAACTGACACATATTATTTGCCTGATCTTATACCGTTCAAAACTACGTTGCCGCCTTTTAGGCATATTTGACACAACAGTAAAATACCGCATCTCAAAAGTATAAATGACGCTGAACGTTTAAGCCGCTAAAAAGAGATCGTCGAACTGGATATCGTCAACAAAAACCATGGAATAATATTGGACGATCCACAGTGGTGGGAAATCTATATTTTTGATCTTTGTGTTATTATAATCATTTATAAAAAATTTCTATAACATTTATAGAGATAAGGAAATATATTATTTGATACGAGATAAGTGTTAAACACGATAGCTCGAGCAATTCTTAAACGATTTAAGTATAAATTTGTCAGTGGTATTATTTTCGCTCAATATGATGGCATATTGAAAATGGAAAAATAGTCACGGCCCTTCAGGTACCTCTCATACACAATTACCTATTTGCATAAACACACTAAGACGCAAATTAACCTTGATGGACTCTACGAACATTTGTCTGATCTTATTTGTTTGTGTATGTATCTAAAATTTCGTTTAATTCATACAATGAAAAGGTAAAAACCAAATCATACTTTAGACTAATAGAATAATGCACTCCCAATAGGAGGCACACTAAGGAGGTGTCAAACAACGTTAATGTCTTTATACAACAGTTTTTTCTCACACTACACCGAGAGAATCAAAAATTCATCTTCCTATACCGAAAACAAAAACTGTATTTACAATTGAAATTCACAAAACATCATGTCAAAATATTAATATCATATTCAAATACGGAAAACAAAAAAATAGCTGTTTAGAAAATATTAATTAACAATTGGTAGTACAAATATTAATTGAATTTAATTTTTTTATTTTTATTTCAAAATATAGTGTTTTCCAAATTCAATTGCATGAGTAAAATTTCAATAAGCACATATCCTGTTTATAGATCCTCCACTTGTCCGTTTGGAAGTTATGGAAGAAATATTAGTTATCCAAAAATATGTAATATTGTTTGGGAGGTACAAGAAAAAATTTGTTGGAAAAATATTAATACTGACAAATTTTCATAAGGATCTGTTGAGGTTTACTCGAGTTATCCTGCCTACCCCTAAGGGTGACGGTTAAATTACAAACTTCGAACACCGGTAGCAACTCCTAAACCTATATGAAAAAAATGTAAATAAATTCCAAACATTTTTTTTTGAACGTTTTAATAAAATTTTGAGTTGGCTCTTGAAAAAAATCGAAAACATACTTTTTTTTGATAAATACGAGGGCTGCTATATATATTTCTGGCCTAATAATGAAAATGCGAATATTTATCATCAAAAATTGTTTTATTGTTTTTCAAAGTATTCTCCAGCCTGATTTATACACTTTTGCATGCGCTCAAACCAATTGTCGAAGCACTTTTTCCACTCCGATTGAGACACCTCCAAAACATGGTTTTTGAACGATTCAACAGCATCTTCTGGGCACGAAAATCGTTGACCACGCATTTTTTTCTTGATGTGCGGGAATAAAAAGAAGTCATTGGGTGCCAAGTCAGGGCTGTACGGCGGATGACCCATCAATTCGACGTTTTGGCCGGTCAAAAAGGCGCAGGTTTGAGCCGATGTGTGAGAGCTCGCGTTGTCATGGTGAAGAATGATTCGTCTTCTCTTGTTTGTTTTTCGAATTTCTCCGAAGACTTCAGGCAAACAAATTGTGGTGTACTACTCAGAATTGACCGTCCTTCGTTGCTCAAGCGGAACAGTCGCCACATGACCAGTTTTGCCGAAGAAACAGGCGACCATTTGCTTCGAAGTGCTTCTTCCACGATCAACTTTCGTTGGATTTGGCTCGTCTTCGAAGACCCACACGGTCGATTGTTTTTTTGTTTCGGGCTCATACGCATAGATCCAAGATTCGTCACCTGTGACGATCTTATGAACATCTTTTGAAGCACCGCGATCGTATTTTTTCAACATTTCTTTGCACCAATCGACACGAGCCTTTTTTTGAGCGATTGTCAAATTGTGCGGGATCCAACGACAACAAACCTTTTTTACGGTCAGGTGTTTATGTAATATCGAATGTATGCTGGTGGGAGAAATGCCCAAGGATGCCTCTATCTCCCGGTATGTCACATGACGATCTTGCATTATTAGTTCACGCACGGCATCAATGTTCTCTGGCACAACGGACGTTTTTGGACGACCTTCACGGAATTCGTCGTTGAGCGAACTGCGACCACGATTAAATTCGTTATACCAGTTTTTCACGGTGCTATATGATGGTGCTTGATCACCATACAAAGACTTAAGTTCATCGATGCACTCTTGCCTGGATAATCCACGTCGAAAGTTGTGAAAAATGATCGCACGAAAATGCTCACGTGTCAATTCCATTTTTTTAACGGAATTGAATTGTTCAAAGCTCTGTAAGTTTAACAATTCACGATTAAATGACAACACGTTCTGAGTGATGTTATGCTAAAAAATATCAACCTTTCCAATGGAAATATCAGATTGCACCTGGCAACACTTATTGTTGCCTAGGCCAGAAATATATATAGCAGCCCTCGTAAGAATCAAACTAGTGAACATATTCCAGAGAGTCATGATAGTACAGCTTTCACTGGCCAATAGGTCTACAGATTCATTACCAAGTATCTCACACTGTTCTGGGACCTGACAGAAGCTGACATCTAGATGCTATAATCTATCCAACTGCTTCTTACAGTTCCTCACCAAAATTGATTTACACAGTGTATAAATGATGGCCTTTATTGCAGCTTAGCTATCCACACCGAGGGTTATCCTTCTTTCAGTATCAAATCCACATCCCTTTCTTATGGCTTTCTTAATGGCCAGTACTTTAGCCTGAAAAACACTGCATTCATTATGTAGCTTGAAAGAGAGGCTTAGCTGCAGGCTCCTGTACCCTGTTCCATTTTTGCATTGTCAGAAAAGACTGAAATGGAGTCACCACCAGAATTCCCGCCGTCATTCCATTCCGACCTTCCCGGAATTTCAAGATATCCACACATTTCATTAAAAAAAAATCTGAAAGAGGTGGCAGATGACAAGAAACGCCATTAGCTAAAAGCCAGAGAACAAAAGCCACAAAATTTTATATAAGCTTTTGGCTCGCGAATGAGCTAAGTACCAAAGTTCTTTTTGGTATTAAAAAGTTGGCCCAGAAGTTCTTTTTTGTTGCACAAAGTACTTTTTTTGTACCAGAGTACTTTTCTGTACCAAAAAGTACTTTTAATGTACTTTTCGGCACAAAGTACTTTTTGTACCAAAGTGTTTTTTTATGCCAAAAAGTACATTTATTGGCCCACAAAACATTTTGGTACAAAGTATATTCTTTTGTACCAAAGAACTTTTTTTTAAAAAGTACTTTTATTGGCCCAAAAGCACTTTTTTGTACCAGAGTACTTTTTTGTACCAAAAAGTACTTTTATTGTACTCTTTGGTTCATATTACTTTTGTTGTACTTTTTGGTACAAAGTACATTCTCTTGTACCAAAGAACTTTTTATGCCAAAAAGTACTTTATGTGGCCCAAAATCACTTTTCTGTTGCACAAAGTACTTTTTTTGTACCAGAGTATTTTTTTGTAGCAAAAAGTACTTTTATTGGTCTTTTTGGTTCATGGTACTTTATTGTACTTTTTAGTTCAAAGTACATTCTTTTGTACCAGTGTACATTTTTTGTTCCAAAAAGTACTTTTTATAAGGTTAAGCACTCTAGTGCAACCAAAACTGAATGGGTAGACCTGAAGCTCTCAACCAGAGAACGCTAAGGGTACACCCTAACAATAAGTGTACCCGAATCATAACTGTAAAACATGAGCGTTTCGCTCACAGCGCATTATTGCGTATTGCTTTTTGTGATCTATCGTTGCTTTTTGTACATTTGCTTTGAGTGCACTGTGCCGTTCACTTATCTACGCATAATTTTTGGGTTCTGGTGAAATAGAATCGATGCTTATTGTTTGAATGAGTGACGAAATGCAAAAACACGAAACACGGAAAGCGATTTGTGCATTTGGGTGTGTTATTCTTTTCTTGCTGTTTGTGAGTGCGACAAGCACCTCAAATTACTAAGTGAGATTCGGGTGCCAAAAAGTGACACCCTTGACGTTCTCTGCTCTCAACGAAGGCCAAGTACTTTGGTGTAGTCCTTGATCAGAAGCTAAATTGGTCAAGAAATATTGAGGAAGGGTTAATAAGGGGTGGTAATGCCCTTTAATAAGCTCTCGGTATGCTAGCCAAGAGCCCAAATAAAGAGCTGGCTCGCGAGCCAAGAGCTACAAAATTTCAAATGAGCTCTCAGCTCGCGAGCCAGCTCTTTGTTTAGGCTCTTGGCTCGTGAACTAAGTACCAAAGCTATGTACCAAATTACTTTTTTATGCCAAAAAGTACTTTGTTGGCCCAAAATTTCTTTTTGCTGCACAAAGTACTATTTTTTGTACCAAATTGTTTTTTATGTCAAAAAATACTTTTATTGCCCAAAAACACTTTTTACCTAAAAGTGCTTTTTGGTTCATAGTACTTTTATTGTAGATTTTGATACAAAGTACTTTCTTTTGTACCAAAAAAACTTTTTAATGCCAAAAAGAGCTTTTGGGCCAATAAAAGTACTTTTTGGCACTTTTTGGTATAAAAAAGTACATTTATTGTAGTTTTTGGTTCATAGTACTTTTATTGTACTTTTTGGTACAAAGTACTTTCTTTTGTACCAAAGTACTTTTTATGCCAAAAAGCCCTTTTATTGGCCCAAAAGCATTTTTCTGTTGGACAAAGTACTTTTTTTGTACCAGAGTACTTTTTTGTTCCCAAAAGTACTTTTTATTTACTTTTTGGCACAAAGTACTTTTTTGTATCAAAAATAACTTTATTTTACTTTTGGGGCCATAAAAGTATTTTTGGGTCAATAAAATTACTTTACTGGTACAAAAAAGTACTCTGGTACAAAAAATAAGTACATTGTGCAACAGAAAATTGCTTTTTGGCCAATAAAAGTGCGTTTAGGTACAAAAAAATTACTATGGTACAAAAAATAAGTACTTATTGCAACAAAAAAGTGCTTTGGGCCAATAAACGTACTTTTTGGCATAAAAAAAGTACTTTGGTACAAAAGAAAGTACTTTGTACCAAAAGTACAATAAAAGTACTATGAACGAAAAATACTTTTCGGTACAAAAGTGTTATTGGGCCAATAAAAGTACTTTTTGGCATAAAAAAGTATTTTGTGCCGAAAAGTAGAATAAAAGTACTTTTTGGCTCTTGGCAAGAACCAGCTCTTTGTTTGGGCTCGCGAACCACGAGCTCTTTTGTAGGTCTGAGGCTCCTGACTTGCGAGCCGAGAACCGAAAAGAGCGACCTAATATGTACTCTGCCAGAGAATGACCATGTAATCTACAGTATCCCTCTGTATATTTAGCTCCTCTGGCTGTAATAGCCTTGACGTTCAAATCCAGGGGCGGAAGGCCTAAGCCGCATGCGATGTGCTCCTTCTAGCTCCAGGACCTGATTTGGACCTTGCTAAGCATTTTAAATAAATTACTCTTATCTAGGCCCTCCCACCAAACCAGACATCTATAGGTGACAATTGGCCCGACTACCTTCGTATACATCCATATTGAGGCCTTTTACCTATATGATTCCGGCAAGGATAAGGGGCATCAAGACCCCTCTTTAACCTTTCCTCAATATTCCTTGACCAATTTAACTTTAGGTAATAATTGGCCGGACAACCGTTGCTTATAGCCACGTTGCGACCTTCGGGCTGAGTTCCCAACTTCTACCTATAGAGTTCCGGCATGCATAAAGGTCATTAACCTTAACCTTAACTCATGGTTGGTACAAATTTTTCACATATCATGATGACCATATCGTAGGCATATGCCACAATTTAGTGTACCATCCTCATTAAAGTATGAAAGTACTCCGTTTAGCACAAGAACCAAAAGAGAGGAGGCCAGCACTACCCACTGTGGTGATCCTCTAGTAGCTAACCTCTATTTGCGTATAATCTAAACGTTTATTGGACTAAGACTTTCAAATAAAATACGCTACCATTACTTGTACCTCCCATGCATTTAGAGAAATTGCTAAAAATTTATATTTTCCCAATGATTTCCGAAAGGAGCTCTTCGGGGTGTTAAAATAGCTTACTTTTAATATTTAGTATTTACAGGTAAAACCTAAGAAACCAGGAAGTTTATCCCACCCATTCAGCTACTCCTAGTAAAAGTGACAATAGTTCCCAGACCCTTTCGATATCCCACCATACGCATTTTTTTGTATGTAAATTCATTAACTGGTTATACACTACAACTTGACTTTAAAGTTTGGCCATACGACCGAAAGTCCTAACTGTAACCGTTTACTCTCCACAAGCAGGAAACACATAGAACAATGTAATTTCACTTAAAATATTTTAATTTCATTAACTCAGAGTTAAACAATATTAACCAACATTTTGGAGAAAGGAGAAATTGGTATTTTTCCAATAGAACGTATCTTGTAAATTCCAAATAAATATCAGATTACACAGTGCAACACACAGGTTACAAAATTAAAATTTAATATAAGTCTCCGAAACATGAACTGTCCCAAATGTATTTTTACACATGATTATACCATCACCCTTAGGTATGAGGGTATATATCATTTGATACGACCCAAAAGAGTAACACAAAGAAGGAGTCACTCTAGGTTTCTTTGAACCAAATTCGATTCATGACTTTTTAAGTCGTTTGAGCCATGTGTGTCTGTCTGGCTGTCCGGCTGGTAAGCATGATAAATTTCGAAAGACGCAACCAAATCTTTTGAAATTTTGCACTAGTTAATGTTTCTCCAAAACTGCTTAAGGTGTTGCAAATGGGCTATATGGCCCCGCCCCTTCTGGTACCTCCCATAAAAATACATACATCGCCTACCACTTGGTCCTTCCAACGGAGTTTGGGTGTCCCTGCTCTGCGCCGTCCTTCAGGTTCGCCTTCAAACACCTTTCTAGCTGGAGCATTTACATCCATCCTGGCAACATGACCCGCCATCGTAGTCGTTGCATTCTGACTCTTTTAGCTACGTCGATGTCGTGGTACAGCTCATACAGCTCATGGTTCATCCGATAGCGAAACTCTCCTTCGACACAGATAGGTCCATAAATTTTTCGGAGTACTTTTCTCTCGAATACTCCCAGGTTTTGTATGTCCGTTGTAGTAAACACCCATGATTCGGCACCTGTTATAGCTGTTTCTTAGTATTTAGAGATAAGGTAGTGTTACTAAAGTGCTGCCGAAGTCCGTAGAAACATCTATTGGCTAGCACTATTCTCCGTTTAATTTCTTGGCTGACATTATTTTTCTTATTGACGGAAGATCCGAGGTAGGTAAACTCGTCGACTACCCCAAAACAATAATTGTCAACGTTCACAGTGTGTCCCCATAGAAAGGACTCTTTGTTCGTCGAAATCATTATATTTGTTTTGTCCTCGTTGACCGCTAAACCTATTTTTGCTGATTCCTTGTCTAGTGATGAGAAAACTGCAGTAACATCCCGCAGATTTCGGCCTAGGCTAGTGGCATGTGGCTCTTGTGGAATATGGTGCCAGACATGTTGACACCAGCCTTTCTCATCACCTTCTCCATAACTATATTAAATAGTGTACAGGACAGGCTATCGCCCTGCCTGAGACCTCTTTCCGTGTTGAATGGTTCAGACTGATCCTTACCAATCTTAATCGAGGATTTGGTGTTGTATAAGGTACATTTGCAAAGTCGAATCTGCTTTGCAGGAATACCAAACTCAGACATGGCCTCATAAAGCCTATTCCTTATCGGAGAGTCGAAGGCAGCTTTGTATTCGACAAAGAGGTGGTAGGTGTCGATCAGCTTTTCAAGGGTTTTTTTTCCAGGATTTGTCGTAAGGTGAATATTTGATCCGTCGTAGATTTGCCAGGTCTAAAGCCGCACTGATATGGTCCAATTAGTTTTTCTACAATTGGCTTTAGACGTTCACACAATATTTTTGAAAGGACCTTGTACGCAATTGGTAATAGTCTTATTCCACGGTAGTTCTTACATTCACTACGATCTCTTTTCTTGTATATGGGACATAACAGACTGAGACTCCAATCCCCGGGCATGCTCTCCTCTTGCCAGATGTTCTCCATGAGCTGATGCATGCTCCTAATCAGCTCCTCCCCGCCAGCCTTAAACAATTCAGCAGGGAGGCCATCGGCTCCAGCAGCTTTGTTGTTTTTAAGGCGGGAGATTGCCACACGTATCTCGCTCTGACTTGGAAGTGGACAGTTTATACCATCGTCATGGATTGGAGCGGGGCCTTCTGGAGTGGTGTCAGTATCCAGTAAATTTCTAAAGTGATCTCTCCATATATTCAGCGTCACTAGCTGACTATCGCTGTCCTTGCAGGAGGGCAACCCAGTTCCACGCATTCTCGCTTTAACTCTCTTGTAGAATTTTCGGGCTTCCCCTCTACTACGGAGCAACTCAGTGCACTCATCCTGCCTTTTCTTTAGCTCCTTTTTCCGTCTAAAAAGACGTGTTGCCTCTCGTCTCTTCTCCCTGTGCAGTTCACGAACAGCACGCGTTGCCATTAGCTGCAGTTTCGCCCTGTATGCAGCCACCGTCTCTCTAGTGGCATTGCGACATTCATCATCGTACCAGGCATCTTCTTGAGACGGCTTTGTACACCCAAGTACGCTTCTCACAGCCCGTTCTAAGGAGTCGGCTATTTTTTGCCACTGCGAGGTTATATTATCAGGGGTTGGAGCATTCCGCAGCAGTTGAGTTAGGTGGTTGGAGTAGGCGTCCGCTACCTCTGTGGTCCGCAGTTTACCGATGTCCAGCTTTCGTTGTGCCTGGTTACGTACGTTATTCGCCATGCATAGTCTTGTGCGTACCTTAACTGCGGTAAGGAAGTGATCGGAGTCAATGTTCGCACCGCTTATCACTCGTACATCCAGAACACTTGATGCTTGCCTTCCATCGACTACCACGTGATCTATCTGATTCCTCGTCAATTGATCTGCAGATAGTCATGTTGCCTTATGAATATTTTTATGGTCAAATCTAGTGCTGCTAACTACCAAAATTTTTTGCCGCAGCGAAATAAATCAGTCTGATGCCATTGTTCGACGGTTCGATGTGCAGACTGAATTTTCCGATGGTAGGCGGTTTCCCTGCCTATTTTAGCATTAAAATCGCCTAGTACAATTTTAATGTCATGGCTAGGGCTACGGTCATATAAATTTTCTAGAACTCGTCTTTGTCCTCATCGCTTTTCTCTTCTGTCGGAGCATGGGCACATATAAGTGCTATGTGGAAAAACTATACGTTCACACACCGGGTTGAACCTTGAGAGGTGTCGCAGTCTCTTACCAACCACAAATCCACATCCAAACTCGTGCTTGTCCGCTTGGCCATCATTCCGTCCACTTTAAAAATCGAGTAATAATATCAATACACCCGACGGGATCGTACCCAAATTCTGTACTTAATAAAGCTATAACAGAATAAAGTTTTAGAAAAAAAGTTGGAAGTTTAGCCACGCCTCTTCTGGTACCGCTCATACAAATGTACCTTTCCGCCCACTTTAGAAATCGAGTAATTATATCAATAAATCAAACGCAATCGTACCCAAATTCTGTACTTAGTAAAGCTATAGCAGGATACAGTTTTTGAGAAAAAAAAAATAGAAGTCTAGCCACGACCCATCTGGTCCCTCCAATACACATGTGGTACCGCCCACTTTAGAAGCCAATTAATATTATTAATATACATAACACGATCGTGCCCAAATTCTGTATTTAGTAAAGTTCAGGCAGGATAAAGTTTTAGAGAAAAAATTTAGAAGTCTAGACACGCCCCTTCTGGTACCTCCCATACAAATGTGGCTTTCCGCCCACTTTAGAGATGGAGTAATAACATCAATACACTCGACACGATCGTGCCCAAATTCTGTATTTAGTAAAGCTGTAACAGGATAAAGTTTTGGAGAAAAAGTCTAGAAGTCTAGACACGCCCCTTCTGGTACCTCCCATACAAATGTACCACGCTGCCCACTTTAGAAATCGAGTAAAAATATCAGTATAGTATATTTTTTTTTTGTTTTACTGAGGGTTATGTTATATGTAAGTCGGGTTGTCCGACTGAAACTTTCTTACTGGTTTTTCACCAAAAATATAAAATTTCAAACCACTGTAAAAAAATAGTGGTCAAATATTGGTTTCGTTCACCCCCGAGACAATGACCCCCAAATTGTTGCAAAGTGTTATCAAATGAAACATTCTGAATTTCAGTTATTTTGTAACGGTCAGTTTAAATCGCTGTTAAGCATTTAACAATTGAACCGGAACCGGTTCATGAGATCCATATAAAGAGTCGATAAAACAATCGTTTTAACAATTCACAATTCACAGCAAATAAAAGTACGTAGGTTAATGCATATTATGTACATTAGACCTGGCGTTAAAAAGTTTTTTTGGAATCTTGAGTGTGGGTAGCGATTAAAATATGAGATTTGATGCCAAAATTGATATAGCAAATTTTCAGGCTGATCGGATGGTGCCAACCCGTGCCCCAATGAGGTCAAAGGTCAACTTTTTTAAAAACCAGCCAAAAAACTCTTTTTATTGCATTTTATTAATTTTTTTAAATAAAATTACTATAGATATAATGTTTTTTCTTTAATTTTCATTAATAGGGTTAATTTTAAATCAATGAAGATTTTGTATAGACTGGGAAGTCCTTACGGTAGCCCTCAACAATGTGCAACAAGTACTATTTATCGTCTTCGTTGTGTGTTAAGCATTTGTAAGAGTCATTTATTAGTATGACTATTTTTTTGGCGGCATTCACAACAGTAATGCTTTTGACGATCAGTTTCCCTTCAAAAACAAGCTTGGCCTAAGAAATTTGATGGATTAAAGCGTAAGAAATCCATAGAAATCTCCAAATCTTCCCAAAAATTGTTTTCGTAGTCACAAAAGAGCTTAAATACTTGGATGTGAATAAATTGAAATCATTAAAATTATCACTGATATAATGGCCTTTATCAGACTCAGACCATCTTTTCTTTTATATCTGAGTCTACATATGGGTCAAAAAAGGCATGTGCAACTGTTTTCTTCGATAAATACCACTGTTGGTTCCGAATTTTTTCCAATAGCACTGTATATATTTTTAGTATCAAAACAGCCAATAATCCTCTTTAATAGTTGCAAATTACTATTTGGACAATAGAGACTTACTAATAAAATTTACATATTACGAGTTCCAGTCAACTGAAATGCAGAAATTTTAACGTGTGTGTGAAAAATATAAATTTGTGGACAAAAGATGTCTTGTACTTGAATCTTGCATGCGACATCACTCCAGGTGCACGAAATGTTAAACTGGGAATGCTACCACCTCAACATATAATTTCTAATATATTCAGAATATCAATTTTTGGCAAATAGTCGTAGACTGATTAAGCTACTGTAGCACAAGTTAAATCTTCAGTGCTGGGCATAGCTATAAATTTTTCATAGTTCTATGACGCCAGCCCAGTAGACAAACGATCAACTTTATCTATTCCAACAATTGTGGGCCGGTACCGTGGCATGATGGTTAAAACATGCGACTATCATGCTGGATATCCCGGGTTCGAACCAAGCCTTTTTCTTTCACAGCCGGCCCCTCTTTGTTGTCGACAACAACGTCGCAGTATAAGTGTCAATGTTTAGTAAACGCTTCTCAAACAGTTACGTTCGAATTCATCGATAAACCAGTAGGTGCCGTTAGTTGCGAATCTAAAAATAGAAAGCGTTTTATTTTTATTCTATACCTCATTCATGGGGTGTAAAGGGAAATTAGTTTTTTTAAGTAAGTGGGAAGTAGCTTTTCGTCCCAATGCAAAACCCTGAAACATTGGTCTTGATCTAAAAAACTTAAAATAAAATAAATACTTATAGCTTGGCCAAAATAAATTATTACATTGCAATTTTCAATACTTTCTTTGCCATGACGCCGACAGTGTTTTTAACGTTGCTCATGCAAACTTGTGCAATTCAGAAGTAGATCCTCAATACTGTAAACTAACGCTTTAGAAGTTTCACTGATGAAGTGTATATCTAATGGAGATGACATATTGCCGGCATCCAAACAAGCTAGCATTCTGTCGTCTATAAAATTTTTTTTCTACGTTTTTCAATCGGCATATTTCAGCAACATGGAATGTTATCAATCTGCTTTTCATCCATCGTCTGCATATCATCTCTCAATTCATCACTTTCAAATTTAACATGTTTCATAGTTAAGTCTGAACATGAAATTAAGCGAAAAAATAGCCACTGTGTGGCCAAATACTAACTAATAATATAGTAATTGAACCAAGTTCGGGAGTTTCTTCATAAGTTTCTTTTCGACGGTTTTCACCCTCCCACCATTGTGTCTTTCTTTTTTCTTCATTTGTGACACGCCCATTTCTTGCTATATATTAATAAGCTTGAGAACGTCCACGAGGGCAAAGTCAAATAAATTGTTATGAATTATACTTCGTGCCGGAGATTTCATAATGTTTAATGACATTTACAGCACATGCACTTTGATCGTAGTTATGAATCTAGCTTTTTCCCAAAAAGGGAATATTTCAGTCAACACCAATCTTGCACTTTTTTTACTGTTTTACATTTATATTATAAATTATTATTAAATTATAATATACTAGTGGGCCCGGCAATGCTTCGCTATTGCATATTAACTTGTAATATATTTCACACTTAGGTCTACAAAGTACTTTGAAAACGGCACTAAAGCTCGACAAAAATATGTTGAGTTTATTTACTTATGTAACTTATTTAAAGTAACTCCTTAACATTAAAGTTTACTACTTAAGTTTTATTGTTGTTAATGCTAATAAAAATGTAGATTAAGTTTTTTCAGTATGTAGGGCGAAAAACCACTTCTTTCACAAATCGGAAACATACATATCTCTAAAGATCAAAATTATTTATCTTGATCCGTAGAAGCGTGAACCATCTGTATACTAACTATCTCTTTGGTCATAAAAAAACATTTTTGTTATGCCTTCTCCTACTGACCGCAAATGAAAATTCCGTTTGAAGCTTCATGCCTTTAGCCATAAAAACTTCTTTTGTCATGTCTTCTCACACGGATCAAGAATAATCCGTAATACTGTTTTTGTATTGCACTCGTATTACCATTTTTTGAGATAATTCGGTCACCAACGTTTGGCTTAGCAAAGTGATGGTCTCACGCGCTGTATGGCATGTTACAGCGTCGTGTTAGAACCATTTCTCCTTCAAATAATGTTCAATGACATGATAAATAAAAAAATCAATTGATCGTCCATTGGCTCTACTTCTTCTACCAGTTGGATTTTATATGAATGTAGGCCAATGTCTTTCCTCAGCATTTGCAGAGACCGAGTTCCAGAGAATGAAGTCGGTTCGATAAATTCGAGACCCCTGTCATACTAACGTCTACAGCGTCGATGGCTTCTATTAGCTGCTCAGATGCATCATTACATGCACCCTCAACTTCATAAAGGGCTCCATAAGTTTGGCGAACAGAACGTGCATTTTGAAAATAAATTTGCATGATTTGTAAACTTTGTTCTTGTTTAGTTTTTTCATGGTGATTTTGCAAAGTATACTAAAAGAAAGTCTATTACACTTCATTAGTATGACAGCTAGATTTACACTTATTCCTATCAGAAGTTCTATATGTCAAGAAAATACCCCATGCATAGGTTATTTTCAATTGTTTGCTAATGTTACATCTGATATACTATAAAAATTTAACCATTGTAGTATAACTACAATGAATATTGCTTAATTTTTCTATCTATATAATTTATTACCGATTCGCTCTCCTGAGAAGTAATTGAAAAATACATACCTGTAAAGTAAATTAAAAAAAATCACTATTTTAGTCTGCGCATCCTCAACTGCCTGGTATACGGACCATTATTTGATACAGGTAAAAAGTTAACTATTGAAGTGCGTGGGCAGCGCCTCGGCACTTTTAACTTATTTTATTCGAAATAGCCTGATCATTAGGGCGAATTAATTAGTTCGCGTCAAAAAAAAACAACCTGTTAACCGTATATCAGTATTGGAATGTACGAAGAATTCTTAGAAAATTTCACTAAGAAACTATATATCTAAAATCAATTCCTAGTTCGCGCTGAGAAGCATGAAGATTTCAGGTAGAGATTTTTTTTTTTAGCAATGAGCAAATATTCTGAAAAATGATTTTTAAAAACTTAATTTCTGTATGCCAACTCTCAGAGGCCATAACTTTTTAACCAATACATAGATTTGCTTCTGTAATACCTCATTTAGTTCGTTGGGAAGTCGGTTTTACGCAAAAGGTCTGTAAAAATATATATCTGAAGTTTTCGGTTTGTGCTCATTTAAAAACAAAAAAAATCTCTATCTGAAATCTTCATGCTTCCCAACGCGAGCTAGGAATTGATTCTAGACACAAAGTTTATTGGTGAAATTTTCTTAAAAATCATCGTAGATTCCGATTTTGGTTACGATTTGTGCGAATAAAAAAATTGGCCCACCTTACTGTTCATATCTCTAGTTGAACAGCAATATACTGTGAAATTTTGACAGTTGTAACCGTTTGTTTTAAAAAGGGTGTGGAACAGCCCATTTCCACCCTTACTGTAATTCATACTGCAAGCCCTTTTAATTTTCAAGTTGAATGGGCGGTGCCACGCCCCTTTATTCAAGCACAACCAAATATAGCCTGGGACTATCAACAGGTCAACAGTACCACTTGGTAAGATTTTCGTATCAATCGATCTATTAGAAAAGCCGTTAGAGCGATTTTTGAAAAGAGGGCATGGCACCGCCCACTTCCTCCCTGGATGTAATTTATACTGCTCCATCAACATATATAACAAATCTCATCTTCATACCTCTGATAGTTCATGAAATAAAGCCTTTTTAATTTTCAAGTTGTATGGGCGGTGCCACGCCCCTTTATCCAATTACAACCAAATGTAGTCAGGAACTATCTACAGGTCAACAGTACCTCATGGTAACATTTTTGTATCAATCGGTCTATTAGAAAAGCCGTCTGAGCGATATTTGAAAAAAGGGGCGTGGCGCCGCCCCTTTAAGATGTAAGCTATCCTATCTTTCAAGTTGGATCAAACCGAACACGGTGTGCAAATTTGATTCAAATCGGTTAAGTAGTTTAGGAGTCCATCGCGGACAAACAACGTGACACGTAATTTATATATATTAAGATATGTATGTATTTGATTCTTGTCGCATAGTGTACTTCAGAGTTAATGAAACTGATAACTAATTTACAATTTATAAATGATGTTCTAATTTACAGTATTTTTATTTATAGAATTTCACATTGAAACAATTGATAAAATGCAAAAAACAGTATTTTGGTGGTTTTTCAAAATTTTGACCTTTGACCTCATTGGGGCACGTGATGGCACCATCCGATCAACCTGAAAATTTGCTACATCGATTTTGGCATCAAATCGCATATTTTAATCGCTACCCACATTTAAAATTCCAAAAAATAAAAAACCCCATATAAGCTGCGCCAGGTCTAATGTACATCTGTAGTTGAAATTTATCCGAAAACCCCAAATAAATAAAAGCACTATGCAATATTTGAATGCATAACAAAAGAAAAAGTCCAAACACGAAGAACGCTATTGTTGCCAATGACAAAATTAGATATTCCCATAACAAGACAAATAATACCTGCGTAATAATTTCCACCATGTATCATCGATATATATCATCAAACCCGGTATAAAACCCATGGTATAAAAGATCTTAATGCATTATAGTCGACTAACATTTCGTTGGCATCAATCCTAGGGAACGTTTTGAACATGAAGCAGCTCAAGTGTTTGTTAGTGCTGGTGCTAAGCACCCTATGCGCAGTAGGCCATGGTAGGGGTTATGGCGATATTTCAAGGATTCCTATTAATTGTTAATGTTTTCTTTTTATTTTGCCTCTCTAGCCAAAATTATCAATTGCTATATGGGTTCTTGGGCCAATTATCGCCCCGGTAATGGCAAATTCATCTCGTCCGACATTGATGCCAAATTGTGTACACATGTGAGTTACACTTTCTTTGGCATCCAGAGCACTGGGGAATTCACTGTATTGGATCCAAATTTGGAAATCAATTTGGGTAAGTAAATGATGTCAAAGTATTAGTTTAAACGATGAAGCTACGATATACCAGACCTTCCTTGTGGTAGCCCAGATTGCAAAGGAGCATCGAGTATTGTTATAAATATCATTTTTTGAACTAGTTTTTCATATTTTTTTCTACTATTCTAGGCAACATTAAAAAAGCTATTGATTTGAAACGCATCAATCCCAATCTCAAAGTTTTGGCCGTTGTTGGTGGCTGGAATCAAGGATCCGCTTTCTACTCTCAAATGGCAGCTGATGCTAATAAAAGGAAAACTTTCATAAAATCCGCACTGAAATTTATTCAAGCCCATGGTTTTGATGGTTTGGATCTGGATTGGGAATACCCCACCCAACGTGGTGGTATGCCTCAGGACAAATCAAACTTTGTGAAGTTATTGAAAGAAATTAAGGAAAAGTAAGCAAAAATCGCTCTAATGGGCCAGTCTAGTCTTCTATATATAGAATGATTTCATCTCTCTTTGCAGTTTCCAACCGCTTGAACTGGAATTGGGTATTGCCGTAGGTGCATCGGAAACCACAGCCGCTTTAGCCTATGATATTCCCAATATTGCCAAATATGTCGATTTTATCAATGTCATGACCTATGACTTCGCTACGGCCGGCGATGGCAAATTGGGCTTCAATGCTCCTCTCAAGGGCCAGGGAAAAAATAATGTTCAAGACAGCATTAAATATTGGTTGAGTCAAGGTAAGAGTATTGGGAAAATTTAAACCAACCTGTATTATTTATGTTATTGTTGTCCCTTTTATTCAGGCGCCCCTGCTTCCAAGCTGATTTTGGGTTTGGGTTTCTATGGCCGCACATTCCAATTGGCCAACAACCAACAAACCACTCCCGGCTCTCCCGCCGCCGGCAACGGTCAGCCTGGACCATTCACCCGCGAACCTGGCTACTTCGGTTACAATGAAATTTGCACAATGGAGTCACAATGGAATGTCGTATTCGATGACTCTGCCGGCTGTCCATACATGTACAAGGGCAATCAATGGGTTAGCTACGATAATGTCAAAAGTATTGAAATGAAAATGGACTTTTTGAATGCGCAAAATTTGGGTGGTGCCATGTTGTGGTCCATTGAAACTGACGATTTCCATGGCGAATGCGGTGAGAAATATCCCTTGCTGAAGGCTATCAATAGGAAAATGGGCAATAAAGTAGAAAAAGGTCAAGTAAACACCACTAGAAGGCCAACACTTACAGTTACCACTGCTGCCCCTACCAGCCATCAACCAAATGCCCCTTCAGGAACCGGATGTAGCCAAGATGGCTTCTATCGCAACGAAAATGACTGCTCACGGTATTATCAATGTGTTGCGGGCGTCCGTCATGAGTTCACCTGTCCCGATGGCTTAAAATTCGATACGGCTGCATCAGTTTGCAATTGGCCCAATTTAGTGCAGTGTTAAAACGTGTGACGAAGCGTTAAGTTGAGTATATATTTAATATTCGAATATGTCGAAAAATCAATAGCAATTTGCTAAATGAGTAATAAAGAAAGCATTTTTAACAAATAATGGCTACTTATTTATTTAGACCAGTATTAGGCAAAATTGGCCGTGGCATAGTGGTTAAGACTACCATACGGGCGATCCGTGGTTTGATTCCCGGCTCCAGTCATCTACGTTCTTCTTTCATTGCCGGCCCCCTCGATGTTGTCGACAACAACTTCGCAGCAGTATAAATGTCGAGAAATCGGCATATCTAGTTAAAGCATATCAAACAGTGACGTTAGCATTAGTCGATAAACAAGTAGGTGCCGTTAATTGCGAATCTAAAAATAGAGAGCGTATTAATTCACAACAACACGAGAAGCTATACCATACCTCATTCATGTGGTGTAAAGGAAAATTAAGATTTTTTATTTAAGGAAGCTAAATTGATCGAGGGTACCGTTGGGGATGTAAAGTGAATCTTGCAACTAAAGCCGACTCACAACCTCCTTCGTGGTGGAACCTGGGCAACGGTGTTCGTCATGAATATCGGCTGATAGTGAGCGACGAACCCTGATGGTTGGGCTAGCCATCCGCCTTCAAGTAACAAACGTAACCCCGTTAACGTAGTAAGGACCATGATTAAAGGATATATACCTGGAACGTCCGGACTCTCTATAGAGAAGTTGCCACTATTCGACTGGCGAATGTCTTCGAAAAATATATGGCTGTCACCACTGCCATACAGGAGATGAAATGGATAGAACAAGGATGCTCGCAACGTTAAAATTGCGACATCTATTACAGGTGCCATGCCGAAAAGCACGCATTTGGATGTGGATTTGTAGTTAGCGAGAGACTCACACATCTTGTCTCGCGATTTAATCCTGTTAATGAACAAATAGCCGCAATCCTCATCAAAGCGAAACATTTCTACATCACGCTGATTTGTGCACATGCCCCGACCGAAGAACGACGATGAGATTAAAGTTGCATTTTACGAGCGCCTAGAGGAAACATACGACCGCTGCCGTGGTCGCGACATTAAAATTGTTATGGGCGTCTTTAATGCAAAAATAGGAAGGCAAGAAGTTCTTGGTTCATCGATCGGTAAATTCAAATTGCATACCGATACGTCAAACAACGGGTTTAGGCTGGTTAGCTTCGCAGCGGGATGGAACATGGTAGTCAGTGGAATCAGATTCCAGCACAATAATATCCGCAAGGCAACTTGGCTATCCCCCGTTCAAAACACCAAAAATCAAATTGATCATGTGGTAATTGATGGCAGGCATGCATCTAGTGTCATTGACGTGTGTGTGATCCGTGGTGCCAATATTGACTACGATCATTACCTGTTTTGCATAATTACCTGTGCGCACAAGATTGAGCAGAACGAAAAACGCACATAATCAAACACAAAGAAAGCTAGATATCGCGAAGCTGCAAACCCCAGAGATAGCCACTGCCTACATCAACCAGCTTTCCCAATTACTACGACACAACGCCTTTACTTCTGACGTTCCCGAACCCCAGTGGCAGCATATTGCGCATACCATGGCAACCGGATGCTGCTTATAGGGCAACGCTACAGCCAATTGTAACCCAGGCTGTTAGGAAACGGCACAAGGAGACAGTAAAACAGGCGAGACAGCTATTTAAGTGAAAAACGTCTGATGAAGGTACGGATAACGAGGATATAGACCGATACAGGGATAGAGGTGAGGCCCGAATATTTTACCAGAAAGTAAATGCACAAGGCTACGGTAATGGGCTCCCCTCCTGGATGGAGGGGAAATCTGGTTACAGATAAGCAGAGTGAGCTACATACATATATGGAGAGAACACTTCTAGCAACTGCTGGCTCCAGACGGCAGTGAACGTGAAGGCATCACGCCAATTGTCGACGACGACTTAGATTTCTCACCACCAAGTCAAGCCGAGGTAAGAAGAGCAGTATCGCGGCTGAAAAATAATAAAGCAGCCGGTGCCGACGGACTTAAGGCAGAGGAGCTGATAACGAGCACGGTTTGACTTAAAATGTGCATGCCCGACGATTTAAATCTAAGAGTATTATGTCCTGTGCTGAAAAAGGTGATCCAAGTGTGTGCTCCTACAACAGCGGGATCAGCCTTTTACCCATCGCATAAGGTCCTGTCGAATGTGCTATGTGAAAGACTAAAGCCAGTGTTATCCAACCTGATCGGACCTTATCAGTGTGGCGTTAGACCTGGTATATCAACAACTGACCAGATATTCAGACTTATGAAAATTCTGGAAAAGACCCAAGAGAAATAGATCGACACGTACCATCTTTTCGTCGACAGTAAAGCTGCCTTCGACAGCCCGATAAGGCAGAAATTGCTCGATGCCATGGCTGAGTTTGGTATTCCAGCGAAGCTGATACACCTTTGCGGAACGACGCTGACTGATACGAAGACAGCAGTGAAGATTGGCAAGGACCTTACGGAGCCATTCTATACTAGACGAGGTCTAAAACAAGGCGACGGCCTATTGTGTGACCTCTTCAACATAGTGCTGGAGATGACAATGAGGATAGCTGCAGTAAACACGAGTGGCACGATATTCAACAAAAGCCACATGCTACTTGCGTACGTCAACAGTCGAAAACTGTGGGATGTGATTGCAGTCTTATCAGGTATACAGAAGGAATCATCGAAAATGGGTCTAATGGTGAACGAGGACAAAACGAAGTTGTTAGTTTCAACAAACAAATAATCAACATAATAAAAGTTGACAACAATAATTTCTAGCTGATAGATATAGATATAGATATATATAGATAGAAAAAATTAGCTATACCAGATACTGGTTCCAACTGTCTTGATGTATTGTTCAAAATCCTGGATTCTGTCAGTGTTCGAGAGAAAAATACTTCGTAAAATATATGGGCACATCATCGTTAATGGGGAGTATCAACGTCGTATGAATCATGAACTGTACGAGCTGTACACTGGCATTGACGTGATCATACGCATTAGAGAACAGCGGTTGCGTTGACCAGGTCATGTTGTAAAAAAAAAATGCTCTAGCTCGAAAAGTCTTAGACATTGAACTCAATGGACGTCGCAGACGAGGGCGAACAAAACTATATTGGAAAGACCATGTTACTGAGAACCCTGTAGAACTTGGTACGACTAACTGGAGAAGAAGCGCAGAAGATCGAAGCTCATATAATATTTTACTACGTGCGGTATATAATCCAATAGGATTGCAAAGAACAGCCAGCTAAGTATAAGTATTCCCTTCATGCGTGCTGGAACTCTATGGATAAAAGTTGGGGACTCAGCCTGAAGATCACAATGTAGCTGTAACTTTTCTCTACACTCCATGAATGAAGTATGGGATAGCTTCTCGCGTTGTTGTGAATATACACGCTTTCTATTTTACATTAGCAACAAACGGCACCTAATTGTTTATCGGCGAATGCGAACGTCACTGTTTCGGAAGCTTTTACTAGACAGGCCGATTGACTCGATAGTATACTGTGAAGTTGCTGTCTACAACATCGAGGGAACCGGCAATACAAGAAAAATTTAGATGACTAGAGCCGGGAATCAAACCACGGACCTCCCGCATGGTAGACGCGTGTTCTAACCAGTACGCCACTGCCCGTTAAAAGTTTTTTATTAAAAATTCTCAGCAATATCTAAAGCATGGATGCAATAGAGTTTAGTGGGGCTAGAAGAACACACCGCAGAAGGCTTTAGCATTGTTCATGGGCCTTCCCCTACATTTATACGTCAATGGTATTGCAGCCTAAGGGCGCTATCAGACTGAGAGAAGTCGACGATTGGCATCAATTCATACATGGTAATGAATGTAGTGTTGTTCAGGCTGAGGTTCAGAATGCCGCGAAGGCTATTATGGAATGTGGAATTGGTGCTAGCAGACGGATAACCATCTGCGTAGGTAGCTAGGCTAACTGCAGCAATAAATTTTACATTATGTAAATCAAAGTTGGATGGACTAAATCCTCTGAATGTCTGCCTCTGTTAGATCCCAGGACATTGCGAGATTCCTGGTAATAAATTAGCAGACCTATTGGCCAGAGGAGGCAGTAACATGTCTGATCATGACTCTCTGGAAGATGTTCACCCGCCCATTTGTTACCTATTTGGCTCACTGGAGGATTGGATATGGAAAACAACCAGCGAAAGTTGGATCTCCAGAATCGACTGTATAGTAGCTAAATCGCTGTGGCCCAAATACTGCAGATCCCGGTCGTCGTACGTGGTTGACATATGCAGAAGTATTCTGAGACTAGCCTGTGGAATTATAACTGGCCATTGCAATATCAGAATTTACTCATACATTAACAAAGCTCATAAGCAACAACAACGTTGCTCATGGTATAAGTACTCAGTGTGAGCAATTCATAGTATGCCCATTGGAACTTCGAACAGTGCAGACCATAAGTCTGTTAAGAACTTGTGACTACCTCTTTCTACATCGCCTGTTCCTTCGGATCGGGTGATAATTCATACTCAAAGCGACTTCGGTTGTCTGTTTCCCCATAGCGGCTTCGGTTTTCAGTTCCCCCACAGCGACTTCGGTTGTCTGTTCCCCACACAGCGACTTCGGTTGTCTGTTCCTCCACCGCGGCTTCGGTTGTATCTTCCCCCATAGCCTCTTCAGTTGTCTGTTCCCCCCATAGCAACTTCGGTTGTCTGTTCCCCCCACAGCGACTTCGGTTGTCTGTTCGTAAGGTAGTTAATAAGTATATTTTAAGAACAAATGTATGTACAACAATAACTGGTAAACCATAGCCGAGCTTATGCTGCAACTTGAAACCCGATTCTAAAATCCGAACCTGCTAGTCGTCGTAGTAGCCGAGTTTATTCCACGATTCCGAACCAGCTATACGAATCTAGCATTCAAGCTGGTCCTACGAATTTGGCATCGGAACCTGAAACCCGAACCTGAAATCTGAACATGAAATCCGAAACCCGAAACCGAACCTGGTAACCGGAACTTATGCCAGAATTCCATTAACCGCACCAGTACTAGGCTAATTAAATAATTCTCGATTATCTGCAAATCGACATTGTTAGCGCAAATATTTGGATTCAGCCCGAAAATCAGTTGTTTGTTGACGTAAACCCATTAGTTACATATCTGTCGTTTTTCAAACACAAGTGTATTGGAAGAAAATCAAACCATAATAAACACTATTTACTAGGCCTAGACAGGGAAATCACTTGTGTTTTTATTTCGTAGCGTTGGTGGGTCCTTATGCAGACCCTGGACGAGATTGAGTATACCCTAGCCAAAGAATCCCCCCCCCCCCTACAAGGCAAGTAGGATAGATCCATAACTACTGCCCTGTGTGTAAGGACGAGTAGAAGTCCGAGACGATGGAACATCTTCTTTGTAGCTATCAGGCTCTAGCCCGTAGGAAGCTAATAGACATAGGGAAAAGTTACATAGAAGACCTAGAGTCTCTCTCCTATGTCTGTGGCTAACTGGGGCAATATAAAGATTCTGGTTACCACTATTTTCTTACTTCTTTCTCTATACCTACCCTCCCTCATTCTTTTACCTCCAATTTCCCTTCTCATTTTCTATCGGATTCTAATAAATTAAATTTGTATAAAATTTGCACGTAACTGCCCTAAAGGTGCCCCTAGAAAAGTCAAATGTATGACCGACCCTCATTATTTTTGCAACCTTAACAGTTTCCCAAAACATATCTACCCTCTACCTTCAACCCTTAATTTGGTCCCCAATGTACCTTTCCGCCCACTATAGAGATGGAGTAATAATGTCAATAATTCCAACGTGATCGTACCCAAATTCTTTATTTAGAAATGCTTTAACAGGATAAAGTTTTGGAAAAAAAAATTGGAAGTCTAGCCACGCCCCTTCTGGTACCTCCCATACAAATGTACCTTTCCGCTCTCTATAGAGATGAAGTAATAATATCAATAAATCCAACGTGATAGTACCCAAATTCTTTATTTATTAAAGCTATAAAGGGATAAAGTTTTTTGGAAAAAAAAATTGGAAGTCTAGCCATGCCCCATCTGGTACCTCCCATACCCATCTGGTACCGCTCACTTTAGAAATCGATTAATATTATTAATAGACCTAACGCGATCGTACCCAAATTCTGTATTTAGTAAAGTTCAAGCAGGACAAAGTTTTAGAGAAGAAATCTGGAAGTTTATACACTCCCCTTCTGGTACCTCCCAAACAAATGTACCACTTGGCCTACTTTAGAGATGGAGTAATAATATCAATACATCCAACGCCATCGTGTCCAAATTATGTATTTAATAAAGGTATAACATGATAAAGTTTTGGGGAAATAATCTGGAAGTCTAGACACGCCCCTACTGGTACCTCCCATACAAATGTACCACTCCGCCCACTTTAGAGATGGAGTAATAATATCAGTATAATAGAAAATTATTTGTTGTACTGAGGGTGATGGTATATGTAAGTCGGGTTGCCCGACTGAAACTTTATAAATTTTTTTTATAAATTAGCTTCTGCCGCTCCCATGATGCCTCCTAGAGGGGTAAAATGTTTGAACGACCCCCACTAGTATTTTCCTCCTAATATTTTTCTCGAACATACCAACCCCCTATCTTCATTCCCCAAGGAAGCTCACATACAAAAATTTTCTAAATTATTCAAAAATTACCCACACATTTGCCCGTATGCATATTAAACAACTTAACGTTTTTTCTCATGTAAATTTACTCTTACAAGCTTTTATTTTAGTTAGTGCACTTAGCCTTTCCCGCAGGACTGCAGGTCTTTGAGACTGTATCGAATTGTAGACCATTGTCGCAGTTGGAATATTGACGGAAACCATCGGAACACACATAGAAACGGCTGCAGTCCTTCTCGTCGACAAAGTGGCCATCACCCTTGGGACAATCAGCGGTGGGTGCCGATGGCTTCTTGGTCGTCGTTGGGGTGGCTTCTGTAGTTGGTCTTGGCACAGCCACACAATCCAGTTGACTGGCCCAAACGCAGATGGAATTTTTGGTATCGAATTTTAAGCCATCGGCACACATGAAGTCAAAACGAGCCCCATCAACACATTGGTAATAACGAGAACAGTCTTCTTCGACTACAAAAAGACCATTGGCGGAGCAGTCGCCAGCAGTGGATGCAGCAACATATAGACTGCAGACAACCAAGAGGAGACAGGCTTTCAATTGATTCATTTTCAGAGAAGGAACTGGTATGAAATGTGTTCTATGACATTGATTGTGATGGCTTTTATAACCATCGCAGCATATATTTCAAACTGTTTATTTTGTTTTTACTTTAAATTAAAGAGAGCAAATATTTGTTTTTCTTTTTGGATTTACCCACAAACGTCATTGGTATTAATACACTTGCTGTTTCTTTAAATAACTTCTATATTTGCGGCAAGATTGTGAAATTCGGGTAAATAATACCAACTAAAAAAATGGTTATGTTTTAATACTATTGAATAACGATCTGTCAAATTTCTTGACATCTTCACCGTTCTATTTCTTGTAGTAAAAAATCATAAATCTCATTTGTATTACCATGCCAGGTTATCCAATGTGGTTCCTTTCTACCTTCCCGGTCGCATGGCTAAGAATCCACACTTTTCTGGAAGAACATAGTGGTTGTGGTTAGACCAGATTTATGCTTGCAAGTTGAGACTTTGATGTTGAAGTTATGGAGGTTTGACATGATACGAGACTGACATTTCTCAGTGTACATCAATGTGTCCTAATGGTTGATATGTTGTTGTATTTTCAACGCATATAAGAAGATTATATAGCTGCCAACCTAAAACAATACAGTAGTTATCGGATATAAGAACATCTTTTATAAGAAAAACCCGCATATAAGAATGTTTATTAAAGTACAGGACATTAATTTTCTTTGGACAATAATTGCTTATAAGAAAAAATCGCACATAAGAAACAAATTTCTTGTATTTTTTGAGTTTCTTATATCCGTTATCTACTGTAGTGTAACTAAGGCTGCAGGAACTTAGTTACGTTGTCAAGGGTTTTTTTCCTTATAAGAGATAATAATCTTGCCTATCACTTTAATGGGTGATACAGGTGATACCGAGTGTTTATTTCGAACTTGTACTTGTCAGTCATTATGGTACCACTGCATATGAGAATACCTGACTGCATAATTGAATTACGTGCCGGGCCTTAACGGCGGCATTGTAGTTTATTCTAGTGGGGTGGGGTCCATCATCTGCTCAGGTCGACCAGACAATACCAGATGTAAAACACAGAGACATTTGCTTACCAATGCTTGCAAAGGCCATTGCTATCTACATCATAACGGTAGCGTTCGCGAGCAACATGCAACTTTTTTTAAAGATAGTACCATGATACGAGTGTTTACTGCAGCCTTTCGCATGATCATCCCCATAATGATGTTCAAGAGATCGCACGACGACTGTCGGCTTGTCTGAAACCTCGCTTGGTAGAAAATGAGACTGTCAGATTTTTTTCTCCAAAGATGTTCAAGCATCTTATAGTTTCTGTCGTATCGAACTAGCGAATGCAGCTTTGTAGTCGACAAACAGATGGCAAGTCTAGATATGAATTTCTTGGGTCTTCTCTAGAATTTGTGTAAGGTCTGATAAGGCTGATGGACTAGGACTAAAGCTAGGATGGACTTTAGTCTTTCAAATAACACATTAGACAGGGCCTTGTATGCGATGGGTAAAAGGCTGATCCCGCGATAGTTGGTACACAGACTTGAGTCGGCTTTCTTAAGAACAAGACACTGAACACTCATATTCCAATTATCGGGAATGCATATTTCTTTAGCCAAATCGTTTTTTAGAGCTGCTGCATGCAAGTTACTAACTCATTGTCCCGGTAATGGACAATCTACTACGTCATCGATGATTAGCGTGATTGGATCACTCGTGCTGCCTTCGGGAATGAGCAGAGCACAAAAATGTTTCCTCCCATATTTACAGCACACTCTGCGTGACCGTGACCAAATTTCCATTTTAGTCCTTCTGTCTCTCTGTTCAAAAACCTCTGCATTTTACCTTTGGGGCTTAAAATGTATCCCTGAACTTTTCAATATCCCGGCTCCCTCTTTTCTTCTTTTTTTTGCTAAAGATATGTTGAGTCTTTTCAATCCTTATATCGTTCCCTTGCAGCATTGCCTGTAATATTTCCTTGTATACAGCATTATTCATTACACAGTACAACATTTTTCAATTCATTGATTTGGGACTCAATTCTGAGAACTACACATGTCAAGTTACTTACTTACTTAGCTGGTACTTCTATGAGATCCCAGTGGATTATATACCGCACGTAGAAAAATATTATAAGCGCCTCGATCTTCTGCGCTTCTTCTCCAGTTAGTCACACCGAGTTCTGTAAGGTTCTCAGTAACCTGATCTTTCCAACGCAGTATTGGACTTTTCGAGCATTTACGTCCATGCGTACAACAATTCCTAGCCAACGCAACCGTTGCACCTTAATGCGTCTGACTACGTCAATGTCAGTGTACAGCTCATGATTCATACGACGCCGATACTCTCCGTTAACGATGATGAGCCCATATATTATACGGAGTATTTTTCTCTCGAATACCGCCAGAACCGATTCATCCGCTTGTGACATAAACCAGGATTCTGAGCCATACATTAAGACAAGCTGAAGTTTTGTTCGTCGAGAGAGGGCTCTGTCATTGAATCGCTTGCTTAGTCCGTATTAGCATTTATTTGCAAGCAGGATTCTTCTCCGGATTTCTAGGCTGACATTAGTTGCTTTGTTGATGGCGGAGCCTAGGTAGACAAAATTATCTACCACCTCGAAATTATAGTTGTCAACGTTCACGCAGTTTCCCAAACGAGTAGATTCTTTGTTCGTTGAAACTAATAACTTCGTTTTGTCCTCGTTCACCGTTAGGCCCATTTTCGTCATCAGCGTACGCGAGAAGCATGTGGCTTTTGTTGAATATAGTGCCACTCGTGTTTGCTGCAGCTTTTCTCATTATCATCTCCATCACAATGTTGAAGAGATCGCACGATAGGCCGTCGCCTTGTTTTAGGCCTCGTCTGGTATAGAATGGCTCCGTAAGGTCCTTGCCAATCTTCACTGAAGACTTCCAATCAGTCAGCGTCATTCCGCAAACACATATCAGCTACGCTGGAATACCAAACTCAGCCATGGCTTCAAGTAATTTCTGCCGTATCGGGCTGTCGAAGGCAGCTTTATAGTCGACGAAAAGATGGTACGTGTTGAGCTGTTTCCCTTGGGTATTTTCCAGGATTTGCCGAAGTGTGAAAATCTGGTCAGTTGTTGATTTTCCAGGTCTAAAGCCACACTGATAAGGCCCGATCAGGTTGGATAACACTGGCTTTAGTCTTACACATAGCACACTCGACAGGACCTTATATGCGATGGGTAAAGGGCTGATCCCGCGGTAGTTGGAGCACCCACTTGGATCACCTTTTTTCAGCGCAGGACATAATACGCTTACATTCCAATCGCTCCGTGCGCAGGAGCTGGTGCATGCTCGTTATCATCACCTCGCCACCGGACTTGAAGAGCTCTGCGGACAGACCGTCGGCACCGGCTGCTTTGTTGTTTTTCAGCCGCGATATTGCTCTTCTTACCACGGCTTGACTTGGTGGTGGGCAATTTAAGCCGTCGTCGACAATTGGCGTGTCAAGTTACATGCCATTATAATTTGAACTGGGTTTATTTTGCAGCAGTTATAATAAAACTGTTGTACTCCGTGGCGTATGATTTACGTGTAATATTACTTATGATAATCATACGCCACCATATAACAATATAACAAAAGAGCCTAAAACTTGACAATTTCCCCTATACGATACTTACTAACTTCAAATCGATATTAAATTATTGTGGCATGTAACTTGACAAAACAAATGATGCAGAACTTCTTCTTTTTGGGGCTACTTTCACGTGCAGTTCTTAGAAGTGAGTCCTAAAATCATATGTTGTACTGCGTAATCCTATCAGGAGTTTTCTGATAGTGTTTGTCACTTTGTTTGGGTAACATCCGAATTTGGGGGCGATTGTTAGCACTTATTGAGAGATTTGGTTGGACCAGACAATGGCTATCTCGGTGGTATGCAGCCTTGCGATGTCTTCCCTCCATTAAGTTGGGTTACGAGCATTTTTGGCACTGTTTATTCCACGGCGCACTTTGACTGCAGCTAGGTGGTGATCCGAGTCTTCATTTGCACCATGCATCTTACGCACGTCCATAACGCTTAAGATATGACTCTCATTGATTACCATGTGTTCTATTTGGTTTCTTGTTTTTTGATCAGGGGATATCCAAGCTGCCTTGTACATATATTTATGTGGAAATCTAGTTCCACTCATTACTAAGTTTCTAGCTATCGCAGGTACTGTTGTGAACTAGGAGCATCTTCGATGTACAAATATTTCGCCTTGATGGAGATAGCGGCTTTTCGTGCACTTACAGGGTTAAACCACGACACCAGATGTATGGTTGGCCTCATATTTGTCGAGGACATCCGCCACATGGATATAGGCACCATATCTGTAAAGAGTTCGGACATATCCTCTTATAACGTTTGCGGGGTCGTCCACATTTGGGTGGTTTGTTGTTTTTTTTTTCTTCGTGTTTTTATTGTTCTTTTTTAAAAAAGGTGGCTTATTAGACTAAGTTATAAAAAATAACCTATGTTACCTTCTCCCTAAGACATATAGATGTTAGCATATTATCAAGGTTACCCAACAGTGCGCCTTCTCCCATTTGTTACCACCGAACGGATGTCCAGTTGTAAACAGCTTGGGGGTATCTGCAGAGAGTTATTGGATTCTCCCAAGTGAATAACGTTCAGATGAACTCGTATTAAAAAATCCACCATCAAATATCTATGAACATATATTGAAATCCATCACAGTCAATAACTTAATTCTTGGCAATGTTAGCTTTGTTAAAGGTCAAGGGCAATGTCTGGCATAGTGGAAAATTTTATAACCGTTGCAAAATATTTCTTTCTCTCACAAAAAAAAAACTGTATTCATTTCTCCGTCATATCATTATTAAACAAATATTTGTCAACTTTTATGAATTTCATAACCGTACACATGTTTTCTATTATTAACTCCCCGTTATGGAAAATTCTAATGACATCAGTAGTTTCAGCGCTTAAGTACTCCAACAAAAAGTCGCATGGATTATAAAAGGCTGTTTAGTAGTTGGTTAACGCTATCTTGCTCAAAGTCTTATCGCCTTAAGATGAATCAATTGAAAGCCATTCTCATTTTAGTAGTTTGCGGTCTCTACTCGGCTTATGCCAACGAAAAATGCGCTGAAGATGGTTACCATGTGGTCGAAGATGATTGCTCCCGTTATTACCGCTGCGCCAATGGTCAACGTTTCGACTTTGAATGCAATGATGCACAGTGGTTCCTTTTTGGTTTTTTTTGGAATTAATTCTGTAACTTTTGAACGGATTATGCTATCTTGATGAAATTTGAAATAGTTAAAGCTGAGGTGTTTTCGAGATGATTTGAAAATATTTGGCAACCTAGGGGGTGTGGGGGCCACTGCGTGGCCCTCCAAAGTTGGTCACCTCGGGTGTTTCAAAATTTCAAATGCTTGAGGAATTTGCATTTATGAACCGATTTAAAAGATATTTTGCATTTAGATAGTGCTTCGAAAAACCTTTAAAAAACATGCTTACATGCACATGTTACCTCATTTATGTCAAGAGATATTTGAGAAAATAAAAAAAAATGTGTCATTATTGGACGAGGTTGATTTGGTATTTTTAAGGGTGTGAGCTCAGTTTTTCCTTGATTTTAAAGATATTTATATCGTTAGTTAGCTTATAAAATTCTGAATGAAATTGCTGAAAAAATTATGCAAATATTTTGTTCCAATCAAAAGTTATAAGCATCGCAAGTAAAAGTTTCCAAAAAAAGGCATATTTTTACTGTTCTTTTGCAAAAAGGCGACTACATTCTTTCGTTTGTAAAAAAAATATTTCTTCCGGGAAGTGGCAATTTCTTAATTATTCCTCATAGAAATGTTGATGCAGATGCATTTAATGCTAAATTTGAATCAGTTCAGCAAAATGGTTCCCCGGCAAGGGAAGTCAAAAATATCCCATTTTTGAAAAAAAAAATTTTTTGTTTTTGAAAATTCTCAAATCGCAAAGCGCCAACGAGAAAGCTCATTATATATTTTTTTGACCACATATGTGGACTAGTTAACCGTAACGTATTTCAACATCCCTGCCATAAACAAAGACAGTGTGGCCATTTTAGTAAAAAATTCGGAATTTTGGAACATATTTTCCCCGTTTTGGGAATTTGGGTATTTTGTTATAAGATATGGCAACATATTGTTATTCGTTTTTTTAAGGACAATTTTATGTACCTTATTTCAATATTTCGTTAAGATATTCGAATCCGTTTGAATTTTACGCTATTTTTCATATAAGATATTATTTCTCCAAAAAATACGTTTTGACCAAATTTTATATTTGACTCAGAATCATGCCCAAAATAAAATGTGCTTTTAATTAATTTTTGTAAATTATTAAACTTCATGTCGTTCCCTTTTCAACGATATGCAATACTTGTATGTCAAGAGTTTAATTATTGTTTATAATTATAATCAAACTTCACTACCTCTGTAAAAAAAGTATATATCGTGAAACATACATATATATGGGGGCTATATCTAAATCTGAACCGATATGCTTAGTTTTGTTACCACATTAGAATAGTGTGAAAAAACTAAGTTGTGCTAAGTTTTGTTAACATCAGAGCAAAAATGTGGTTTTTGGCAACAATAATCTATAAAAGGTTATGCTAATTTGTATGGGAGGTACCAGAAGGGGCGGGGCAAATGGACCCATTATTTCAGTATATACTTCACGCTGTCAAATAATAATTCCATCCAAATTTTAGCTTCGTAGATCCCTCAAATATGAAGTTAGGGACAGAATAGCGGTTTTAGTGAAATAGGTGATTTTGTATGGGAGGTACTTGAGGGGGCGTGGCTATTTCGCCCATTTTCCAACCAACATTACGACTAGTGAATTTTATGCCACTGGTAAATTTCTATTCAAATTGATTAAGAACTACTCCTGTTATCGTCTTAAACACTTACCCAGACGGCCAGACGGACATAGCTTTATTGGGTTAAAAAGCTCCGAAACTTATTTTTTCTAAAGAACTCTAGGGTCTCAGTTATATGTTCTGTTGTGTTTAACTTTTTCCCGTTTAAAATTATATATTCTCTCTACCATGTAGCTGAGCTTGTACAAATTTTATTCAAAATTTGTTAAAAATTGTAATAATAACACACAAAATCCACAAAAACATATAAATATTGCATTAAAAATCAAATTTTTAACTTAAAAAATAATTTTGCTTAACATATTTATGCAATAAGGGGCATTTTTCGTAATTTGTCTCGCATTCCTGTGCATAGGGATTTATAAATCATAAATAACTTAATTAAAGAGACTATGAGCTTGTAAGTTTTATTAATAAGTAACGACTCCATAATGATGTTTTAGTCTCATGTGTACTAAAAATGTCTCTAATTGCATAAATATGTTAAGCAAAATTATTTTTTTAAGTTAAAAATTTGATTTTTAATGCAATATTTATATGTTTTTGTGGATTTTGTGTGTTATTATTACAATTTTTAACAAATTTTAAATAAAATTTGTATAAGCTCAGCTACATGGTAGAGAGAATATATAATTTTAAACGGGAAAAAGTTAAACACAACAGAACATATAACTGAGACCCTAGAGTTCTTTAGAAAAAATAAGTTTCGGAGCTTTTTAACCCAATAAAGCTATGTCCGTCTGGCCGTCTGGGTAAGTGTTTAAGACGATAACAGGAGTAGTTCTTAATCAATTTGAATAGAAATTTACCAGTGGCATAAAATTCACTAGTCGTAATGTTGGTTGGAAAATGGGCGAAATAGCCACGCCCCCTCAAGTACCTCCCATACAAAATCACCTATTTCACTAAAACCGCTATTCTGTCCCTAACTTCATATTGGAGGGCTCTACGGAGCTAAAATTTGGATGGTATTATTATTTGACAGCGTGAAGTATATACTGAAATAATGGGTCCATTTGCCCCGCCCCTTCTGGTACCTCCCATACAAATTAGCATAACCTTTTATAGATTATTGTTGCCAAAAACCACATTTTTGCTCTGATGTTAACAAAACTTAGCACAACTTAGTTTTTTCACACTATTCTAATGTGGTAACAAAACTAAGCATATCGGTTCAGATTTAGATATAGCCCCCATATATATGTATGTTTCACGATATATACTTTTTTTACAGAGGTAGTGAAGTTTGATTATAATTATAAACAATAATTAAACTCTTGACATACAAGTATTGCATATCGTTGAAAAGGGAACGACATGAAGTTTAATAATTTACAAAAATTAATTAAAAGCACATTTTATTTTGGGCATGATTCTGAGTCAAATATAAAATTTGGTCAAAACGTATTTTTTGGAGAAATAATATCTTATATGAAAAATAGCGTAAAATTCAAACGGATTCGAATATCTTAACGAAATATTGAAATAAGGTACATAAAATTGTCCTTAAAAAAACGAATAACAATATGTTGCCATATCTTATAACAAAATACCCAAATTCCCAAAACGGGGAAAATATGTTCCAAAATTCCGAATTTTTTACTAAAATGGCCACACTGTCTTTGTTTATGGCAGGGATGTTGAAATACGTTACGGTTAACTAGTCCACATATGTGGTTAAAAAAATATATAATGAGCTTTCTCGTTGGCGCTTTGCGATTTGAGAATTTTCAAAAACAAAAAATTTTTTTTTTCAAAAATGGGATATTTTTGACTTCCCTTGCCGGGGAACCATTTTGCTGAACTGATTCAAATTTAGCATTAAATGCATCTGCATCAACATTTCTATGAGGAATAATTAAGAAATTGCCACTTCCCGGAAGAAATATTTTTTTTACAAACGAAAGAATGTAGTCGCCTTTTTGCAAAAAAACAGTAAAAATATGCCTTTTTTTGGAAACTTTTACTTGCGATGCTTATAACTTTTGATTGGAACAAAATATTTGCATAATTTTTTCAGCAATTTCATTCAGAATTTTATAAGCTAACTAACGATATAAATATCTTTAAAATCAAGGAAAAACTGAGCTCACACCCTTAAAAATACCAAATCAACCTCGTCCAAAAATGACACAATTTTTTTTATTTTCTCAAATATCTCTTGACATAAATGAGATAACATGTGCATGTTAGCATGTTTTTTAAAGGTTTTTCGAAGCACTATCTAAATGCAAAATATCTTTTAAATCGGTTCATAAATGCACATTCCTCAAGCATTTGAAATTTTGAAACACCCGAGGTGACCAACTTTGGAGGGCCACATAGTGGCCCCCACACCCCCTAGGTTGCCAAATATTTTCAAATCATCTCGAAAACACCTCAGCTTTAACTATTTCAAATTTCATCAAGATAGCATTATCCGTTCAAAAGTTACAGAATTAATTCCAAAAAAAACCAAAAAGGAACCACTGTGTGATGGTCTGAAATTCCATACCAAATTGGAAGTGTGTGTTTGGGGTAATCAAGTTGAATGTGAGGCTAAGCCGAGACCTAGCACAGAAGCCACTCCAACTACCACCAAGAAACCCTCCGAACCCACTACTGATTGTCCCCAGGGTGATGGTCACTTTGTGGATGAAAAGGACTGCAGCCGTTTCTATGTGTGTTCCGATGGTGCTCGTCAATATTCCAATTGTGACAATGATCTGTTCTTCGATACCGTCTCAAAGACATGCAGCCCTAAAGAAAATGCCAAGTGCACTAACTAAGAGAATGATGAAAAAATTTGTTAACATTTAGTAAATTTAATTGTGCATAGTTGTCGTTGTTCAAAACTTATAATAAATCTTTCAAAATGGTAGATTTGTTTATGAACTTTTTTTACATTTTTTTTTCTAATATCAGAATTTGCTACATGGAGTGGGAGGAATATTCCGCTAGCCAAACCCTCAAAACTAGCGCAATTCGAGAGGGAAATGGAAAAGTACAACTTGCTAATTCAGGTCCTAAGTGAAGTCAAGATGTGGTTGGGTTGAGGTGCAAGAGGTGGTCAAGCAATGAACGGCATTGCTGTACTCATGAACGATAGCCAATCAGCCTGTAGCTAGTGGAGTTGGGATTGTTTTTTTTTATCACCGAAAGCAATATAGGTGCTTATAGAATGGCAATCGCATGACGATCGAATAATCTTAGCCATATTCAGAACTAAGGCAGGAAACCTTATTTGTGTGCAATGCTAAAACACGATTTCTAGCGCAAACTGGTATCAATCCTAGCAAACATAAGCCTTGGTGATATTAAAGTGTTCATGGGTTACTTTAACGCACAAGTAGGAGCCGATAACGCTGGAAAACTAGTACAGAAATTTCAGTCAGATAAACTGACTGATAAATACCATCACCCACTATAAGATATTGTTTAAGTCTTGAGTTACAGAAATTAACCGATTTGTAATTAAAACTAGTTAGAAAGTTTCAGTCGGGCAACCCGACTTACATATACCATCACCCTCAGTACAACAAATCATTTTCTATTCTATTGATATTATTACTACATCCCTAAAGTGGGCGGAAAGGTACATTTGTATGGGAGGTACCATAAGGGGCGTGTCTAGACTTCCAAATTTTTCTCCAAAACTTTGTCCTGTTAAAACTTAATAAAATTCAGAATTTGGGCACGATCGTGTCGTGTGTATTGATATTATTACCCTATTTCTAAAGTGGGCGGAGTGGTATATTTGTATGGGAGGTACCAGAAGGGGCGTGGATAGACTTCCAGATTTTTTCTCCACAACCTTATCCTGCTTGAACTTTACTAAATACAGAATTTGGGCATGATCGGGTAAGGTCTTTTAATAATATTAATCGATTTCTAAAGTGGGCGGTACCAGATGCGGCGTGGATAGACTTAAATTTTTTTTCTTCAAAACTGTATCCTGTTATAGCTTTACTAAAAATAGAATTTGGGTAAGATCACGTTTGATTCATTGATATTATTCCTCCATCTCTATAGTGGGCGGAAAGGTAGATTTGTATGGGAAGTACCAGAAGGGGCGTGGCTAGGCTTTCAAAAATGTTTCCAAATCTTTATCATGTTATAGCTTTACCAAATACAGAATTCGGGTACGATCCCATTGGCTGTATTGATATTATTACTCGATTTCTAAAGTGGGCGGAATGATGTATTTGTATGGGAGGTACCAGAAGGGGCGGGGCCATGTAGCCCATTTGCAATACCGTAAATAGTTTTGAGGAATAATAATTCGTGCAAAATTGCAAAGCATTTGGTTACGTCTTTCGAAAGTTATCGTGCGAACCAGCCGGACAGCCAGACAGATGGAAAGACAGACAGACGGACATGGCTCAAAGTCATGAATCGAATTTGGTTCAAAGAAACCTAGGGTCTAAAGCGACTTCTTCTATGTGTTACACTTTTGGGTCGTATCAAATGATATATACCCTCATCCCTAAGGGTGATGGTATAAAAAGCAATCATGGGCAGACGTGTTTTAAGCAGAATGACTGAGAACGATGAGCTTTTCTCTGAAGTCTGCAATTTATTTCAAACTGGTGACCGGTGGCACAGTGTTTCCGCATAGAGCCATTCACAAGGCGACGTGGACCTTGTGGCAGTGGTCTCTAACTGACGCTCGGAACACAAGAGGTGCGGACATCGCAAGCTACCACTATTTGCTACTATGAACCCCCAAACTTATACCATGTCCACACTACAGACATTTTTCGTAATTCGCGCTCTCATTCGTAATTCAACACCAAATTACATGGCGAATTATGTAATTCTCCATACAAAATTTTGAGAGCGAATTACCTTCTTTAAAGTTAATTCATTTAGAATTACCTTCTGAATTATGATCAAATCATTGCCATCTCTAATTTTTATCGTAATATATCGAAACAGCTGTCAAAATCAAAATGTAAACAACAACAAACACAAATATAAACACAAAGTGAAACAAATTTTATTCATTTTTTGATATTCGACCTTTTCTTTAATATTTTCCTTTTTAATTAAGCTAGAGATCGGGGTTTCACGAATTATTAGTACAAATTTAAAAGTCAAATTTAAAAAACCACGAGTTGCATACAAGCATAGCAATGTAAACAAACAAAAGAAACTGTCAAACCAAATTAAGTACGTGTAGTGTGGACAGGGGTTTTAAAGTCGCTAGATGGGGCGTAAAACTCAGTGCCAGAAGAGGCAAGCAAGCTTACTTACTTACTTACTTAGTTGGCACTACTTTGCAATCCCACTGGATTATAGTCACAGTTAGGCACACTAAGTTCTGTAATGTTCTAAGTAACCTGGTCTTTCCAACGGAGTATTGGTCGCCCTCTTCTGCGCCATCCACCGAGTTCATTGTAAACAACTTTTCGAACAGCTGCACCTTAATGCGTCTGACCACGTCAGTGTCAGTGTACAGCTCATGATTTATACGACGTCGATACTCAACGTTAACGATGAAGGACTCATATATTCTACGGAGTATTTTTCTTTCGAAAACTGCCAGAACCGATTTATCCGTTGGTGTCATAACCCAGGATTCAGAATTATAACAAGACAGGTAGAACCAGTATCCGGTATGGCTGGATTGTTGTTCGTCGGGGGATGGCTCTGTCATTAAATCGCTTGTTAAGTCCGTAGTAGCATTTTTTAGCAAGCAGGATTCTTCTCCGGATTTCGAGGCTGACATTATTTGTTTTGTTGATGGCTGAGCCTAGGTAGATCAAATTACCTATTACCTAGAAATTATAGTTGTCAAAGTTTACGCTGTTTCCAAAACGAGTAGATTCTTTGTTCGTAGAAACTAATAACTACGTTTTCTCCTGATTCACCATAAGATCCATTTTCGCTGATTTCTTCTGTATACCTGGGAAGGCTGCAGTCACATCCCGCAGTTTTCGACCGATGATGTCTACGTTATCAGCGTACGCGAGTAGCATGTGGCTTTTGTTGAATATAGTGTCACTCGTGTTTACTGCAGCTTTTCTCATTATCATCTCCATCACAATGTTGAAGAGATCGCACGATAGGCCGTCACCTTGTTTTAGGCCTCGTCTGGTATAGAATGGCTCCGTAAGGTCCTTGCCAATCTTCACTGAAGACTTCGTGTCAGTCAGCGTCATTCCGCAAAGACGTATCAGCTTCGCTGGAATACCAAACTCAGCCATGGCTTCAAGTTATTTCTGCCGTATCGGGCTGTCGAAGGCAGCTTTATAGTCGACAAAAAGATGGTACGTGTCGATCTGTTTCTCTTGGGTCTTTTCCAGGATTTGCCGAAGTGTGAAAATCTGGTCAGTTGTTGATTTTCCAGGTCTAAAGCCACACTGATAAGGCCCGATCAGGTTGGATAACACTGGCTTTAGTCTCTCACATAGCACACTCGACAGGACCGTATATGCGATGGGTAAAAGGCTGATCCCGCGGTAGTTCGAGCACACACTTGGATCACCTTTTTTCAGCACAGGACATAATACGCTTACATTCCAATCGTCGGGCATGCACTCTTTAAGCCAAACCGTGCGCAGGAGCTGGTGCATGCTCGTTATCAGCACCTCTCCACCGGACTTGAAGAGCTCTGCGGACAGACCGTCGGCACCGGCTGTTTTGTTGTTTTTCAGCCGCGATATTGCTCTTCTTACCACGGCTTGACTTGGTGGTGGGCAATTTAAGCCGTCGTCGCCAATTGGCGTGATAACTTCACGTGCGCTGCCTTCTGGAACCAGCAGTTGCTGGAAGTGTTCTCTCCATATGTGCAGCACACTCTGCGTATCCGTGACCAGATTTCCATCACTGTCCTTACAGGTGGGGAGGACATTACCGTATCCATTTGCTCTTACATTCTGGTAAAATTTTCGGTCCTCAGCTCTATCCCTGTATCGCTCTATATCCTCGTTCTCCCGTTCCTACATCTGACGTTTTTTTTAAGCTTAAATACCTGCCTCGCCTGTGTTACTGTCTACTTGTGCCGTTCCCTAACAGCACGGGTTATAATTGGCTGAACCGTTGACCTATAAGCAGCGTACTGTTCCTCAGACGCTATGCGACATTCTTCATTGTACCAGGATTCGTCTGAGCGCCGTTTTTCATATCCTACCACGGTTGTTGTGGCTGTTGTCATGGAATGCGTAATATGCTGCCACTGTGTATCGGGAACATCAGAAGAAGTGGTGTTGTGTCGTAGATGTTGGGAGAGCTGGTTGGAATAGACAGTGGATATCTCTGGGGTTTGCAGCTTCGAGATGTCCAGCTTTCCTTGTGTTTGGTTACATGCGTTTTTCAATCTTGTGCTCACCTTGGCTGAAACCAGGTAATGATTCGAGAACCACCAATATTAGAACCACGGATCACACGCACGTCCATGACACTAGATGCATGCCTGCCATCAATTATCACAAGCCAAGTTCCCTTGTGGATATCTTCGTGCTGGAATCTTGGTACACTCACTACCATGTTCCTTCCCGCTGCAAAGCTGGCAAGCCTAAGCCCGTTATCTGACGTGTCGGTATGCAGGCTGAATTTGCCGACCGATTAGCCAAGAGCATCTTCCCTTCCTATTTTTGTACTAAAGTCTCCCAGAACAATTTTAATATCGTGGCCAGGGCAGCGGTCGTATGTTTCCTCTAGGCGCTGGTAAATTCTTTAATCTCACCGTCTTTATCTTCCGTTTTTAGCAATCGATATGTACAAATATGTGTAGATGTAGAAGAGATATTAAGCGAGAGAATGGTATAAATCCCATCACAACATGTTACTTAGCCATTCATCTTGACCTGGTAACCATACTCCGATTAATGAGAGACACTAGGATATCTACAAAACCTCCTTAAATCCTCACACACAAGGCAATAGTCCACTATGGATATAGGCCATTTGCTTTTTTATTGTTTACTGCTGCAGTGGCCAATTACAATACCACAATCCAATTGCAATCCTTCACCAATTTAGATTTACACGATATAGAATTTATCGCTCTTATTTAAGCTTGACTATCGATTGCACACCCCATTATGGCCTGTGTGAACTTCTGAATGGCTAGAACCTTAGCCTAAAATATATTAAATTCTTTATGAAGCCTAAAAGAAAGGCATTCCAATCGCATCATTTTGATAGCCCCTCGGACATATAAGGCACATGAACAAATTTAAAGCGGCGTGCTCCTTCTATCCCCGTTTATCCCCATTGCAGCCATTTTTTGAACCTTGTCATGCCTTTTCTGTAGATTCCTCTTATTAAGGCCCTCCTAACAATCCAGTCATTGATAAGTATGTATTGGTCGGACTATCGCTGTATACAGCTACATTTTTATCTTCGGGCTAAATCACCAACTCTTACCTACAGAATTTCGGCACTCATGTAGGGCTTTCACAACCTCTTCAATATATTCTCAATGTTCCTTGACACATTAGCTTGTGATCGAGAACAACACCAAGGGACTTGGAGAGTTTCAGTTCCACACTATTCGGTCTTAGTGGCCTGAAGTCCTTGATATTCCCTCTTATTACGTGTTGTCGACTTTCGCCAACATTCGACAGTTTTTTTATATAAAGAAAATTAATAGAAATGTTTAGAGATGAAAATTTTTCATCATCTGATGAAGAAGAACATGATAGGAGCAAGCCTAATAATATTTCAGTCTTACAAACGATATCAGCCATGCCACATTTGAAAAACGACAAAGATTCGACGTGACTACGACATACATAATAAGGGGGTTTATATCTAAGGGTGAAGAGAACTTACTTAGCTGTCTGAGTGTTCACCACACGTCGTTGGTAGAATTTTTCCATCAAGACGACCACATCACGTTCGCATCTGCCACATTTATCATACAATCTTCATTGAAGGATACAAGTACTCCGTTTATCACATGGAACCATAGGAGCGGAACAGAACTAACTAGAAATTGTAACTTTTTTTTTTTTTAAATTAATTAGTGGAGTTAATCGATTTGGCTTTTGAGCCATTCATATTTAAAAATAATTTGAAATGTTTTCTTCCACTCCAAATATTTCTTAAAATATTATTTTATGAGGCATGAAATTCAAACTTAATAAAGTTTTTTAAAAAAAAAAACTTTCTTTATTAGCAAAACTTTTGTTTGTTAATATAAAAAACGCATACATAAAATGTTTTCCAGTATTTTGGGTATTTCATAAACACATATCCGATATCTGCAGTGTAGTGAAATAATGAACTATATCATAAATTCAATAACCAGCTGGCATACCAATAAAATGGGTATTTCATAAGTAGATTTGTTAAAGACGAAATAAAGTAGAACAGTTGCAGAATATATCATTAACAAAGAAATAGTATGCATTTGTCCAATGTTTCAAAATTAAGCAAATATTTGTGCATTGCAAAAAATATCATCTTCGCACATATTTTGTGGTATTTCAAGTTATGGGAAATTCAAATGACATCAGTAGTTTGGGGTTAAAGTCACTCACTCAACTACTATATAAGGGCAATTAGAAGTTAATTAGAATTATCTTGGTCTAAGTATCTAACGCCTTTAAAATGAATCAGTTGAAAGCCATTCTCATTTTAGTAGTTTGCGGTCTCTATTCTGCTTACGCCAACGAAAAATGCCCCGAGGACGGTTACCATGTGGTTGAAGATGACTGCTCCAAATTCTATCGTTGCGTAAATGGTCAACGTTATGATTTTGAATGCAATGATGGCCTTAAGTTCCATACCAAATTGAATGTTTGCGTTTGGGGGAATCAAATTGAATGTGAGGCTAAGCCAAGACCTAGCACAGAAGCCACTCCAACTACCACCAAGAAACCCTCAGAACCCACTACTGATTGTCCCCAGGGTGATGGTCACTTTGTGGATGAAAAGGACTGCAGCCGTTTCTATGTGTGTTCCGATGGTGCTCGTCAATATTCTAATTGCGATAATGATTTGTTCTTCGATACTGTCTCTAAGACCTGCAGCCCCAAAGAAAATGCCAAGTGCACTAACTAAGAGGATGATGAAATTTTCTAAATACACAAAATGAAATAAATATAATTGTACCAGTAGGCGTTGTTTGAACTTTAAATAAATTTCTAAATATAGTTGATGAATATGAACTTTTCTTTAAATTACACAGTAAAACATTTTTCAGCTCATTGATTTGGGACTTAATTCTGAGAACTGCACGTGAAAGTAGCCTCAAAATGAAGAAGTTCTGCATCATTCGTTTTGTCAAATTACATGCCATAATAATTTAATATCGAATTGAAGTTTTAGGCTCTTTTATTTGACATAACATAAAATAATATTTATTTACTATATGGTGGCGTATGATTATCATAAGTAATATTCCACGTAAATCATAAGCCCATGACACTCCTTTGCTACATTTAAGCAGGAATATAAGCGAGGGAATCATCATTGATTGCTACTAAATATAGCTGATATAAGTGATTAAGTAATGGGTAATTTTAAGACTATAAGGGTGAATTCGGTCATTTGTATGGGAGGTCCCAAAAGGGGTGTTTCAAACAGTTAGATTTTTTGAGGCTTTGCCTCCTATTACAGGATAAATTAACCGACCAATTTTCATTCCCCTTCAAGTGTCCGTTTGGAAGAAATAGCAATTTTTTCGAAAATTTTGTATGGGGGGTACCATAAGGCGTGAACCGATATAGTCCATATTCATTCTTGAGTCCAATTTTATATGCGAAACCTTACACAACATATTACTTAATTTAGTGTACTTACAAAAAAGATATGTTTGTAAAACTATGAGGATTAATTTGGTCATTTGTATGGGAGTACCAGAAGGGGCGTGGCAAAAGTTTTGGGTTTCTTAGCGTTTGTCTACTTTTGCAAGATAAATAAACTGACAAAATTCAAATATTCTCCGGTCGTTCATTTGGAAGTTATGAAAGAAATATTAATTATCTAAAAATAGGTAATTTTGTATGGGAGGTACCAGAAAGGGTGGGGCTATTCTGCCCATTTATAATCCAATTAGTTCGTTTTGAAAAACATTAATACTGGTCAATTTTTTTACCGATCAGTTAAGGTTTACTCTAGTTATCCTGCTCACCAGCCATCCTGCCAGACAGACGGACATAGCTCAATCGTCTTAAAAAGTCCTGAAACGAATTTGGTCTTAAGATACTTGGGGTCTAATTCGTCTCCTAAAATTCGAGATCGAATACAACAGATCGAAAGTCAAGCGATACAATGGAAGATTTCGTCGAAAACATCCAAATCATTCGATTTTTGCTGGAATTTTCCGAGTTTTCCACCAAGATTTTTTCTATTTTCCATTCGAAAAGTCATAATTATTCGAAATTGTTACATTCACATCGCCCAAAATTATCAAAACATACGATAAAATGCAAAATTTTGTCGAAAAAAAAGACATTTTCCATCTAAAATTTTCTATTTTCCATTCGAAAAGCGACAAAAATTTAATTTGCATTTTTCCTCAAATCAGGCGATGCAATGCAAAATGTTCCCGAAAAAATTTAAATTTTTCGAGTTTTTCACGGAGAATTTATCTATTTTTCCATTCGGAAAGTCATTTCGGAAAAATTATCCGAAATTTTTCGCAGTTACATCGTTCAAAATTATCAAATCATACGACAAAAGGCAAAATTTCGTCGAAAAATAAAATAAACATTTTTCGAATTTTTCCGGAATTTTCCAACAAAATTTTTCTATTTTTCCATTCAAAAACCAATCGTAACAATTGCACACAAAATTCCATACAAAAAAGCAATTTTCGGTTTTTCCAATTTTCCGGTGAAGAATGTCGCATTGCGTCTAAGGAACAGGATGCCGCTTATAGGGCAACGCTACAGCTAAAAGTAACCCGGACTGTTAGGGAACGGCACAAGTAGACAGTAAAACAGGTGAGACAGCTATTTAAGCGAAAAAAAAAACGTCAGATGAAGGAGAGGGAGAATGAGGATATAGAGCGATACAGGGATAGAGGTGAGGCCCAAAAATTTTACCAGAAAGTTAAAGCAAAAGGCTACGGTAATGGGCTCCCCTCTTGTAAGGACAAGGAAATCTGGAAATCTGGTCACAGATACGCAGAATGTGCTGCATATATGGAAAAAAAATTTCCAGCAACTGCAGGTTCCAGAAGGCAGCGCACGTGAAGGTACGCCAATTGTCGACGACGGCTTAGATTGCCCACCACCAAGTCAAGCCGAGGTAAGAAGAGCAGTATCATGGTTGAAAAATAATAAAGCAGCCGGTGCCGACGGAATTCTGGCAGAGCTCTTCAAGTCCGGTGGTGAGAAGCTAATAACGAGCATGAACCAACTCTTACACACGGTTTGGCTCAAGGAATGCATACCCAATAATTGGAATCTGGAATCTATGCCCTGTGCTTAAGAAAGGCGATCCAAGTGTGTGTACCAACTATTGCGGAATCAACATTTTACTCACCGCATACAAGGTCCTGTCTAATGTGTTGTATGAAAGACTAATACCTATCCTAGCGAACCCGATCAGTGTGATTTTAGACCTGGTAAATCCACGACCGACCAGATTTCACATTATGACAAATCCTGGAGAAGACCCAAGAATTGCAAATCGACACCTACCATCTGTTCATCGATTACACAGTCCGATTAGCAAAACATATAAGATGCTATGACTGAGTTTCGAATTCCCGCGAAGCTGATACTACTTTGCGTGATGATACTGCCAGATACAAAGTCTTCATCCAAGCTAGGCTTTAGACAAGTCGATAGTCTGTCATGCGATCTATTTTACATCATAGTGGAGATGATCATGCGAAAGGCTAAAGTGAACACGACTGGTACCATCTTTGACTAAAGCCACATGCTGCTCGGATTTTCCGATGACACAGATATCAATGGCCGTGGACAGCGGTATGTTACTGCTGCCTTTCGAACATTGAGAAGCAGTCGACAGAAGTAGGTCTGGTGATTAATGAGGACAAAACCAAGTATTTGTTTCAGCGAACAAAGAGTCTAATCGTTTGGGAAGCTGCGTAAACGACTTTGAAGTGGTAGATGATTCTGTCAACTTAGGCTCCGCTGTATACAAAATTTATAATGTCAGTCTGGAAATCAAAATACCAGTATTAATCGCTGCTTCTATGCGCAAAGCAAGCGATTTTATGACAAAGCCCTATCTTGACAAACAAATATCCATATCTACCAGACACTGAACCTACCTGTCTTGCTCGGCAGGGCAGAATCCTGGAAAATAACACAAACGGATTAATCGGTTCGGGAGTCTTCGAGAGAAAAATTATGACCTGAACCATGATCAGTATAACGACGTCGAATACGCTGACTTGGTTCGTAAAGTCTTCGGCAATAAACTCGATGGCCGGAGCATGTGGGGGCTGCCAAAACTTCGTTTGATCGACCAGGTGAAAGAGCTGTTATTTGGTGTGGACAACTATCTACTGAGCGCAAAAAATTAAGGCAAAAGTGCAGAATATGGGGCGGTAGCCACAAACCCCCCCCCCCCCCAAATACGCCCCTAAATACGAAAATCGAGGTCAAAGTTGGCGCTAAGGCCCGGGGGCCAAAAAATAGGGGCCCCTTGGGTTCTATGATGACCTCCCAATTTTTTGAATTTTTTAAGGTTTTTAAAGGTAAATCTCAAGAAATATTTTAAAAAATTCAAAAAAAAAGTCCAAAGAGAAATATTTGAAAGAAGAAAATTGATTTAAAAAAGGATAAAAGTGGAAAAATTTGAAAAATATTTAAAAATAAAAGGTATGTATTGTAATTATATTTTTTTTTGATATATCCCTTTAAAATATTATTTGTTATCGTAATAACATCGTTGGATTTGTCTCGAAAATATCTTTCATTTGAGGACCCGCACCTGGGGGGTCATCATAGAACCGAAAGGGGCCCATTTTTTGACCCCCCGGGTCCCATGGGCATGAGCGCCAACTTTGATCTACCATTCCGATGTTTGGGGACCAAGACCAAGACAATGGCATATTTTTTTTTTAATCGGGCTCCCGCCCCATATTCTGCACTTCAGCCAAAATTAATAATATTTTTAAGCTATTAAAATTCTTTTATTATAATCAATATTTTATTTATGTTTCTTTTTAGAAAAAAAAAGACTTAATTGGTACATTTAGCATTAGCTGCTTCCAGACAATTTTGCGAAACGGTATCGTATTTTAAACCAGCTGGGCAGTTGTAATAGTGACGAATACCACCGGCACAGCCATAGAAACGGCTGCAATTATCTTCGACTACAAAGAAACCATCTCCGTTGGGGCATTCAGCAGTGGGTGGTGATGGCTCGGGCTTAGGACCAGGCTTTGGTGTGGTCTGCTTAATTCCGGAATTGACACAATTTGCCTCTTGGGGCCAAGTGCAAGTGAAAGTGTTAGTATCGAATTTCAAGTTATCGTTACACTTGAAGTCATGACGCAGACCATCGACACACTGATAGTAACTTTGGCAATCCTGCTCGTCCACAAAGTAGCCATCGTCAGAGCAACCGGCTCCAGCAACGGATGTGGCATAGAGGCCACATACCACCAAGATCAGAACAGTTTTGAATTGTTGCATTTTCGGATTGATTGTCAAGTGAAATGTACGAACATAACTGATGAAATCGAGGCTTTTATAACCAACCAACAAACAGAATTTTTCGTATATAGCATAGAGTTCTAGGTAATTTCCCACTAACGTCATTCCCTTGCACAGTTTATAGTAAGTAAATACGAATTTATTGATACATTCATTCGAAATAAGCGCGTCATTTATGCGGTATTCCATTGCGAACAATATGTTCAAACAAAACACTTCTATATGCAGAAAGAATGACAAATTCTATGATGTTATGAAAATGTTCATGGCCAAAACCATGGAAAGAAACAAAAAGCACGCGCATATGGTTCTAAGCTATTATTAGATGGATATTGCTTATGCAAACTCCTCAATTTTTTCGAAACAATACATATCAAACAAATGACATCAAACTGTATAATATAAGTTTTATAGCCGAGCCCAAAGGAAATAGGGTATAATATCATTTGATACGAGAAAAAGTGTTAAAGCATTGTAGGTTATTTATTATCTTAAGATGAATTTAATTTCAAGATATTTTAAAAGTACCGCAATCTTTATCCTAATATATGACTGGCCGACCTTTTACAAATACATATTTACAAGGCCTAACAATTTCTTAACTTGTTTGAAATTTTTCTTTGACAACAAAAAAATGTCTGTCGAACCTGCCCTTACATTATCAGACATGTCTGAGCAGATGTAGGAAAATCAAAATTGTTTTGAATTTTTATAGACAAGTGTGCCGACAGAGATTCCAGTAGAGTAAATGAACCTTTAATATAGTGACATAAAGCTTTCACTCTTAAACTTATGGTGTAACTAGTATTATAACGTATATTATACAAAACTTGTAGTAGTTTTACATTGGTTACATTACAGTATAATGAAAATTGAAAAATAATCAAAACTATTTTAAATGCCATTCATTCGCAATTTTTTGTTTTTATTTTATTGAAGATCAATGGATGACAACCGAAAGCTATATTAAGAACATAATATTAACTACAGCCTTCAATTGTTAAAATATTTTTGTCTAATTATAAACAATTTTAATTTTTTGTTTGTTTATTATGTAAATATTTGCTCTTAACAATCGACCAAGCGCGAATGAGTGCAACTTAGATTATTTAAATCGAAATACAAAGACGACGGACATTCAAAACTGTGAACTACATCGTTGTCACAGAAATAAAACTTGCCACAGTTTTCTGAATCTCGAGCATAGCCGTTAATGCCGTTACACTGGAACACGTTGGGTGGCGTTGTCATAGAAGGTAACGTGCTGACGGACACGGAGTCATTTGCTGGCTGCACTACTACAACATTCGATGGTGGCTGTGGCTTATTGCCGTGTAAAATGTCATTTATTACCGTTAATAGGGGATAACGTATGGGGCCACATGTTCCACGGAAATCATCTGATTCTATGGACCATACCATGATACCGGCTAAATCTTCTTGAACCACATATTCCGCTTTAAGGGCAATGCTCTGTTCATTGTCATAGCCCACCCAATTGGGGCCACTGTAGGCATATGGTACTTTTTGCTCATTTTCCCATTCCTCGTGCCACGAAGACTTCTCATTTTGCAATTTCTCGCAGAGTTCATTGTAGCCAATGACACCGGGTTCCACTGAGTACTGACCGGCTAAGCCACGACCTATGTGTGGTGCTCCAATTGCATGGTTGTTAGCATCCTCGAGAGTAAAAGAGCGGCCATAGAAGGGAACACCCATAACCAGCTTATCACGAGGGGCACCTGGAATTGAGAGATATTACATGTTCAAAAAGCGATTTTAATGTTTCTATAGATACATTGTTCGAAAGTAACAAAAAAAACCCTAATAGCGATTCTTTTAAATCGGTATAAAAGAGATTTTGGTTCATTACTTACCTTGACTTATCCAATATTTAACAATTGCATCGAAATTCATTTGTTTAGCCTGCTCTGTAGTATCGCCAGGTCCCGCGAACAAAGGAGCACTTATGCCAACAACAGGATCCCAAGGACCATGTAAATCGTAAGCCATAACATTAATCAAATCCAAATATTGTACCATCTCTGGAATGTCATAGGACAAGTCGGCGGAAAATTTTACAGAACCCACAGCAGCCGTTAAGAGATAACCAAATGGTTCCAATCTGTAAAATATATATACATAAGTGTATATTAGTATGAATTTTTTATTTAAATTGCACAGCTTTTCCCCTTACCCCTCTTTGAGTTCTTTTAACAGCTGTAAAAAGTTCGTCCTATCATCGTTTGACAATTTGTGTCGTTGATTTGGATATTCCCAGTCCAAGTCCAGGCCATCAAAACTATGTCTTTGTATAAATTGTACAACAGATTTAACAAATCTCTCGCGTTTTGCAGGATCTGCAGCCACTATAGAAAACTTTTTGGATCCTTCATTCCAACCGCCCACTGCTACCATTGTCTTTAGTGTGGGATTTATCAATTTCAAAGCATTGAACTTTCTTATATTTCCTCGACCATAGTTGTCTTCCAAATCTAGATAGGGATCGATTATTCTCAGATCACCGGATTCCTCAATGCCAAAAAATGCATACATCAAATGGGTGCAGAGATTTGGGTCAATATCAGATGCAACATCGAATTTACCCAGGGATTGTCGATACGTGGACCAAGTGCCATGATAACAGACTATATGTTCTGTAAATAAAAAGTACAAATATATTTTACTGCTGGATGATTGTGATGTAAGGATATGCAATTGAAATCTACACAGTGACAAAGCACAGTGGTACAGAATCAATATCCATCGTAAAGAATTTTATAATAGGATTTTGTTTAATATTTACTATAAAAAGCACTTCTGATTTTCAGATATCTACATTACAACATTTTTCAGCTCATTGATTTGGGACTCAATTCTGAGAATTGCACGTGAAAGTAGCACAAAAAAGAAGAAGAAGTTCTGCATCATTCGTTTTGTTAAGTTACATGCCATAATAATTTAATATCGAGAACCACTTGTCCGATTTGAAACAAATTTAATAAAATAAGAATTAAAATTCCTTTAATCTGTCCATATAACGTTTCGCTACATAAGAAACAGTTTTACTTTTCCATTCATCAAATGATTTTGAACTGGTTTTATTTGTAGAAGTTACAATAAAACTGTTGTACTCTGTGGCGTATGATTTACGTGGAATATTACTTATGATAATCATACGCACCATATAGTATTTATGTTTTGTCAAACAAAAGAGCCTAAAACGTGACAAATTCCCCTATACGATACTTACTAACTTCAAATCGATATTAAATTATTATGGCATGTAACTTGACAAAACGAATAATGCAGAACTTCTTCTTTTTGGGGCTACTTTCACGTGCAATTCTCAGAATTGAGTCCCCAATTCATGTGTTGTACTGTGTTGTAAACTAAATTTTCAATGAAATTGCTGATAAAGTGGAAAATTACTAAAAAAGATCCCATTGTTAACGATTTATCAAAAAAACTCGACAAAAATTTTCTTAGATTTTTTTCCCTGTTTTTGGATTTAGTTAAAAGATATGACAACAAATTGTTTTTCGTTGATTAAGGGACCATTTTATCCATATAATTCAAAAATGTGCTAAAGATATCTCAATCCATTTTAAAAAAAAATACATTATTTGTACTTTTTCACATAATTTTACATATAATCATTTATTTATAAAACTCTATAACCTTATCAACATATTACACACATGAGCATCCAAATATCTTTTACCAAAACAGAGTAATAATTTTCTATAATAATCACTATAATGGAATTTAAAAACTGAAAAGTTAAATAATCGGATATATGAGTTAAGATCGGAATTGTTGTCAAAATTAAATACTTTCACATAATTATGAATAATATTAAAATTTCTTTACCGATCTGACTGTACGATTAAAGTGCTAAAGTAAACGTGTTCACTAGGGATATAACTTTGTTTTTGAGAGCAAAATAATACTTCAGTAGCATATGGGGTATGTTGTTCTGATATTTCGGTGAAAAAAATTCCGCACCGAATGCGCTTATTCTTATGCCCACTTTACACTGGCAGACAAGTCTGTGAGATATAATGTCTGCCCAGACTTATCCCCCGGTTTACGACGATGTATTTAGTCTGCGCACACTTGTCTGTATAAAATCAAAACGATTTTGATTTTCATAAATCTGGGCAGACATGTCTGAGAATGTAGGGACAGGTTTGATAGACAGAAAAGTTTTTGAATTCATTTAAATTCAATGAAGAAACTTTTAAGAAATTAACACTCAAAAAGTGTCGTGCTAAATTTTTTTACAAAAAAATATTTAAATATTTGGCATGGTCCGTTCGTATTAACTGCTGGTGAAAAATTCAAGTTCGACAGTTTAAAAAAAATAGGAAATTCATTAAAATATACCAATAAAAGCCAAATAAAGAAATCTTTTAGGAAATTAACGTTCGTATAAAGTACTTTTTGGCAATAAAAGTTCATTTGGCACGACAAAAGTAGTTTTTGTCACAATAAAAGGACGTACAATTAAAGTATCTTTTTGGCACAATAAAATTTTATATGAAACGGCAAAGGTAATTTTTGATACAATAAAAGTATTTTTTAGTACAATAAAAGTATTTTTTGGTACAATATATTGTACTTTCTGGTACAATTTAATCAAGTACTTTTACTGTACCAAAAAGTGTACAGTAAAAGTACTTCTCAGTACAAGTAACAAAATTTGTGGCAATAAAAGTACTTTTTGGTTCATTTAGCACGACAGAAGTATTTTTTGATGCATTTAAAGCACTTTTCAGTACAATTAAAGTAATGTTTGGTACAAAAAAAGTATTTTTTGGCACAATTAAAAGTTTATATGGCTTGACAAATTTAATTTAAGGCACAATTAAAGTTCTTTTAAGTGCAATAAAAGAACTTTTTAGTACAATAAAAGTACTTTTTGGTGCAATTAAAGTACCTTTTGGCACAAAAAAAGTAACTTTTGGTTCAATAAAAGCATTTTTTGGCACAATAAAAGTTTATATGGCTTGATAAATTTAATTTGAGGCACAATTAAAGTTCTTTTAAGTGCAATAAAAGAACTTTTTAGTACAATAAAAGTACTTTTTGGTGCAATTAAAGCACTTTTCAGTACAATAACAGTAATTTAAGGTAAAAAATGTATTTTTTGGCACAATAAAAGTTTATATGGCTTGACAAAGGTAATTTGAGGCACAATAAAAGTTCTTTTAAGTGCAATAAAAGAACTTTTTAGTACAACAAAAGTACTTTTTGGTGCATTTAAAGCACTTTTCAGTACAATAACAGTAACTTTAGGTAAAAAATTTATTTTTTGGCACAATAAAAGTTTATATGGCTTGACAAAGGTAATTTGAGGCACAATAAAAGTTCTTTTAAGTGCAATAAAATAACTTTTTAGTACAATAAAAGTACTTTTTGGAACAATTAAAGTACCTTTTGGCCAACAAAAAGTACTTTCTGGTTGAATAAAAGCATTTTTTGGCACAATAAAAGTTTATATTGCTTGACAAAGGTAATTTGTGGCACAATAAAAGTTATTTTTAGTACAACAAAAGTACTTTTTGATGCAGTTAAAGTACTTTTTGGTACAATAAAAAGATTTTTTGGCACAATAAAAGTATTTTTGGCACATTAAAAGTTTATATGGCTTGACAAAGGTAATTTGAGGCACAATAAAAGTTCGTTTTGGTATAAAAAATTTACTTTTTGGTACAATAAAATAACCTTTTGGTGAAATTAAAGTACCTGTTGGTACAAAAAGTGTAGTTTTTGGTGCAATTAAAGTATGTTTTGGTACAATAAAAGTTTATTTGGCACGACAAAAGTAGTTTTTGATTGGTACACTAAATTTTACATTTCGGTAAAATAAAAGTCCTTTTTGGCGCACTAAAAGTTTATTTGTAAAGACAAAGGCAGTTTTTAGCACAAAACGAAAAGCGGAAAGAGAAAGCAAGTAAGAAAGTTTCTGACAGATAAACCGACTTACATATACCCTTACCCTAAGTGAAAACATCAAACTTACAACTAAAAAAATATAAGAAGGTACCTGAAGTTGAGTGGCTAAACTTCCAGAAAGGGGCGTGGCCATGTAGCCCATATGCAATCCCGTAAGTAGTTTTAGCAAAATATTAAGCCTTGCATTGTTTCAAAGCAATTGGTTACGCCTTTCCAAAGTTATTATGCGCACCAGCCGGACAGACGGACAGGGATCAAACGACTTAAAAAGTCATGAATCGAATTTAGTTTAAAGAACCCTAGGGTCCAAAGTGACTCCTTCTATGTGTTATACTTTTGTGTCGTTTTAAATTATATATATACTCTCCTACCCGTAGGGTAAGGGTATAAATATTCCAGGGAAATTTTATTTAAAATAGTGGAAGAAGAAACAAATTCCCACGGAATTCTTAATCAGTTAACGTTTCAAGGTCCGTCAGAGTATTTAATTTATGAAAATTCCAGTGTTAGTTTAAAAAACTTTACAAGTTTTTATTTCCACACAGGATGTTTTTAATGTGCTTTTTAATTGAAATTTTTTGCACATGGCGTATACTTAATATTTGAAAATTTATTACGTATACGTCATAATTACCGACCCAATAATTATAAAAGACTTCTTTGAAATGTTATCATTAAGCCCATTATTTCAATAATGTCGATGCTGAAAGTTTGAGCAGAAATTTTTGAAATTCATTTTTTATTAAAAATAATTTGTGAACAACGCTTGTTTTTCACATCATTCTAGTAAATATTTTACGCAATATGATTTCGTTACTAAATTTTTTTAATAATATCAGAAATAATTCTCTTTAACTGTTGTTTATTAAAATAATTTTCAAAACTCAATATAATTGTACCAAACATTTCTGTAAATGTTTATATTCTATATATTAAAACTTAAATTATCTAGACTGTAAAAAAACGAAAATTAAGTGAATGCAATGTTCGTTTGTCCTTTCAGCAGGACGTAGAGGAGTTGTAAGCGATAATTTAGCAAAACAATTCGCAAATTTTCGTTGATCTGGGATACAACAAAAAAAAAATTTAATGCAAATCACTTAACATTTTATTACGCCCATACATATATGTCCTTGGATGACAAAAGACCAACGCGTAGTTTTTTTTTCGTTTTCCGTTTAAATTATCGAAATTGAGATTATTACACATAATATTTATGAAATTATTTGTAAGGATACAACAAGGATTTGTTGCTTCCTCAAACAAATAAAAAAATAAAAGCAATTCACTTTACATTTTATTACGTCCATACATAGATGTCCTTGGGTGACAAAAGCCTAACTCGTAATTATATCGTTTTCCGTTTAAATTATCGATATTGAAATTGTGACACATAATATTTCTGAATTTATTTGTTCAATTCCATGTAAAATCCTTATTATTACTTGTTAGTTCACATACTTCTTTGCTTAGCTACAGCTGCAGTTTGATGCCACACCAATAGTAACATTAAAGTCCATATTAAATTTGCACATATCATTGTATTTCAAACTTATTCCTTTCACTTAATTGTCACTTGTTGATAGTTGTTTTGATTATGCTATTCCGTTTCGAACCTAAGATTGATTGCAACTGAAATCAATTAAGTGCAAAAACTTGTATTTATAGGCCCGGCTCGGGAGTTCCCACTCCTTTAAAGCAAATTACATCTTATGTATGTACACCGAGTGCGTAAACAAACACGACAATATGTTATCGGGGCAAACAAAAGAAAAGAATATTTATTTGATAACAGCTTGTAAAAGTAAAAAAAAAACAATAACCAAAACTAAAGCCAAGGTAATGGATGCAATTTTGACTCATTTTAGATGATTCAAGAAGTAATTCAAAGAATTTATCATAAGATATCAATTTAATATATTGGCCTAAAATGTTGCACACGTCCCGTTTGCATAAGTGCCTCACTTATACGTCAGATGATGAAACTATCTTAAGAGCATGAAAATGACCATTGTCATTACCATTATTAAAGAGAAGAACGAACGACGATAAGATAAAGCATATACAATTTTTATGTAAAGGAAAAAATAAAACAGCACATTTAATGTAAATATTTACTGACGGCTGCAGTTAAGAGGCAAGGCGATCTTTTGGAATTCATTGATATTTTTCAACTCACGTTTCAATAATGTTAATTGATTAAGTGACTTTTTGTTTTTACTTTAACAATTACTTTATTTGGAGGCGAAAGCATTTGCACACTTTTCTTTTGAACAACTTTTACAACTATTTATTGTTATTTAGAATTTCTTAAGTTTTGCTAATTGATTATTGCGACGCAATCCCACTTTTCTCAAACGTCGCCAATATTGTTTTGTGTTTGGATCCATTTCCTCTAGTGCCAAAGGACGATCTACTTTGAGAGACCACAACCATTCGGGATATTCGGAATCGGGTTTCAACTGTAATTGTAAAAAGAAATTAACATGTTAATATTTTATAGATGTTTTCATATTGAATGTATAAATGACGTTGTTAACTAAATTGATCGGTTAAATTGTTAAATATTCGTTTTTGTAAAAAAAATAGTTGACCTTTTTGAGGCTGTCGCCTAAAAACTTAATTCAATAAGTGGTACTCTAAAAAAATTTCGCACAGGCATTACTTAAGTTCTAAATAATGTTAGTCTAATAATAAAATTAAATATCAAGTAAACTTGTAGTTACTAATTCTAGAACTACAAGCGAGAGTACTACCAGTTGGCGAACAAGTAGAAAATGGATTAATTAAACTGGAACCTCACAGGTAAAAAGTAAAAAAAGGCGCTTTCCCCATTGAAATAGTATGGCAAAAATAAAATTTTGAAAGTCCACACACATTATACCGAAAGTTTGACTATCTGGTCCATTCGGTAACCTAGCTGCCATATAAATTTAAAACAAATTGATGTTTATTGAATTTTTTCTTTTACAAGACACATATCGATATGAAAACGTTAATAAAATAAAAAAAATTATAGACATTAAAAAAAGAGCCCTAACTGCCTAATATCGTAAAAATTTGTTTCGATTTTATTCAGTTTATTTTTTCTCCTGTAGAACTGGAACTGGAAAAATCGTTGGATACACTAAAAAATATACATATAGATGCCAAATAAAGAGAACGTTTAAGAAATAAACATTCAGAAAGTGAGTGAAAGTAAAAAAAAACAAAAAAATAATATTAAGCTTGGTCCGCTATACCGTGGGCTGCTACTGAAATATGAAAGTACAACAGATTTGTCAGTAATGTAAGGGGGAAGGCGTTTACACAGATTTTTTCCCAGTTTCCCAGACATGTCTGCCAGTATAAAGGGCACTTTAGATACAAAACGGGACATACAGTTCTTCACGATTATGGCAAACGTCAATTTTTTGAAAACTTTGTTTTAATTAATATGTTCATTATGACTTTGAGAACAAGTTGACAAAGAATGATATGTCTGAGAGTAGTGGAAGTCTATACAATTTTTATAGAAAAACCTGATATTTCCTTATATTTTGAGGTGTTAAAACATTGAATCGGCTTCCTGTAAATTTATGAAAATTGGACATATCATCTTAAGCCAAAATGGTATAAAGTTTATAGACGAAACCAAACGGCACCCTACAGGTAGAAGGGTACATATAGAAGGGGTCCCTTTCGATCCTGGGTTTCTTTGACCAAATTCGTTTTATGACTTTTTAAGTTGTTTGATATATGTCCGTCCGTCTGTTCGGCTGGTACGCACGACAACTTCAAAAGACGTTACCAATTGTTTTGAAGCTTAGCATGCGTTAATATTTTCCCAAAATTACTTACGAGATTACATAACGTCGTCCCGAAGTTATCTTCACGTATCTCTAGAAAAATTTTTGCGTGAAATTGAGTCGAAAATTTCAAAAGTTTGCGGTTTCGAGGCAAAATCAGACAAATATGACAAGCTATCTATTTAAGTATATATATATCGTCGGAAAGGCCGTAGTCTTTTCTTTCCAAAACCATTAAGAAATCTAACCTCGGTTAAGAATTGACTGAGTTGTAAGCCTTCAAATGAGGAATGTAATGAAGAATAATGAAGAATCGGAAGTCAGGATTTTGAGAGGTTGGGGAACTTTCGTATACAGGTTTTTGTTGTACTCGATGAGACCTACAACATGCACAAGTTTACTCTCTAAGACCATATTTACTATAGCACAGTGTAACTTATGTTCAGCCATTTGACATGGCTTTTGTTATTTTAATTTGCAATTTTATTTAAATTTTACTTTTAGCCATAATTAACTATCCACCCTCCATTTGAATGAATTATTTAATTTAATGTCAAATATTTCCTTAAAGTCCTGTCAATTGTTCTTCTACTTTTCCTTTGTATTCATTCGTCCAGCTTGGGAAATTTTATTGTTGTAATTTTAAGCCATACTTTATAATAAAACTCTTGAATTTATACCCGAAACTACCGGTCTTATACTTTTTTCGTGCGATATTTTATATTTTAAAACAGCCCCAATTTTGTTGATTTCAACTTTAATTAAAAAGTTTGAAACATTTCGTAAAAACTATTACGGAAATACAACTTATTTTTCATAATATGTCACATTTTTCTGGCGCATAAGTGAAGATAACTTATTTTATTTATAATTCAAAAATATCATATATTTCATATCATATATATTTTTCAAAAACCAAAAGAGATAAAGACCTGGGGATATATCAGATCGATAGATCTAAAAAAGTAATCCAAGCAAAAGGTTCTATCTCATTTTTTTTGATTTTGTGATTTACGTAAAGATAACTTCGGAACGACGATATGGGCTACATATACAGCCTACTTCTGGTACCTTCCATACAAATTTACAATCCGCCCACTTTAGAAATCGAGTAATAATATCAATACATGCAAAGCGGTCGTGCCCAAATTCTGTATTTATTAATGCTATAACAGGATAAAGTTTAGGAGAAAAAACTGTAAGTCTTGTCTTTGTATGGTACCTTTCAATACAAATTTACCATTCAGCCCACATTAGAAATCGAGTAATAATATCAATACACCCAACGCGATCGTGCCCAAACTTAGTAAAGCTATAATAGGATAAAGTTTTGGAGAAAAACTGGAAGTCTAATCACATTCCTTCTGGTACCTCCCATACAAATGTACCATTCCGCCTACTTTAGAAATTGAGTAATCGTGCGAGATTATGTATTTTTTTAAGCAAAACTTATTTTATAGAGAAATCATTTCGGAAGGTACAATTTCTTATTGTCATTTAGGAAATTTTCATATAGAAAGCAGATTTTTTCAATTTAAATTTGAAGTTATATTTATATCTGGCTTGAGTTCCTTCCGTATAACTAATAAAATACGTTAGTTTAAAATCTGACCAAAATTTATGTAATTATTCTGAAATGATCAGAAGAGATAAATTCCATACCCGCGGTGACTACACCAGGCTGTACACAGAGAATTAACCACAGAAACAGCTAACTACAATTGTGCAACAGAGACATACCAGATGTCCAGACATCTCAGTTTGAATTTAATTCCCACAAAACACGACAAAGAGCACTGTTGACCGGTACTTTTTTTTTATTTATATTCATGATTGATTGTGCGGGTATGACCTAATCTCGAAATCATGTCAAAGGATGCCTATGATTGATGCATGACAAATTCGCCTTTGGTGGTCAAACTGAAACTTGTTGCGCCCTAGCATTAACAGTCTACCAGTTCCAATGGAAATTTTGTGCAGTCCCTAGAGTTGTAGCCACCTATACAATGTTATCTATCCTTTACCCGTACCGGCATCCTTCAGTATTTAGAGCTAACACAAGTTGCCTTTGCAATCATCCTGCCCATTTGAGTCCTCCTTTTGTTAGGTGATCAACCGCCTACCCATTCCAGTATTTATCAGTCCGTAAAATAGTTCATCCTACCGAAAGTCCATCTCTTCCTAGAAGTAACAAATCGGTGGCCGAAGGGTATGCAATCACATCACCGTTTCCAGAAAACCAAGGGAGACTCTAACCTGTATATGTAGGACTATATCCCTAATACACCTACCTTAATGTCTTCGCCGGTTTTCATTATATTACTGCCACAGACGTAATTAACCAATTTATTCGCATCTGTTTCGACGGGAATCTCTTTCTTTTCCATTATTGGACCCAATTTGCCCACTTTTCCTTTTGCCTTCTTAGGTGTGGGAGCTTGGGAGAGTGGTAAATCATCATTAATTACAAATCTGCTTTCATTTTCTTGCCTCAGACTTACCCCCAGCATAGGATCGTGCTAAAATGGCGGGCACAAACATTTGCTGTTTTGCAACATTAAGTGAAATGTTTAATAAACTTAAAAGACTCATTTTGAATTAAATTTTATTTATAATTCTAACAAAATCTACTCTGCGCTCCGGACAGAAAAATCCAGTAGAAAATAACCTCAATTTGTAGAAATGTCATAATAGTGAACAGGGGGGTCAGCTGTCAGTGTTATTGTCTTCGCTGGGGTTGATACAAGCGAAACACATGTGAGTACAGTTTTGTGTACGATAAACAGCTTAACAGAATGTACAAAAAATTTAAATTTCAGTTCTATATAAAAGTAAACAAATAAATAACATAATAGCGGCTGAATTGCAAAATCATTAACTTGGCTTAGGTCAGAGATATAAGTTAGATTCGGCACTTGTGGGAATACCAAAATAGACCTTGTTGATGATATATGCAAATGATTTGTTTTGTCATCCCTTTTCTCTTACAACCGCCACAACAGCTGTTTATTGTTTTGAATGTTTTCTTTCTTTTTGCATCTTCTTTGAATAGGTTATAACAAGTGATAGAAACAACAACCGGTGATGTTGTGTTTGCAAACTTGCTATTTATAAAAAAACAAAAGATTACTAAAAGCATTTATAAAACTCCAAGATGCGTTTTCCTTCCAACAAGACACTCGTCAAAGTTGCTCTCTACGTGGCCGTGGGTGGCGTATCGAGTGTTATGTATATGCGCTGGAAAGTTGAAGATCGTATACGTAACACTGAATATTTTCGTGCAGCTTTTCAAACTTTAAGACAACATAGGGGTATGTAACTGGGTGGGCACTTCTCTTGCACACTTATGTGGACACTGTGAATTTTATGTTTTTATTCATGCCGTTGCAGGAGCTGTCAATTTACTAGGTGAACCCATTAAAGAAATGGGCTTTGATATTGGCGATGCCAACAACAGTTGTGACGGTCAAACGGCCAATTTTGAGGTGGCCATTAAAGGCTCAAAAGAACGTGGGAAAATGTTTTTTTGGGCCAAACATGATGAAGAAAAAGGCTGGTTGGTTGACCGTTTGGAATTGGAAATAAAATCACAGCCAGATAAAAGATTTCTGGTGAAGAAACAAGACGACAAGAAACCACAGCAAGAGGAGAAATCATAGACAAGTGTATTGCAATGTTAAAGCAATAACTCTAGATGGTCTTTGATGGATTATTTAGCAGTCTACCAATAAGTTATCGAAACATACATAAATCTATATGTAGAATTTTTTAAAAATTCCACAAAATAAAGATAGGATAGAAGTGATAAAAGACTCATAACTTTTTACCTTCAATACTTTAAATTTATGAAAATTTCTAATTATTTTAACATAAGCTGGAGGAAGGTACTTAACATTTGTATTTTATTCACTTTTGTTGATAAGCTATTTAACTTGGCAATTCGGACACCTATTCATAAACATTTATCAAAGGTATTTTATGATGATTAAGAATAATTTTAATTTTCTTAATTGAACCGATACTGTAATACATTTTATTGTAATCCTTGCATGCTAAGCCAAGGCAGTAAGGTCCATAATGATTTGAAAAGGATTTATAGTTATTTTTTAAATAAATTTTATAATTTATTGAGTGCTGTTACCTATGAGAAGCATAATCAAATCAAAGTTATAATATTTATTTATTTAATGATTGTAATATAATCTTTTTTATAATACAATAATTAGGTTTAGTGAGAATAATTTTATGTTCGCTAGCAGGGCGTTTAACGTTATTTCGACATAAACCACCCCTTAACTATTAGCCACATCACTGCCTAGCTAAGAAAAAAGGACTCAACGACATTTTTTCACATTTTTCAGGACAAGCAGATTTCTCAAAATATATCTATCTAGATCTATATATCTTTTGGCCAGATGATTAGAGTCTTTTTAAAATAAAAAATTGTTGAATTTTTGTTTCTTTTTCAATCATACCAGAAGGTGGAAAATGTTGCCAATCTAATTTTCTGGAACTGAGTTCTTCTTGGTAAGCTCGGCAGTACAAATCTTTTCCTTAAAAAGTTAATTTTCTTTAATAACAACATTTTCTTAATCCGTAATTGGATTTTATATTACAACGATACCTTTTGTATCAAATATCAAATTTTGCAATGAAAACTTATATTTTTAAATTTGTTATTTTTTTGTAAGACTATTTATAATAATTTTCAAATTAGTTTCTAATTTAAATACAAAAAGCTATTAAGTTTGACCCATATTTTTCTTCAAAAATGAAATTATTTTTTTGTTTTTATAAGAATTTATGATATTTCGTTTTTAAAATAAAAAATTATGTTTTTTAATTTAAATATTTTTTTAATTTTAAATTCGAAATTAATTTGAAAATTATTATAAAAAACATCAAAAATTAATATAAAAATGATTAAAATTTTTTTAGTTTAAAAAATAGCCCCTTTTTAATGTAAATTAAATATTAAAAAAATGGTACAATTTCTTCTATTGTTTTCTTTGTAATTTTAAAATTCAAAATATTTTATATTATTTTTAAATAAAATTTTAATTAAATTGTAAATAAATATAATAAAATAATAATTAAAAAAATTATGTCTTTAAACTATTATAATAAAAATAAAAATCAATAAAAAAATAAAATAAAAAAAAATTAATGTTATTTCTTAAAATAAAAATTATAATTAAGTTAAAAAATTAAGTCATTATAATAATTTTTAAATTTATTTTAAAACAAATATTATTAAATTATTTTTTTTACAATTAAATTTATTTTAAAACAAATATTATTAAATTATTTTTTTTACAATTAAATTAAAAAACATATTTATAAAAATTTTTGTAAAACGATTACAAATATTTCAAAAATAATAATTAATTTAATAAATAATGTTATAATAACTTTTTATTTAATTATAATATTTCAATTATAAATACAATATTAAATTAAAAAAAAGTATTATAATAATTTTTAAATCAATTTTAAATAAGTTTATATTTTATATAAAATTTATTATATATTTAACTTGATTCACAAAAAAAATATATTCCTTTTTGTAATCAAACAATTTATAAAATTAAATATATTTTTTTTTAAGCGTCAAAATAACTAATTTTTTTTTGTTTTAAGTTAAAAATTAATTTAAAAATGATAAAAAGTATTACCAAAAAATGTTTTTGGAATAATTTAATTTATAATTAAAAAATTAATTAAAAAATTTACAAGGCCGCCCCATTTGAAACGCCAAAAATTGCCAAAAATTTTTGTGTCTGAAGAGCAGAAAAAAATTGAAACGTTTGTTAATAGTAGTACAATATGTATGGAATTTGTTTGGTCCCCTGACAAACATACCTGCACCGTTCCTTCGCTAATATTACTATGAAACTAATAAATAAAACACTTTGTTTAATAACATTATTTTTCGTTTATTATTTTAAACGTTTCGTTTTATAATTATTTTCAAATATTTATATATTATGCTTAGTACTTTTTTAATTAATTTAAATTTCTTAAAAGCTCCTACCCAAACAAGAACGCTAAGAGTAAAGTTCATACACAATGTGTTTATTTGCCAAACATTAGGATATGGTGCTTTACTGTATCAATATATGTTGAAAAACAGCGCACTAAAGTTTAAATATAAAAGCACGCAAATTTGAGTAGTAAATTACTTTTATGAACAAAATCGTACAAGTTTATATGTTTCAAAAAAATATACACATTAACAATGATATATAAAACAAAATACTATAAGGAGTTTACTTGAATACAATCGAGACAGTCTTGCGTTCACTGAACATGTTTCGTCATTTGTGACATGACATAAGGAGCAATAGCTTTCTTTTAATAACCGACTAATGTCTTGCACTTAATTCGTTTATTGTTTACTTCCTTTTCACAGTCTTGTGCTTAATTGGTGGCTGGTTTGTTTGCCATCAAGTTTCGTATAAAAACATTTTTCCTAAGCACTGCTATGAATGGCATTACGCTTAGTTTTCTTGTTTATGTGGAGCCCTTAGTTATACATTTTTTTGTTTTCGTTTCGACAAGAGTAGGTTTACGACGAGAGGAAGAGGAGGGAGTTTTTCTTTTTTATGGGTTAATTTAAGTTTTAAAAACTTTGTTGCATATTTATTTATACGTTAATTAAATTTACTTTAGATCTTTGCTAACATTTTTGTTCCTTTCTTTAAAAACAGAATTACGCTTTGTTATGCACACAATTACAAAGAAATGTAAATATAAACCCATAGGTTGTTTTTTTTTCAATTCTTTGAAAAAAAGGATTCTAAAATGTTGTACAGATAAATGAATACAAAAGAAAATATAAGTATGGAAACATAAAAAACAATATATGCATAAATATGTGTTGTATGGTTATCTACTACGTTGATGGTGTTCAGGGTGTTTTGTTTGCATTTAGTTATTTTTACCTTAACATCTCTAATCAGAATATTTGTATCTTGTATAAATTGTATACTATTATTTAGTTTGAAAAAAAAAATATATATAATAATTATAAAAAATGCTTCATACTGTTTACTTTTCTTCTTGTTGGCTTAAAACATTTCTGATTATACATTTACTTAACGATATTGTAAAAAAGAAGCGGGTTTAGTTTGCTTTTAACATGCTCACAAAAGAAACGAACTGAAGACAGTTTTTTTTTTGTTTAGATTTTATAAAATGAAGGTGAGAGTGTACGTTTGTGGATTCGGGGATTAATTGATTGAACTTGCACTTAGGGAACGAACGATAACATCATATACATATATATATATGTGTGCATATATAGAGTTCCTATATATTTTTTGTATAACAAGAGGAACCATTGAAACAATGATAATATCGTTGTTTGTGTTTTGAAGTGTTAATTGTCCGAGATAGATGGCGAAATTCTCTTGGCATTTCATTTTCCCAGAGGAAGACTGGTCGGCCTCTTTAATATAACTGTTGATGACGTTATTTTCGTTTTATCTGTTGCTACTGCTGCTGCTACTACTAATGATGATGAAATTGCTGGTGTTTTTGTCGTATAAGAATGCGGCTGCAATTCAGCTTCCGCCATTTGCTGTCCTTATTGTGTCTTCAATTCTTTACCAATGCTATACGAAACAATTTTGGTCCAATCAATTTTAGTTCTTGTTATTGGCAATTGACGACGCATCGCCTTGAAAGTTGTATCCGACATTGTTTGATAGTTTTCAGATATGGCCAGTTGATACTCATTTTCAGCCTCTTCTATAAGACGCACAATCTCTTTAGCCATTTGTTGTTCATTAGAAACAACAACGGATTCACGGCATTCCTTTGAGGATACCAATTGCACATTGCCATCTTCATAGTAATGAACCTACGGAAAAAAAGGAGCAAAAATGGCAAAATAAGTATGAAACTTTGTAAGTTGATTAATGTATACGTTTGACTTACCTGCACTTTTAAGACACCTCTCAATTCGGCACTACCCGAGCCCGGTTGAAATGTTACATACCACTGGGAACGCCATCTGCCGTTCCAGTAATTTTTCGGTTGAAATTGGTGGTCTTCAATGCAAATCGTCAGCGTTATTTGTCCGGATTGAGATTTGCCAAATACAGAGCAAACCTATAAGTAAAATTAAATTGGTTAGGGATAAACATTTATAGAATTTACGTTTTATAGACGAAATATGATCAGACTATAATAATAATAGGTTTTTTGAATTATTGCAGTATTACTTTACAACAAAATAGTGTAAAGCTATTCTTTCCAAAAGAACAGATTAAGGATCCAAACGGAAGTATAGAGCCATTGTCAAAATATGATAAACGATGCGTTTGTTTCGATAGAACGAGAATAACGTACAGGGGAAAAAATGTAGAGGGGGCGTGTTTAGATCAAATAAACATGTGGTATTCTAAAATTGTCTTTAAACTAAGGGGTTGTCCACTAGATAAGGACGCTCGGTAAATGAAAAACAACTTTTATGCGATCACACCAAGTTTTGTAGTTTGTCCGAAGACAACTTGATGACACAAAATTTGTTTTGATTCGTGCAGACTACAACCCCCTTAAATAGTATTTATATATCGCTATAGCAAAAGTACTTCAGGACTTTTAGAACATGTTAGAAAATGATGACATGTCGGAGATAAGAACAAGTCTACTAAATTGTCGTAAAAAAGCTGATAATCCCATATGTGTTTTTATAGTTTTAACAACTTTTAATCGACTTCCTGTAAAACTGTGACAATTTGACATATCAACTTTTGCCAATTTGGTATAGATTTATTATGCTATGTCGTTTCTTTAGTTTTTTTCTACTTAAAAAAAACCGTCAAATGCATACACCTCTTTCGACACAACTGGATCTGGATCTGGACCTATACAGATTTCTACGCTTTCTTTGACTTTGGCTATATATCAGAGGAAACAGTGTGGATTAGCAATTTTAAGGCTACGGGTTCGATTCACGTACGACGAACTAATCAGGGAATGCCAATTTAAGAAACCCTCTTCGATCTTTTAAAACTCTCTACAATATCTCTACAAGCGCTAACGCACACTATTCTATCTATTAAGGAACACATAAACCACAATATAAGTGATTGTGATATAAGTGACAGTGATTGTAAGCCTAGCCGATAGAGCAAAAAGTTAAACTTATTACAAAATCTAAAGTGGCCTTCGATTGCACTGTGACGCATATTAACAATCTAAAGGTGAAGAGTTATATATTCCTGAATACTACCAAAGCAAATCTGCAAAAAAAACGCATTAGTGTGGAGTAAGGAGATCACACAGTGTTCAGTCATTAGCTTAAATAGGATTTATAAATTTCCCTATAAACCGAATGTTTAATTTTAGCAACTATTTGCCAGTCCCATGCTTATAAAAACAACTTTGGTTACACTCATTATTATTATCAAAAAAGATGCCAACATATCTATGAAAGATATCGATAACGGAAATACACGCTTACTTTCGAATACAAAAACCCCATTTTTCGCACAATATATACTAAATAGTATAGCCTTGAATTTTTGGATTTTATTTGTACTTACACCATGCCTGTAATGGCTGGCAGTATAGGCCAATGTCTCAATATCCAAAGCAGCCCTCCACGTTTCGGCGGATGAGTCGGCTTCCATATCCTGATAGTCACTAGCCTCCTTACGTAGGTGGTCATATTTAAATGATTGTTTAGTGCGAGGATCATAAAAGCGGCCGCTACCTGTGTACACAAAAGAAGAATAAGTGATAATGTAAATATATATTTTATATTTTTATCACCAAAAATTAAGTAACCCTCAGATTTAGATATATTGAGTCATAACACACACAACGCATTGTTTGCACCCATCGTAATATCAAAACAATCACCACCCGCCGTCCGTCCCCTCCGGCTTAGTCGGGTGATGGACGATGTAAGAAAAAGATCTGCTGCTTAGCTTACCCAAATCATTGTGCTCGGAAATCACAGCATTGTGTTCACTGCCATCCACTCGCACCGGTGTCAATTGGTCTTTATTGTATTGAGCAAAGGCGTGGCTGGCGCCTTCCTTCAAGAGACCATCGTTCTTCAATAGTTCTCGTACATCATTGAAGACCTCATTGAATTCGCCCGGTGGTGCGTGCAAAATAAAATCAGATACGATGCGAACTTTCTCCGTATCGCTAATTTGTGTTGGTTCCATATTTTTGTTTAAATTGCAGTCGATAATTTACTTTACTTAAGTGTTGTTAACCGATAGCAAGAGCTCTTGTATTGCCTATTTACTATGTGGTGGATGATGATGGTGTTGTATGTTGTGATTGAGGTGTACCCAGAGAGCCTCGGCAGTGAAGGTGCAACTTTTTTTTCTTTGCGTTGGTGAACCGTTTAGGGCGCTGTTGTTGTGGTACAATAACGCCAGCAAATTATGTAAATTCTACACAACTAGAGGGGGGTATGCGATATTTTTAGTTGGACATTGAAGTAAACAAAGCAATTCTGGGCTAAGTTCCAAATATTCTTACTTTTATCACTAAGAAACTTGCATTTACTGAATGGATGACAAATCGCATGAAAAAAAAATACTACAACAACAATTCAGCAAGTGCATCCAACCAACATGGAATTTGGCAGCACTCTCAGATGTGTAATAACGGCTTAGAGGTCGTGTATTACATCAAATGTGTTTGACAAACACATATAATTATGTACAACAAACATCGCGAATTTGTATGAGAATTTATTACAACAACGAAGAAGAATTATGTAATAACGCTTGAAAGCAGACTTAAAATAAAAGTCAACAAATATAAGCATAAAAGTCATTTGTTAATGAGTACTTGGGAGTTAAGTCTGCGGTTATTTTTGTATAATGAATGATTGTCAAACTCATTTGGGCGTGTAGTTGACTTAATACTCAATCACATTATGGTGCGTTAATATCAGTGGTATTCACAAAAATTTACACAAACATTAAAAAAAACACTAATTGACTTTGGAATTTATCTAGAGCTCAAGACCAATTCTTTTGAAAGAAGTTAGCAGAAAGAAATCTATGCACTCAAGAAAGAATTCTCATTTTGTTGTTAATTCTGGTGCATAAGACTTGATAAACATTTTGCAATCATTATACCAAAGTCTGCTGATGAGGATTCGTGGCTGAATCCGAAACAGCTGTACAGACTGCCTGGCATTATGAGAATATCATTCTGCTAACTTCTTTCAAAACAATTGGTCTTGAGCTTGAGATAAATTCCAAAGTCAATGTTCATACAAACACACCGAATAAACACAAGCACTAATTTTTATACATAATACAAAAAACAATAGATTATATTATTTTTTATTTATTTAAAATGCTTAAATACGATGTTGATCATTCAACGAACAAAACAGAATCAATTTAATTTCAATATTGTATGTAACCTTAACAAATTTCTTTTACATAACTTAACGGTAACATTGATAAAAGAGTTGAGTAGTGTAGACTATTTAATATTAGTTAGAAAATTAACTTTATAAAATAAATTCGAATGCTATTGAAAATGCCGCATTGTCATATCTCTTATATAAAGGTTATGCTGTATTCGAATATAACTTATATTTTTAATACTTATATATCAGTACCTTACTATAGAAGGTCCACCATGATTGAAAAAATAAAAAGTTGGCCAAAATTTGTTTCAGACTTGTAAGCAAAATACATATTTTTTTAAGTTAAAATAAAAAAGCTTCATTTAATTTATATGATTGATGACAAAATATTTGTTTCAACAATAAATAACTGCAATAACAGAAACAAAAAATTGGAATCATAAAAAAACAATTTATTTGACATTTATTTTTTAATATAAAATAATAATGGTGTATAATTACAACAAAATTAATAATTATACATGAAATAATATGTATATGGAAAAATGAAATTAATATAATATCTAAAATTAGAAAGTTTGCAGAAAAAACGTATAAACCATTCCCTAAACCATAAATGCACATTGTACTGATAAATTGAACTACTACTCTGGGGACTACTCCCACATTTAAAATGAATTTAAATACAAAAAAATTACATAAATTATGAATTACAATTTTTTTTTTAAATTATTGGAATTAAAAAACAAGAATTAAATAAAAAATAAATAAAAGTTATATAAAATAAATTAAAACAGTAAATAAATATTTATAATATAATCTGAACATTTTCAAAACATGAAACGAATTTTTTTGTTTAATTTTATGAAATTGTAGTTGTTTATAGAATATAAATCGTGGGCATTTTGTGATATTGTAAACTTTAAAAAGAATATGTATGATACCTTTCAAAATTTCTCAATATAATTTTTTTTTAAATTAAAGCCAGATTTGCCGTAGCATGGATGCAATCATATGGAGACTACCGTTAATGTATGTCCCTACATAAGGGGTATATTTTGGACTCCAAATGGCAAAATGAATACCTCCGCCAAACTAGACTTCTGGGACTTTTTCCAACTAATCCATAAGGTCCAATTCTGTCTTTAAAATCGACCAGAATCGATTATTTTGGCATGTTGTTGTTTAAGGGACCGGCCGTGGCATAGTGGTTAGAACACGCGACTACCATGCGGGAGATCGCAGGTTCAAACCTGGCTCCAGTCATCTTAAAGGAAAAAAAAAATTAATCAAATTTTCTTTCATTGTCGGCTCCCCTCGAATGTTGATTGACAGCAACTTCGCAGTATTAAGCGTCGATTCAATCGTCGTGTCTAGTAAGAGCTTCTCAAAACAGTGACGTTCGCATTCGTCGATAAATAAGTAGGTGCCGTTAGTTGTGAATCTAAAAATAGAAAGCGTGTTAATTCACAACAACGCGAGAAGCTATCCCATACCTCATTCATGGGGTGCAAAGGGAAATTAAGTAAGTAAGTAGTTGTTGTTTAAAAAGGTATGTCTGCTATCTTTAAGAACTTGTCAGAATAAAACATGTATAAATTGAGTCAAGAATTGCCGAAGCATGCATGCTATCATATGGAGACTACCGTTAATGTGAGCATACACAGGGGGTATACATATATTTTAGACTCCTAATGACCCACTAAATACTTTCCGCAAACTAGACATTTGGGACTTTTTCCCAACAAAGTACAATTATACCAATGCCTTTTCTTATTGCAAAATAGATCAATATAAACTTTGCTCACACTAACGGCTATATGGAAAACGATTAAGTTGTAAATTATTTATAAATAAAACTTCTTTAGGCTTTAAAACCAGATACAAATAAGTAAATTTTAAGAGAATAAACAGGCGAGCACTGCACTCATACAAATAAACTTTCTGCCGCACAAAAGAAGATTGATTGCAATATTCTCTGTTATTCTGAATATACATTTTTGAAACATAATATTTTGATTTGAGTGTAAAGAAGGTCAAAATTGAATATGAAAAAAATAATATGATTTTATTTGTTATTAAAACATTTTTCACAGTTTGAAAAATAATTATTCGAAGATTTTAAAACTTCGTATAAATGTTCCACCACGATTACTTTAAAAGCATAAATATCACTGATTGTTTTATTTTTTTATATTATTTGTAAGTATCTTTATTTAGTATAAATGCTTTATTATAAATAAATGTTTTGCAATAACCAGAATTTTGGTTCTTCCAATTTTAATTCAAAGATGTGGGTCGAATTTTGTTGCACTCGCGGTAGCACTTAAAACAAATGTTTTATTACAATTATTAACAATGAACTAAAAACGACCAGGTTAAAATGTTGTAATTCTAGATACTTTATTGCAATGTTTTTTTGATTATGGAACTTTACATAGTCTGAAGGTTGCACCCGCGATAATTCAATCGCCCTTAGAATTATTTTGATATTTTCGTTATTTCTAAAAACAATGTGACTTATACAACTTAAGCTGTATCCCGTCCCTATTATTCATTGAAGGATAAATTAAAATTAACAAGTCTTTAAATGTAGTAAGTCACATTTACTTTTGTAACCTAAAACCGCATACATATATTTATATATATATGTTATTTTTTATCATGCATACATTTATTTATATTCACATTCCTTGGGAAAATTTACACTATTTTCTTTTTTACAATACGTTACAGTAGTGTTTTAAAACAATTAATTAAATACTTAATTACTAAGTACATTCAGTTACAATCACATTCCATAAGATTCCACTCGGACTCAACTAGCCTCAAGTTGAGTTTTCCTCCGCCGCCTGCACTGCTTTTGGTATTCTTACCAATATTTCGTATTGGCTATTGCACACTTCTACATCGTGAAAGGGCATATAAGACAAATTATAGAGGCGATGCAATTTGCCGTATAACATTTGTCCCTCGTGCACGGCACGAGCCGTATACAAAGGCTCATCTTGGGAAGTTCGTCCTGACACTAGTGCATTCTCAGGCAATGAACCCTCCGAAGCTGCAATCCATTTATATTCAGCATCATCGCAACTTATATCAAGAATCTCAATGTTTCTTGTTATAAGACGAGATTTGAAACCCCACGGAGCGACGACACCCCGCTTGGCTGGACAAAAATAGCCAGGTATTAAATCACCATTATAATAGCCACGGGCAGCGTAAATATTGTTGCCATGTTCATCCGTGCCAAAGTGAAAGGCAAATGTTTTCAATAACTCTTCATCCATGCTGCTATCAACGTTTAACCATTCATGACCAGTCATGTTGGTACTATTCATGGGTGGCGGAGTTTTCAAGCGTAAATCTCCGTCTTGCAGTGGCTCAAAGTTTAAAAACACTCTATGGCACTGATGGCGTAAGCAGCCGTCGCGACATTGTGGGCAGGTGTGTGAGACTTTAAGCCAATGGAATAGGCATTGTTGGTGAAAGACATGACCACATTTGGTCACATAAATGTTGTCTCTATCATTGTAAAACTCACTGCAAATGCCACAGAGCACATTGAGAGTTGTCATATTTAAGTGGCAGGATGATTTGTTACTGCGATGCTGGTACTGGTATTAAGTACTACACCCTAAACTGGTGTATTTTTAGTGTCAGAGCTTTCTCTGTCGATGCAACAATATCTGCAGTTTCAGCACAAATTGGATCCGGTCGTCCCGTTGTCAAGATTTTGTATTCTCGGGGTATTGATTGTGCTGGCAGTGACACTTACTGGGCTAAAGGTTGCTAAAAAGATGCAACACAAATTTCTATGTCAGTATACTATATATTTATATATATATATCCCAACTATTTTTTAATAACAACTTCTTCGCAGCACTTTATTCTTTGTTGTTTTCGTTACACTTGTATGAATGGGTGTACAAATTTTAGGTTTTGTTGTTGCAAGCAATGTTGCGAAATTAAACAGTGTTGCCAGTTTAGATTCATTTGATTCAATATAGAGCGTTTTTATGGCTTCGCTCATCTCTCAAACTATCGAGTTTTCAAATGTAAAAAACTGTTAATTTAAAAAAACTTTTTTATTTTGCGGGCGAAGAGTAGAATAAGGTGTGAACCGCCCATTAAGGCCAAGGCCACGCAATGATATGATAAAAATATAAAAAAAAATTAAAATAAAATATATAAAGATATAAAAATATACAAATTTAAAAATATCAACATTTAAAAGTATAAAAATTTTAAAATATAAAAATTGGAAATTATATAAAAATAAAAATAGAAAAATATAGTAATATAAAAATAGAAAAATGTAATAATATACAATTTATAAAAATATAAAAACATAAAAATTTAAATATATAAATATGAAAATTTAAAAATATAAAAATCTAAAAACATAAAAGTCTAAAAATATACAAATACAAAATTATAAAAATATAAAAATAAAAGGGTATACAAATGTGAAAATCTTAAAACATGAAAATTACTAACTTACGAAAATTGGAACTCAATTTTCGTGTAGAATCATTAAACAAGCCGCTCTTGGCAATGGCAATTTAACGACTAGCTAACATCTTGCCGCTCAAACTTTCCGCTTTGCTGCAAATTGCGTGGCCTTAAAAGAAAATTCCTGACAAAAATTAATGTGTTTTCATCGTTCAAGATCTATTCTATTATTGCTAATAGAATTTGTTTTACAAGAGTTGTGTGAAATGGATTATGTTGACAGCTGGCAGGGCGGATAGTTATTTCGATGATTGCCAAGTCATCTCATCAGCACCCTTTGCTGTGCCTACTCCACTCATTATGACAACTTTAAGTGTTAAAAGCTTCAAGAAACCACCGTGAAGCCCAAACACACCGGTGCGAAAATGGTATCAACGAAGACCACACGTCAACATTATCTTCGTTTTGTTTCACATACATCGAAGGATAGGTCAAATTTGGGGCTGAAGCCATTGGGGCCCTTATTTGATTTAGCTTGCTAACAAAAAACAAGTGATGTTGTTGTAATTTGCAACTATGTATTAGGGTGAGTCTTAAAAAATGTTTTTGGACTTTTTCATGGGCCAAGTCAAAATTTTATTAAGACGTACAAAAAAACTCTATGTGAATTTTTTTAATTTTTTTCTTAAAGGTTTAGGGGTCGCTACCGGGGTTCGAAATTCAAAATTTTACCGTCATCCTGAGGGATAAGCTGAATAACTCGAGTAAACCTTAACTGATCCTTATGAAAATTTGTCAGTATTAATATTTTCCATAACGAAGTTATGGAATTGTAAATGGACAGAATTGCCCCACCCCTTCTGGTACCTCCCATACAAAATTACCTATTTTTTGATAATTATTATTTCTCCCATAACTTTCAAACGGGCAGCTGGATGGCATTTAAACTTTGTCAGTTTAATTACCTTGTAATAACAGATAAACCCCTAGAAAATCAAAACCTTTGTCACACCCCTTCAGGTACCTCCCATACAAATGACCGAATTAACCCCCACATTTTTACCTACATATTTTTTTAGCAAAAATACTGAATTAAATAAACTTTTGTGTGCGATGAACACATGCAAAAATTTGACTCGTGAGTGAATATGGACTATATCGGCCAACCCCTTCTGGTACCTCCCATACAAAATAACCTATTTTTAGACAAATTATTTTTTACCAATAATTTCCAAACGGACAGCTGGATGGCATTTAAACTTGGTCAGTTTAATTACCTTGTAATAACAGATAAACCCCCAGAAAATCGAAACCTTTGTCACACCCCTTCTGGTCCCTCCCATACAAATGACCGAATTCACCCTCATAGTTTTACATATTTATGCTACTTATTTGACAGAAAATTTTGATTTTTTCATGGATAACTTAAAATTTTGTTAAGACGTACAAAAGATAGCGCAGTTTTAAACGTAAAAGTCATATAATATGACTTATGCATTGTATTTCGAGAATATCAACCGGTCCTGAAATATTACTTTTTAAGAGGTTTAAAAATGCCTGGACAAAAATTGATCATTCCAATTTTATACCTGGCATATCGGATGATCTCATATTAAGACAAGTAAAGAATTCTGCGAATGCTATTTGTTTTGCCGAAAATCAGTTTAAAGAGTTTCAGCCACGAAAGGACTACAAAGAGCTAGTTAAGCTGACAATAATATTCTGCGGGATGTTCCAAAAACACAAATATTCTTCAGAGCACCAGCAGGTCTTCACCGTGCTAGATGGAAGGCTAAGGCAATATATTCCTTAAAAATATATTTATTCAGAGAGCAGTTCAAGTTAAACGAAAGCGAATTATGTGGAATACAGGATGTTTGAATTTTTATAATTAATATTTACCTTAAATATTGGTTTGAATCCACTTCTGGACCTTCTGCTTCAAGAAACGACCTCCAGTTATTAAAAGACTTGAAGTCTTATGCAACAATTAATAAAGAGACAGCGGCAATAGCCTTAAAAAAATTCTAGGTCAACTCTGGTATTTTTAGGAAGAGCTAGTTGGATTTGCATTTTTGATGACAAAGTTTCTCATGAAATTATGAAGAAGATGGTAAATGCTTTAAACATAGAAGGGGTAGATAATCCAGAAAAACGAGTTACAGTGGATGGAAACCTACTACATTCCAAAAGTCTTGAGCATTTTGTATCCAACAATACTCTTAGATTTTTCAGCATATCGGGTATTAAATCGGGTTTCCTAAAAAAAATGTTGAAGATTGGGAGCAAGATGCAGACTTTAAATTAAGTAAAGAATTAGTTCGGTCTAGGTTGAAGGTTGTTAATGATATTGCTGAACACGGAGTGGCCTTGATGCAGGAATACAATATATTGCATACACATTATGGAGAACAGAAGCAGTTCCTATTATTATTGGTGAAAGAATTTAGAAAAAAAATATTCCGATCCAAAAAAATCTACCATGTGTAAATAATATTTTACAATATTTTAAAATTTAAAGAAAATTGTAAGCAGTAATACAGTTGTTTATAATTATAATTTTTATTTTTATTTTAATATTATTTTTTAACCGTTTAATTTAATTATTTTAGAAATGTACCTTTTTAAATAATAGTACAACAAAAACTGAGGAACAAATTTGAAATAAATAATTTCTTATTAACTGTACTGTAAAAATTCCTAAGTTGGACTGCAAGTTAGTGGAGGGGGACAAGAAAATAGCGTTGCATTATCTATGTTGAGTATCTAATAACATTCATTAAACTAGATTTATATTTAAGATAAGCATTAGTAAAATTACAATAAGCGTATATCTGTAGCAAAATAAATAAATGAATTCAGCATACTTACAAAAAAATGTATGTAAAAATATGGGGGTTAATTCGGCCATTTGTATGGGAGGTACCAGAAGGAGTGTGACAAAGGTTTTGATTTTCTGGGGGTTTATCTGTTATTACAAGGTTATTAAACTGACCAAGTTTAAATGCCATCCAGCTGTCCATTTGGAAATTATTGCTAAAAAATAATTTGTCTAAAATTAGGTAAATTTGTATGGGAGGTACCAGAAGGTTTTGGTCGATATAATCCATATTCACTCACAAGTCAAATTTTTGCAAGTGTTCATCGCACACAAAATTTTATTGAATTCAGTATTTTTACTAAAAAGATATGTAAGTAAAAATATGGGGGTTAATTCGGTCATTTGTATTGGAGGTACCAGAAGGGGTGTGACAAAGGTTTTGATTTTCCGGGAGTTTATCTGTTATTGCAAGGTTATTAAACTGACCTAGTTTAAATGCCATCCATCTGCCCGTTTGAAAGTTATGGGAGAAATATTAATTATCAAAAAATAGGTAATTTTGTATGGGAGGTACCAGAAGGGGTGGGGAAATTCTGCCCATTTACAATTCCATTACTTCGTTATGGAAATTATTAATACTGAAAAATTTTCATAAGGATCAGTTAAGGTTTACTCGAGTTATTCAGATTATCACTCAGAATGACGGTAAAATTTTGAATTTCGAACCCCTGTAGCGACCCCTAAACCTTTAAGAAAAAAATTAAAAAAATTCACATAGAGTTTTTTTATACGTCTTAATAAAATTTTAACTTGGCCCATGAAAAATTCCAAAAACATATTTTTTTGCCAAATAAGAATCAACCTACTATGTATGTACTAGATGTACTGTGAAATAAAAATATGGTTTGACATTACCTAGTATGGTAGTTGCTCCAGTGGTTGTTGTTGCTGAACAGCTGGTGGATGTAACTGGGGTGATAATTCTTTATACCGATTTTCAATTTATCGGCACTCGATCGGACATATAAACCGATTATCATACGATCATTGTTGGCAACTCTGTTTCGTTCCTTTGTAGATAACAAGGTTTGTGTCAAGGATTGTTATGTGTTGTTGTTGTCAGTTTTAACCGCGAAATTCCACTAGAGCTCTAGTGGATCCGCTTGTATGGAGGCGCGGCCAAAAATACTTCTAATGGTAGTACAGAGCTGAAATATTCAGCAGGGCTATTTAAAAACTATTTAAGCCAGTACAGGAATTTCAACCAGGTGAACTGACTGATAAATACCCTCACCCTATGCACGACATTGTTTTACTCTCGAGTTAATAAAATTGAAAAATAAATTACTTATGTAGCGTAAACGATCGGGAATAGGACTCTCGGTCGTATGGCCAGAAGTTTACAGATATCTAGCAAAACTAACAACAGTTATAAAAAGTTCAATTCAATATCTCTTACAAAAATTATATGTATGTAAAACCGTCTGAAGCTAATATATCGGTTTTCCAAGGTTTTGCGTCGGATTACAAGATAATCCAACTGACCACATTCAAGTATACTCCAATTTTTCGTTTAAATGCTATGAAAGAAATATTAATTTTCCCAAAAATATGTTGGTAATTTTGTATAAGACATCCCAGAAGCTTTAGAGCAACATAGTCCGTATTCATCCCTAAGTTTTCCTTGGAAAAAATTTGACTGAAAACAAATATGCTTGTGGGAATATTACGTTGAATTAGGTCATTTATATACAATGAGGTGGCATAAGGGGCGCGGCAAAAGTTCAGATTTTCTGTAGTTTTACCTGGTTTTATAAGATTATTAGTCTGCCAAAGTTCATGATCATGTAGTGTTTCGTTTGGAAGAAATATCCATAAATAGGTAAGTTTGCATAGGAGGTACCAGAAAGGGTCGGGCAATTCTGCTTATTTACAATTCATTTTGGAAAATATTAAAACTGGTAAATTTTCATAAAGATCAGTTAAGGTTTACTCAAATTATCATGCCCATCAGTTATATTTCCAACCAGCAAGCCAACCGGCCAGCCAGCCGGACCGACAGAAATGGGACAATCGTCTTAAAAAATCTTTAAACAAATTTGGTTTTAAGATAATTTGGGTCGAGACAATTGGGTCGTTACACTTTTTCACTTATGAAATTATACTTACCCTCTTACCTAAGTTTGAGGATTTAATAAGAAGACGGATTAGTATATTAAAAACTACACGCACATCCGCAAATTTCCGCAACAAACTTTAGCACTTTTATTACCTTAAGACTACGACAAATACAATGGAAAAGAGATCTAAAGGGGGATCTGGGAGGAACACAACTAAAACTCTAAATAATCATAATGAAGACGCACAAAATAGGATCAAAAAAATACGTTACCTAAAACATTAATTTGACAAGAATTACAAAACAAGTTAGTTTTTATAAATTTGTGGAGATTAATTAAATACTTTTAATTTTAAAATCCATTAAAAATAATTTAATTTTTTAGACTTATGCAATGAGAAATCCGTTTTGAAATGCACTCTTGTTTTAAATTATTCGACCAACTTACAAAAGCGCGAACAAATGTTCATGATTAAATTCTATTTTTGAAAAGTCCCGTTAGATTTTCAGAGGAATCCGGTTTACCATTATGAAGATTAGACATTTAAGAGATAATTTGTTTACATATTATTTTAATACTTTGTGATTAGTTTTTTGATTTTTGGCCTATGGACGGAACCACTGTGCAGAGATGGCGTCAGCTGGTTTGTTGATTTATATGCAATGTTGATAAATTATTTTCCTTATTCCTTGGTCCTTGCGCAATCTGGATTTTTGAGTTGAGTTGGATGGAGAACTCGAAAGTATTTGAAAAGTAATTTTTCATCGATGTTGATATGGCCAGTGTCCCGACCGGGTATCGGCACCTTCGGATTACTAGTCTACGTCGCTTTCACTGAGCTATCAAAGGAGGTCATAGAATTCGCTGTATGCTGCCACTGTCAGAATTAGAGGGGTTTTGTTTGAAGTAATTAAAAGGGTTGTTTGGGGTAGGGATTGACTATCTCGGCGGTATGCAGCTTTGTGAAGTCTTGCTTCCTTTGCATTTCGTTTTAAGCACTACTTAATCGCGTGCTTACGTAAAACAGAATTCTAAGCGCTTGTGTCTTTTGCGCTTCGAAGATAGTTCGTCACACCAATCATAGGTAACAGCTCTTTTATCTGGTTCATTCAAGCTGCAACTATGTTGTGGTTCGAGTCAATATTTGGAACGCGCATCACACACACGTCTACCTGGATATCCTTGTGGATATCTTTATGCGGGGATCTAGTTCCACTCACTATTATGTTTCTTTCCGGCGCGAATCCGTTATCGGAGTTGTTGTTGTGTAGACTGTGACTTTGTATGTGACTTTTGGTCTCATTCTATAGCCAACTACGATTATGGCTCCCATAACGATTCCAATCAGAGTACTTTCTCTAAATTTTTTAGGGATATGTTTACCGCCAACAAATGTTAGTTTTTAAACCAAGAAAGTGATGCTTATTTAACTAATCCATAGATAATAGAAAAATTAATATAATTGACACGCGAATGTACCAGAACTTACCTGCTTCATATAGACATGTGAAATATGTCACATCTTCCAAAGAGATCAAATAAACAAACAGCTATGATAACAACCATTTAAATGTTGGTTAGTCGAGATGAACGACTTTGGACTATTTCTTTATTGTATTTGCATTAAAATAGTTTTTGTTTTTATAAAAAATGATATAATAATATAAACAGCAAAAAAATTTAATACACTAAACACCCTATGGATGTCAGTGCTCTGAGAATTCAAATGGAAAATATTATCTTAAAACAAAAGGTAAAACAAATAAATTAAATAAGAAAAGAAAAACAAACAAAGAATCGTACATAACATCATGTTTTAGAATGAAATGGCCCTCAAGAAGTTCTGAGTGAAAGTAAACAAATTTAAAGTACAAAAGAAGAAGATAAAGAATTTTTGTTTTTTTTTGTTTCTTTACACAAAATGTTCTCAACGAATCTAATAAATAAAGAGACAAAGTACGAATATTGTTTTTCTTATCATATAAAAATAATAAGATTGTTTAACAAATATGGCTACAACGAATTTTGGTTATAAACAAATAGTTATACATATATATATACGCATGTTCCCGATTTATGCATTCATTATTGTACTATGAATATAAAGATATAACATTTTGAGGGTGGGTTGATGGGGTGGTATGATGAGGAGATGGCCGTTACGGGGCACAAAGGACAAGTATAAAAATATTCATATTCACGCATTCATCGTTAAAAAACCTTAAGAATCTCATCATTTCTTCTTTAATATATAGTGGTATGTGGTATATGTATGTATATGTAGTGGTATATATGTATATAAAACCTACACAATGCACTTAATGTTAAACGATACTACGATATTTCGAACATCCGTTTTCTTTCTCCTCATGACACCTGCAACCGGAGGAAGATGCCTCCCTTTGCCCATCTCTCTGCTGCTTTTCTTTATGTCTCTCGTGAATCCTTTCACTGCCTTTGTAGCAAGAAGTGAGACAAAATCAACAGGAACATTTACTTTTGGCATCATTCAATGTCTGATCTCCGGTATTATTGAGATTAAACTTTTCGCTATCGGCCAAATCAGAGGCACTGATCAGTTTATCATTAAGTAATATCTGAAATAAATAAAACAAATAGACGAAGACAGAGTTAGTTTGTATGATTGTAACTGGTTTTATTAATATTTATAATGTCGCTACTTGAACAATTCAAATCACATTCTCATAAAATTTTTTAGTTTAAAATAAGTACTTTTTGGTATAATAAAAGCTCATCTTAATACAATAAAAGTACTAGATACATTAAAAGTACATTTTTGTGTAAAAAAGTCCTTTTTGCATTATAAGTACTTGTTGATACAATAAAAGTACTTTTTGGTACAATAAAAGGACGAACAAGAGAGGAAAGATTATTAGAGTCATATTACATATTAACTAATCTTAAAATCTGTAACAGGGGAAGCTACTCCACATTTTGGAATAAAGTGTGCGAAACGGTTATAGATATTACTATGACGAATATGAACATATCAAGGATTGAAGGGTGGAAGGTATCTAATGTATGTTCTTTTTGGACCATAATTGAATACTTTTTACCATAGACATAGTGGGTCTCAGGAACTTAAAAAAACTTAAAACTTAATTTCCCTTTGCACCCCATGAATGAGGTATGGGATAGCTTCTCGCGTTGTTGTGAATTAACACGCGTTCTATTTTTAGATTCACAACTAACGGCACCTACTTGTTTATCGACGAATGCGAACGTCACTGTTTGAGAAGCTCTTACTAGACACGACGATTGAATCGACGCTTAATACTGCGAAGTTGCTGTCAACAACATTCGAGGGGAGCCGACAATGAAAGAAAATTTTATTTATTTTTTTCTTTTAAGGTGACTGGAGCCAGGTTTGAACCTGCGATCTCCCGCATGTTAGTCGAGTGTTCTAACCACTATGCCACGGCCGGTCAACAGGAACAAACCATACATAAATTCACGTAAAACAAATTGGTCAGAATATTGATGTCTTGTAACGCCGGAATTCCTGTGGACTTTCGACAATTGCCAGTCGATTACTAACAGAGAAAAGCTGGTTCCGGAAATGACGAGGATACTGCAAGTCGGTTTTGAGAAGTCATGTCCTATTACTTACCCAGGGGGAAATCTCAGCCAACGTAGTGAAATGAAGAGCTGAGAGATAAACGGAAGAGGAAGCCGTTCAACAGGGCCATGCGGTCGATGGAACAAACAGTTTGGGACGCATACCGCATAAGTTTCAACGAATACAAAATGAAGCTTAAGCGGGCTATGTGGTATTCATGGGTCAATTTCTGTGAAGCCATTGAGGCCGTAAATGCGGCCGCCTGTATAAGGCGGTTACTCTCAAAAGACCCTGAAGTACTTGGATGTGTTCAGTAACCAAACGGTGACTGGACTGAGTCTGCAGAGGACACACACGGCATTCTTGGGCATCAAAGGGGCCTTAAATAATGTAACATCCAAGGACGACTAGAAAATCTCTTGTGCTTAGAAACTGGATTGATTCTATGCTGTCAAATCGTCGCTTGTCAAACCCAAGCTTGGCACGAGTACTACGAGGAAGCTGGCGACTAGGGCTACACCACAAGGTGGAGTGCTATCCCCATTGCTGTGGCTACTAGTGGTAAGAGACGTTCTTAAGACATTTGAGAGAAATTAAAGGAAGATTTGTGGACTATGCGAAAGTATATTTGCTCCAACTTTAAGTGACCTCATACAGGATGACCTACGATCTCTATCAGAATGGGCCACAAGCTGGGGTCTAAATGTTAATCTACAGAAAACGGGGATGTACTATTCAAATATCTCATTGACAACTTCAGACTGCCGGTAATTGATGGTGTCGAACTGAAACTCTCGTCTCAGGCGAAATATCTCGGCGTCATTTTCGATAGGAAACTAAACTGGAGACGCAATACGGAGGAAAGAACAAAGAAAGGATAAAATGTCTTATACGCCTACAGGAGCTCTTTAGGAAAAAGCTTGGGACTACAACCTGCAATGGTTTATTGGATATGCACTGTGGTAGTGCGTCCCATAGTAACTTACGGCTGCCTTGTTTCGTGGGGCTTTGGATACGGAAATTAAGCTAATGCTGATAAGTAATGTACAGCGAATGTACTGTGTATAACAGGTGCTAGACGAAGCACACCTGCGGTACTATGCACTAGCCGTAGCGGCTAAAAGTGCAATAAGGTTACGAGAAGCAGGCATTTGGCGGAAATCGGAGTCGGGTCACGCATCAATACTGTTATGATTCAGCAGACGTGGATGCAACGGAGGACTCTACAAAGGAATGCACTATTATATGGTTCCGTTGTTGGATTTTATATCATGCCCGGAAATAGTGATCTCTGATAGACAAGATTGGAAAGCTTCCTTGCCCTTCAGGAGGCTGTCCATCTTCACTAATGGTTCTAAAATGGAAATTAAAACAGGATCAGGTATCTTTAGTGAGGAACTCAATTACAGGCAACAGTTTCGATTGGATGACGATTGCAGTATGTTCCAAATTTTCGCTTTTATGAAATCTGTAAAGGAAATACTGGCAAGGAATTTGAAGGAGATCGTCACGATCTATGTCGACAGTCAAGCGGCCTTATAGTCTTTGGTATTAAAGGCCATAGGGTCGAGATTAGTGCACATATGTAGGCAGCGCTCTCAAAACTGCTGGAAAATAGTGTTCGACTCTGCTGGGTCCCCGGACATAGTGATATTTTAGGAAACGAAATAACGGAAGAAAGGCTCAGTACTGGGACCCGGCCAATCAGATGGATCAGTGTGACCACCAGTGTGTCATATAGGTATACGGAATTGTGACCCGTCACATCGTATGGATGGCAAATGCATCCTGGGAACTTCGCACCGACTGTGTGGTACTACGGGATATTTGACCAGGACTGGATGGAAGATGAACCAGAACACTATTGGAACTGGACAGGAGACAGGAGGCGACTACTCTCAGTAATTACGGGACACTGTGACGTCAGAGCATTTACATCTAATGGGGAGACGACACTGTAGAATTATTGCAGGCTTTGCGACGAAGAGGAGGAAATTGACACCATTGAGCATTTGTTATGCCATTTCCCAGATCCTCATAGAAGAAGGAAGAAATTCCTCCGAAAATGGAGAAATTGCCGAATTGTCGTCATGTAACATGGAGAATCTGGTGCGGTTTACTGATTGTTGGAGCTGGGTTAAGGGTAGGGGACCATAGTGTCCCCACGTAATCTTACTACTTGTATATATGAAGTTGAAGGAGAGAAGACACCGGAATTATTTTTTAGCACTTCTTTCTCTTTTCACCAGTACTATTCTTGTAAACTCTTTATTATCTTGTAAAATACTCTTTTCTTTATAAAGACTGATTAAATTGAAATCAGTCAAGTTCTTGTCTGCATTTCATTCGACTCAATTTGAACCATGGAAAGATACACAATCGAGCAACGCGTTAAAGTTATTTAAGCTTATTATGAAAATGGGCGTTGAAATCAAAATGCATATCGTGCACTTCGTGATTTTTTCGGTCAATTTAATCGTCCAAATGTGCGTACAATCGGAAAACCGTGGAAAAATTTTAGCAAACCGGGTCTGTAGGAGATGTGAAAACACCAGTGCATGCGCGTACAGCTCGTACTGCAGAAAATATTGCTGCTGTTCGCGATAGTGTGGCTGAAGAGCCGTCCACCTTAACTCGTCTTCGTGCCCAACAATTGCACCTCTCACGCTCGTCGTTGATACACATTATGCATAAAGATTTACATTTACACGCTTACACGCAATTGACTCAAGAACTAAAGCCGCTTGAACATTCCAAACGTCGTCAATGGTCATAATGGAGGCAAGAAATGGCAACAGTGGATGATCAATTTTCGAAGAAAATCATCTTCAGTGATGAGACACTTTTGCACCTCAGTGGATTCGTCAATAAGCAGTATTGCCGCATTTCGGCGAATGATAATCCAAGAGTGTCATAAAACCAATGCATCCACAAGGAGTGTTGTGCGGTTTATGGGCTGGCGGCATCATCGGGCCGTAATTTTTCCAAAATGAGGCCGGTCAGGCAGTTACTGTGAATGATGTTCGCTATCGTGAGATGATAACGAACTTTTTATGGCCCGAATTGGAAGATATGGATTTGCACGATATGTGGTTTCAACAGGACGATGCCACTTGCCACACAGCTAACGAAACAATGCTCCTCTGCGCGACAAATTCAATGGCTGTTTTATCTCACGTGGTGACGATGTCAATTGGCCGCCAAGATCATGTGAATTGACACCGTTGGACTTCTTTTTTTGGTGTTATTTAAAAGAAAATATGTACGTCGATAAGCCAGCAACAATTCACGAGCTAAAGGATGAGATAATTCTCATCTGCCTCAGCGTCGTCGAAAATGTGGACCTTTGGATGGAGGTGTGTCGCCGAGGTCGCGGCGGCCATTTGGCCGATATTTTGTTCCATGCATAATTGAGCCATAACAATATTATCATAATAAAAAAAAGACGATAATTTCCTAAATAATTTGTGCTTCTTTCAAAACCAACATCGACCCTTAAAATGTAATCACCCTTTACTTTAAAAGTGATTCTTAGAGTATGACTCTTAGAGAATGTTTTTGCAGATGACTACTTTGACTGTCATGTTTACGTGTACCGGTTAGTTGAAAACTGGTATCATTTATTGAAACGTTTCCCAAGCATATCGCCAATTTTTTGATTACTCTAAAATTTCAGTAATCTTTAAATTTTTAAAATTTTCTTCTATTCCTGCGTAATTGCTCCTTCATTTTCAAAGGGCGTATAAACCCATTTGGACTTTAGACATATATCTCAAAGTACTTACCTTATTTACTAACGCTCTAGCTGCCTCATCGATATTAATATTCTCTTTAGCTGATGTTTCGAACCATCCGGCGAAACCATGCTCTTTAACGTATTCATCCATTTTCTCAGTATTTGTTACCACACCCTGTTTGTCTTGATCGCACTGAAAGATTAAAGCAAAAAATAAATGTCTAAATTAATTAAATTGGCCAGGTAGATATGATTTATCAATATTATTTAAATTTATTATTATATTAACAATAATATCATTCGTTATTACACAGTACAACATATTTCTGCTCATTGATTTGGGACTCAATTCTGAGAACTGCACGTGAAAGTAGCCCCAAAAAGAAGAAGTTCTGCATCATTCGTTTAGTCAAGTTACATGCCATAATAATTAAATATCGATTTGAACTTGGTAAGTATCGTATAGGGGAATTTGTCACGTTTTAGGCTCTTTTATTTGACATAACTCGAGAACCACTAGTCCGATTTAACTGAGACAAATTTAAAAAAAAAATAGGGATTACAATTCCTTTAATCTGTTGATATAACGTTTCCCTATATAAGCAACAGTTGCACTTTTCCATTAATCAAATAATTTTGAACTGGGTTTGTTTTGTAGAAGTTACAATTCCATACTCCCTGGCGTATGGAATATTACTTATGATAATCATACGCCACCATATAACAATATAACAAAAGAGCTCAAAACGTGACAAATTCCGCTATCAAATCGATATTAAATTATGACATGTAACTTAACAAAACGAATGATGCAGGACTTCATCTTTTTGGAGCTACTTACACGTGCAGTTCTTAGAATTGAGTCCCAAAATCATGTGTTGTACTATGTTAGGTTGCTAAACTTTGTAATTCATAATTGACTTGATTTTTTTATTACCTTATTGGCCAGCAATATACATGGAATCGGACTACCATCCGGCAATTGTACTTTCGAATCCAAATCCTCTTTCCATTTGCTAACACAATCGAAAGTTCCACTCCGGGTAACATCGAATACGATAAAGGCACCTACGGCTTCTTTGTAATACACACGTGTCATATTACCAAAACGCTCCTGGCCAGCGATATCCCACAACTGGAGGCGTATAATGGTATTGGGATCCCAATGCAATACTTTCAGAGCAAAATCAACACCAATTGTGGCACGATAGTTTTGACTGAAAAACTGATGGACATAACGTTTGATGAACGAAGTTTTACCGGTACCCAATTCACCGATGACTAGAATCTTATAGAGATGTTCACGTTTTTCTGTATTTGCAGATGTCATTATGGTCTAAAAAAGAGAATGAGAGAAACAAAAAAATTAATAAGAAATAAAATTGAAAAAAATTTAAAACGATTTAAGATAAGTATCGAAGAAAAATTTTACAATTAAAAACAAGAAAAATCTTTGATTTTATTAAATTATACAAACTTAACTTAAATAATAAACCTTTTTAAGGAATTAACAGTCACAATAAACTTTCTGATAGTTCAGATAACAAATTAATATCAAACGATCAATAGAACACAATTATATAATACATCCAAATTCAAGCCAGAGTCGCAATAGGTTTTAGTAGCTTTTTTATAATTATACAATTTGTCTTACAGCCATGTTCTGGAAAACAAATCGGTTTGAAAACAGAGCAAAATCGGTAAAAAGGTAATACTTTTTAACACATTTCTACCGATTTTGCTCTGTTTTCAAACTGAATAGTCACAATTGGAAAATGGCTGTTAAAATTAGAAACTCAATCTTAGACCTTTCAATTGTACACTCTTTAGTCTTGTGTTGCCGTCACAAGACTGCAATTAAAACTCTCCCTAGATATCAGAAATTGAGCGCTGATTGCGAATACCTTCTTTGATTGTAATTATCGGATTAAACGCTTAATAAGCTTCTTAACCAAGGCATAAGACAATTAATGCTAACTAACTAAATAATTCACACCAATCTTAACAAAAGCCAATTCGAATGTCCATTAAATTGTTTTCTTTTAACCCGTACCCCCGCACTCGTGCAATAGACACTCTAGACAGTTTCTTGCAAGACCATCTTAAAGAACGAAAAAAAGCTAAGAAATATGTACGTTACAAAATAAAAAAAAACCAACAATGTTAACTGCATTCAAGACGCCACGAGTATATTAAAAGCACAATACGACAAACGAAAACCTGACCCATCCCAACGTCGTCGACATCGAATCAACAAGATATGAACACATTATAGGCAAGCAGCATAAGATATCCGGGAAAAATCAACTGCAACTGACAGCCATTTGACAGTTGTAGGGCTTCCCAAACATCTCATATTTCATTTTGAGTATTTTTTCTATGCGAGTGTGAATTATTGAAAGAAAAAAAAACGAGACAGCAGAGAAGAAAAATCAATGAGAATCAACAATTATTTGATGTTTTTGTAGCGATTAGCCGCAGCTTAGAAATATTATTAAAAAAGACAGCGGTCACTGAGGTATGATTAAGTTGAAAGAGATATTGAATTGTATTTATAGGTAGATGTTTAAAATCATTCAGCTGTATTCATATAGATTTAGCAAAATTTTATCAAATTGAAGTTTTATAGAAAAAAACCTAAAAATTAAAAATTAAATTAAAATTAAAAATTTTATTACAATTTAAAACTTTCAGCAAACAGTTAAGATAGCAATTCGATTGACTGAATAATAGTGATTTCTTTTTGTTTTAAGCTGAGTGTAGTTTCCGAAAATAAAAATGATGATTCTCTAGATGGAAACATTATCTTGCAAAGTTAAAAAAAAAACTCTGTAACAACAATATTTGAGGCTACATCATCATCATTTTAAAATAGCGACAATCAAGTCCTACTTCGCCTACTTTTTTAGAATGTTTAACGTAATCAATTTCATAAAAGTAATATTGAGTTGGGACTCAATTCTGAGAACTGCATGTGAAAGTTACTCCAAAACAAGAAGTTCGACATCATTCGTTTTGTCAAGTAACATGCCATAATAATTTAATAACGATATCAAGTTAGTAAGTATCGTATAGAGGAATTTGTGACGTTTTAGGCTCTTTTGTTTGACATATCCTGAAACTCGCTTTGCAGGTCCCCAAGCACTCTCCTTAAAAGAAAAGGAAAAACAAAAACCCCCACGAATGTTGACTACCCCGCAAATGTAATAACGACCATGATTAAAGGATATGCACCAGAAATGTCCGAACTCTCTTCAGAGATGGTGCCTCTATCCAATTGGTGAATTTTCTCGACAAATACAAGGCTGATATCACCACCATACAAAAAATGCGATGGAAGCGACAGGGATGCACACGACGAAAGAACTGTGTCATCTTTTACAGCTGCAATGCAGAAAAACATGAATTTGGATGTGATTTTATAGTCGGCAAGTTTAACCTGTAAGTGACCAAATAGCCACTATTCACAACAAGACGAAATATATTTACATCACTCTGATTTGTATACACGTCCCGATGATAGACAAAGACAAGGACATTAAAGATGCATTCTATGAGAGCCTTGAGGAAATATATGACCACTGGCCTGCCCATGACAATAAATTTGTTCTGCTGAAATAGGAAGGGACGCTGCTCTTGGTTCAGCAATCGGAAAACTCAGTCTACACAACAACACCTCCGATAACGGATTCAGACTGGTTAGTAGACCGTATCACAAAAAAAAGTTCTCCGTACACCAGCGAATATGAAATATTGTTCCAAGGAAATTTCAAAAAAAAAAAATTTTGTAATGTGATGCGGTCTACTGGTTAGCTTCCCTAAAAGGTAATATGGATATCCCCTGATCAAAATACAAGAAACCAGATTGATCACGTGGTAATAGATAGTAATTATCGTATAGGGGAATTTGTCACGTGTTTAGGCTCTTTTGTTACATTGTAAAATAGTGGCGTATGATTATGATTAGTAATATTTTACGAAAAGCATACGCCTCGGAGTACAACAGTTTTATTGAACTTGCTACAAAATAAACCCAGTACAAAATCATTTGATAAAAGGAAACGTAAAACTGTTGCTTATATAGGGAATCGTTATATGAACAGATTAAATAAATTGTAATTCTTAATTTTTTTAAATTTGTTTCAGCTAAATCGGAATAGTGGTTCTCGAGTTATGTCAAACAAAAGAGCCAAAAACGTGACGAATTCCCCTATACAATACTTCTTACTAACTTCAAATCGATATTAAATTATTATGGCATGTAACTTGACAAAACGAATAATGCTGAACTTCTTCTATTTGGGGCTACTTTCACGTGCAATTCTCAGAATTGAGTCCCAAATCAATGAGCTGAAAAATGTGTACTGTGTTATTTATCTATATATATAAAAAATTCTTGCAAGTGTGTTGTGACTTTATAACTCATAAACGGTCAAACCGAATTCGATCAAATTTTTATGGTTTGTTCGTCTGGTCGTGTAGATGGTTTATCTAAAGTTTTCACGAAATCAGACGACGCGTTCGTGATTTATGATTTTTCATGTCAACATGTGATTTTGTCCATATAAAAAAAACAACAACAAATACGTAGGTGCCTATGAGCGTGTGTGGTATGTATACGTGTCAGTGTCACTTTGTATAGTTATTTTTCGTCAGTTTAAGCCGTAGCGCATCTAGCTCAAAGTTTTAGGTTATGGGAGTTTAAGTCATTTTTTTTGTGTTTAGCCGACTTCAGTTGAAAATCAAACTTTTTAAAAATAAGTGCCACTCTTACGTCTCTACTACATATGCATGTATATAAAATTTTCCTTTAATTTTTGTTTTTTGTCAAAAATGTATTCAAAAAGTCTTATTTCTTTTTAGCACAAAAAAATTTTTATTTGTATGACAAATAACAACTTATGAATGACAAATAACACTGTGCAACAACCAAAATCGGAATGGGATGAAACCAAAAGGAAATGAAAGTTGACCTTATATATAACGAAAGCCTTAAGGGATTTTTTGAGTTTAGTGCGATATTTTTTTTACACCGATTTGAAGTTGGTGTTTTTACAACGCTGGCTAACAAGAAAAAATCATTAAACATTTCATAAAATAATGCTATTTATTCCGGAAAGTTGTGGTATCTTACTGTTTTAGGGGTTGAGGAATCCATTTTTGACATTTATTTTTATTTTAAAACGCCGCCAGAGGGCGCTTTGGTACATTTTTTTGGTTTATATCGAATTTGTTGTCTTTCCACGCGATTACACCCGTAGATTAAGAGCTATGGAGCTGAAATTTGGTATGTAAGCTTTTATCTACCAAGCGGTGATTATGTTCTAAGATGGTCATTATCGAACGAAACCTACTCCCACCTTCCATACAAATTTGACCTTTTTGGGGTATGTCCCTGCGACCACAGTCGTAGATTAAGACCTATCGAGCCGAAATTTGGTTGCCATCTTCTATCCCCTAAGCGAAGATTAAGTTCTAAGATTGTCATGATCGGACAAAAAATTCTACCACCTCCCATACAAACTTGCCCTATTTGGGGGTGTTCGTCTGTTTGTCTCCTCAATTACAGCCTTTGATTAAGAGCTATCGAGCGGAAACTTGGTACGCTAACTTCTAACCTCTTAGAGAATGTTAAGTTCTAAGATGAGCAAGATCAGACAAAAACTCCTCACACCCCAAAATAAGGGGAGTTTGCATTGGAGTTGGAAGAAGTTTTTGTCCGATCAGACTCATCTTAGAACTTAACTTCCTCTAATAGTTTAGAAGTTTGCATACCAAATTTCAGTTCGAAAGCTCTTAATCTACGGCTGTAATCGCGAGGAAAAACATATGGACATCCCCAAAAAGGGTTATTTTGTATGGGAGGTGGAAGTAGTTTTTGCCCGATCATGCCCATTTTAAGAACAAAAAAATTCGATATAAACCAAAAAAATGTACGAAAGCGCCCTCTGGCGGCGCTTTAAAATAAAAATAAATGTCAAAAATGGATTCCTCGACCCCAAAAACAGTAAGATACCACAACTTTCCGGAATAAATAGCATTATTTTATGACACTTTTAATGAATTTTTCTTGTTAGCCAGCGTTGTAAAAACACCAACTTCAAATGGGTGTAAAAAAAAATCTCGCACTAAACTCAAAAAATCCCTTGAGAGTTTCGTTATATATAAGGTCAACTTTCATTTGCTTTTGGTGTCATCCCATTCCGATTCCAAAAGTTAAATTTTGTGTCACAGTGTAATTAGTTGTGACACAATTAAAAAGATAACTGTTGAAATTTGAAATCAAAAAATTCCAAATAAAAAATCTATATATCTTTATATATAAAATTCTACTGTACGTGTGTTGTGACTGAACTCCTCCTAAACGGCTGGACCGATTTGCATAAATTTTTTTGTATGCGTTTGGGTGGTGCCCCGGATGGTTTAAATTTACAATTCGGTCCAATTGGACAAAGGGGCGTGGTACTGCCCATGCAACATAAAAATAAAAAGGGCTATATCTCATGAACTATCAGAGGTATGAAGATGTGATTTGTTACATATGTTGTTGTTGCAGTATGAATTACAGTAAGCGTGGAAGTGGGCTGTGCCACACCTCTTTTAAAATAATCAGTTATAACAGCCATACAGCGCGTAAGACCACCACTTTTTAAGCCAAACGTTTGGTGACGGAATTATCTCAAAAAATGGTAATACGAGTTCAAAACAAAGATAGTATTCGGGAATATTCTTGATCCGTGGGAGAAGAAGACATGGCAAAAGATGGTTTTATGTCTAAAGGCATGAATCTTCAAACGAAATTTTCAGTTGCGGTCAATAGGCGGAGGAGCCATGACAAAAGTGTTTTGACGCCTTAAGAGATAGTATACAGATGGTACTACATGTAAAAATAAAAATTTAATTTTGATTTTTAGCGGAATGTCTGTTTCCTATTTGTAAAAGCAGTGAGGTTTTGCCCCACATACAGAACAAAGTTTATCTACATGTCGGCACTATAGATATGACTATCGTTATAGAGGCTATGATATTTAGATTTTTAAACAGTAAAACTTAATTGTTTAACTTCCATGTTAAGGAGTTACTTGAAATTAGTTACCTTCCATGTTAAGGAGTTACTTGAAATTAGTAACATAAGTTTGTAAACCCAACATATTGTTGTCGAGCTTAAGTACCGCCTTCAAAGTACCTTATAGACCTACAAATATATACATTTAGGATAATAAGAAATGTGAAATATATTACAAGTTAATATGCAATAGCGAAGCATTGCCTGGCCCACTAGTTACATATAGAATTGGGTGAGTGCTCACCAGTCTGTACGCTTAGTTTACGAGATAAAGCATTCAAATATTTCCGTAGAGAATTGGGTGACTCCTCACCCGTTCAACCTAACGACTACCCTACTTTTTATGGCGATCACAAATTAAGTTCCTTTTGCGATTGGACGCTTAATTTACGAAATTTACAGTAGAACGCCTATTTTACGAGATAAATCAATTTAAAGATTTCCATATAAAATTGAGAGATTCCTCACCAATTTGATAGGAAATATCCAACTCTCACTATGATGTTCCCACTTATTCATAGTGACTAAAAATTAAGAACCTTTTTGCGATGGTACGCTTAGTTAACGGGATACATGCATGTAAAGATTTCCATTGGGTGATTTCTTGACAGAAATGAAAATTGTAAAATTTTACCCTACTGGGTGTCTTCATTTAGAAGTAATTGGAAATATATGGATTTTAAAATAAGGTCAAGTTTCATGTAAGATATCAAAAAGGGCGATCTCATACAAGCGACTACGTTGTACAAAACTTGATTGAATTCGGTGCACTGTCAAAAAAATTTGCATTCCTTTATTTGTATGGGAAATACCAGCCAGTAGACAGACGGACGTGGATTTAGAGTTACACTTTAAATTATATCAAAAGATATATGGGTGAGAATGGAAACACCAATAAAATACTACAATTCGTTTTTAAGTTTAGTTTCGAAATTTTTTAAAGAAAAGTTGGATTAGTATTAAATGAAAACCAAGAAAATCATGCCCCCCTATCAAAAACCTTATTAAATTCAATGTAAATTACAACCGTTTGTTTGCTGCCTTTAGTAAAACCAACCAGAAATGCATGAGTTGTAAATTCCACAAGATTAGTGTCAGTAGTATTTGCCTAAAAGATAGCCTTGTTGTTACCTGTCATATCGTCAGATTTATCTGACAAATGTATACTACGCTCCCAATTTGGAGGTCTCTTTATCAGACAGATTCCAATTGCAGCGTCATTTTAGGAGATTACATGGAGATTCTTTTTAACAACACCTACATACAAACATTAACCAATCTTTGATAGATAAGATAAGCGTCTAGTCAGTTTAATCGGAACTACATACATATACTATCACAAGACATGGGCGAGTGGGGTATCTCTAACGCTTACCGGTTCTATTTCTTGATCCATTGTTAAATCACCAAAGGCTGGCATTTGTCGACTCGTCGATTCAATTGATTTAGCCTCTTCGTGTTCAGCCGAATCCAATGATAAATCACTGACACCCGATTGATAACGATAATGTGTTCGCTTTAATTCCAAACTATTGAATTCCTCCAGCAGACTAGGCTGTGAGATGTAGTGAATACAACGCCGATGACTGTCCTCGCTGTTCGCTGAGTCCGAATCGTCACTGGTGGGTTCTAGCGAATAGGGTTCCTGTGATGAAGGCTCGTAGGCCAATTGGTTGGCAAGGAGTGGCGGACGAACACGTGTACCTAGGTGGAAGCGTACAAACGACGATTGTCGTGGACTTGGTTCCTTGGACGTGGTGTTGTGAACGCTGTCAAGATCTTCAGATACTTCACTGGGCTGAACACTTTCCGCTATGGAGATGTGATCGTCTGTTTGTGGGGAAGCTTTGTTCGGGACTGAACTATTGATGGCTGACGGCTCCAACACGGTTGATTTTGTGGGACGGTTGGTGACTGGTTGCAATGAAGCGTTAGTCGTCTCAGACGATGCAGATTGAATTTCGATCTGTTGCGGTTGGAGTGCTGATGTTGCCTGGGAAGGCGGCGACGACGTAACTTGTTGTTCTTGTCGTTGTTGGTTATTCGAGTTGTTGGTTACTGTTGCTGGCAGTGATGCTGATGCTGTTGCTGTTGATGATGACGGCGTCGCGGTCGCCGGATAATCGTGAGATTTTTCTTTCGTGTCGGTTGACAAAGGTCTTGGAAATCTATGACCTCTTTGCGGGTTGATCATTAAATCGCTTTCTTTTTTCTCTGCCGTAGATGGCGACGCAGATCCTTTTCCTGGTCTCGTGGTCTTAGCGTTGGCGGCGTCTGTCGCCGTCCCCGTTGCCGGCGGTTTCGCTTTGGCTTTTGCAGCCGTTACCAATTTTATGGCCGCCCTGGTTGTTGTAGCTGTTTTGCGTATAGCACCACTGCTTTTGCATGAGTGACTAGACGGATGATGGGTGTTGCTGCCTACGGCTACGGTTGGCGCTAGGCGAGAGGGTTTCGCTGGTGCCTTCTCTCGGGGTGGCGTATCTTTGGCACTTTGAGTGATAACAATCTTTTCCTCTGCTTTAGATTTAGATTGTGCTGATGATGATGTCGCTACTGCTGCTGCTGCTGACGATGAGGTGGATTTCTGTGGCACTTGAGTGGAAACTTTTGTTTTGAGTTTTTTCTTTTTATCCAAAGATTCGTTGGCTTTTGCTGTCGTTTGAGTGGTTGGGGGATTGGTAGAAGGTAATGTCGCCGCGGCAGATGTTGGTAGTGGTGGTGAAGGCGGAGGTGGAGCTGGTGATGACGATGGAGATGAAGATGGTTTGTCTGTCACCTGTTCCGTGGAAGCCACCTTTTCAATTTTTTTCGATTTAATAGTTATTTGAACTTTACTCTTTCCGTCTTCGAGTGGTGATAAACGTTCTGTGGTCACTACCACTTCATTTTCGTTGTCCTGGAACAAAGGCTCTAAAGCTTTAAAAGTTTGAGATGCTATCGGCTCTTGAGGGTCCTTCTTGGGAGTAACTTTCGATTTCTTAAGACCGAACAAAGACTTTTTCTTTTTCAATTTGGGTTTTTGTTGATCGGTTTCCGATAAAACATTAGACTCGGGTAAGTCGTCGGCATCACTTGATAGAACCGGTTCTTGTGAAGAATCTGCAACAGCAGATGCCTTAATGAGGGGTTTCTCTTTTTTACGCGTGGAACGAGAAAGTTTACGTATTGCCGAAGAGAAACGTGATCTGACCTTTATTTTTCTCTTTAATTCTTCGGGATCCGAATGTATTGCTCTAGAACTGCTACCCGCTGCAGGTGATTCCAACTCACTCAAGTCCTTGGGTAGTGGTGATGGTGTTAAATTGTCAAGAGAAGTTGTCGGCAGCTGTTCTTGTTGTTTCAGTGTAGTGGGCAAGTTTTCAAACTTGTTATCGGTGGTGGTAGCGGTGGTGGTGGTGGTGGTATCGTCGATGCTATCTTCGTGGGTATCAGAATTTGGCATATTACACAAATTTTGTAGGCTTTAAACTCCTTAGAGGTTAGAAAGCAAAAAAGAAAGGAAGGAACTTAAACTGAGGGACTAGGAATAGAGGAGTCGTTGGAATAACCACAGTAAGAAGCACCATTAAATGTAAAGTGTTGCTTAAATAACTGCCACTAATAAAATTTGTTGCTGCCCACACACTTGTAAGGTTTCCGTTTATGGTTAGGGTTATAATTTTGGGAAAATAATCGTTTTTTTTGCAAATTGTTGCTTTTTTTAGTTGTTTTTATTAACAACAACCATAGTCCTTCCCGGTCCTTTGGTTATCCTTTTGAAATCACTCTAATACACTTGTTGTTGTTGTCTCTTGAACAACTAACGTCTATTGACATCTGCCGACTGCCGAAATCACCACCGTTTCCAACGCCCAGTTGAACAAAACTATTCTCTTCTATGATTTTTGTAGGCTTTTTATAAATTCATTTTCTTCTAGTCGGTGCACAAAACCCAGCACTGAATACACAATAATAACAGCAAAAACTGTAACTAAAACAGGGCCAAACCAACCGCGAACAAACAAAGTGTCTCTACTTTGGCCGCCCTTAGTGCTACTACGAGATCTGACTACTCGTACGACAGCTACCTCTCTAGCCTAGTTAGTACTACGATGATACTACGATGATTTTTGTTTGCAATTCTTTATGGCCGTTTTGAAAACAAAAACGGTTTAAGATTACACATGTTTTCCGCTGTCTTAAATCTCGTCAACTCAAATCGGCGCAGCACACACACCGAAGAGTCGTGTCTCTTGGCCAGTGTTGAAATTAGTGAGCGCTCTTGCACCCCACTCGCATCCAACTGAGGTGGAAATTTGAGTTCTACTCAAAATTGATTGCGGTCAATATTGTGCAAATGGTGCAATGTTGCATTACCGCTGTGTCAATATGATGAATGGTTGTTGTTGTTGTCGTTGTGGTGGTAGTTTGCCTCTGGCATTCCATGCATCAATGGCCAGTTTTGTTTGGGTCATTCTTAAGACGTTTAGAGGGTAGGGTGGATTTTTTTGTCTGGGGGGGTGCAAGTCAATGAATACTTAAGTTGTCTGAGCGATGTTTTGGACCCTGACATTCCTTTGATGACAATCGATTACCTCGAGTGCGTGTAATCACTACTTGTCTTCTTTACAATGGTTTGTATTGATATTGTGTTGCAGGCGTGTGAGAGAATCGTGGGAGGAGGACGTTGTGGTCTACATTAAACACCGGTTGTCATAGATTGTAATACAATAATTTTGTTACATTTGATATTCGTTGACAAATATTGTTTCAGTCGCTTGGTAAATTTAGATTTAACCAGTGCTAAGGTTAATTAATATTCCTTCGGTGTTAAAATACGTGAGGAAGAATTCAATGGAAAATTTTCGTAAATTGTCAAATTCTTGTTTAGTGCTGATAAATTCAAAATATCTATTCACATAAAAAGGAAATGATAAGGACAAGGAAACTAAGGAATAATTGTGACATAAACAACTAGGCCAGCTTTAAAAAAAAAAAAGGCCTCGAAAAATTTGTTAGGGATGGTTTATTTTGGAATTTAAAAAAATAAATACATTTTTTTTAATAAATTACGATTTGTCAAATTTTAAAGTATTCCCTGTTGAATATTACAGTACAACACATGATTTTGGGACTCAATTCTGATAACTACACGTGAAAGTAGCCTCAAAAAGAAGAAGTTCTGCATCATTCGTTTTGTCAAGTTACATGTCATAATAATTTAATATGGATTTAAATTTAGTAAGTACCGTATAAGGGAATTTGTCACGTTTAAAGCTCTTTTGCGAGAAGTTGCTTGAAGTATATGGGTATTTTCAGTAGAAGGACGGACGATTTCATAGTTCGTAAACAAATTCAAAGGAAGCTATAAAGGATAGTCAATGCCTACTCCAACCAACTCTCTCAATAACTTCAAAACAATTCCTAATTCTGATGTTTCCGACACATATGTTAGTGGCAGCATATTGCGAATCTCTAACCACTGCCGCAACGACCGTACTAAGTTATGATAAACCATGCCCATAAAAACAAGTCCTGGTACGATGAGGAATGTCGCGCAACATCTGAGGAAAAAGTATGCTGCACACAATGGCAAAACTGCAGCCAATGTCAACGAGTGTAGTGAGGTAACGATATATTGAAAAGAGAAAAAGCATCTAGGGAAGAAAAGAGAGAACCAGAATATCGAAAATTACAGGAATAGACGTGAAGCCTGAAAGTTCTACTAAAAGATAATAATCAAAGGTTTTGGAACAGGGATAACCACCTGTAAGGACAGAGACGGAAATCTGGTCACGGACACTCAGAGTGTGCTGCAAATATAAAGGGAACACTTTCAATCTCTACTCGTTTTGGAAGGCAGCATGAGTGAAAAATCACACAAAAAATCGACGACGGAATAGATTGTCGACCACCGCGCCAAAACGAGATCAGCACGGCAATTGCACGGCTTAGAAATAATAAGGCTGCGTGAAATGTCGGCAAAGCTTTATAAAGCCGGCGGCGATGAGCTGGCAACGTGCATGCACCAGCTCATAAACACGATTTGGCTCAAGGAATACGTACCCGATGATTGGAATCTGAGTGTTCTATGTCCTGTTCTCAAGAAAGGCGATCCAAGTGTGTGTACCAACTATGGCGGGATCAGTCTCTTAACCATCGCGAACAAGGTTCTGTCTAGTGTGTGGTTTACGGCCGACCAAAAATTCACATTACGACAAATCCTGAAGAAGACCCAAGAAATGCAGATCTACACCTATCATCTGTTTATCAATACGACAAAACTGCATTCGCCAATACGATACGGCAGAAATTATTAGATGCTATGGCTGAGTTTGGTATATCTGCGAAGCTGATACGACTTTGCCGGATAACACTGGCTGACGGGAAGTCTTTAGTGAAAATAGGCAAAAATCTGACTGAGCCATTTTATACTAAGCGAATCTTTAGACAAGGCAAAGACAAAGTCTGTCCTGCGATCTCTTTAACATCGTAATGGAGATGATCATGCGGAAGGCTGCAGTAAATAGGAACGGTTCCATCTTCAACAAAAGCAGATAATATAGATATCATTGGCCGTGGATTGCGGTATGTTACTGCTTACTGAAGTGGGTCTGGTGATAAATAAGGACAAAACCAAGTTATTTGTTTCAACGAACAAAGAGTTCACTCGTCTGGGACGCTGCGTGAACGTTGACGTAGATGATTTTGTCTACGTTGGCTCGGCCATAAAGAATAATAATTATGTCAGCTTGGAAATCAAGTATTGTTCGCAATCCGCTGCTACTTAGCACATCTAAGCAAGCGATTTATTGACAAGGAGAACTAAGATCCAACTGTACCACGCACTAATACTATTTGTCTTGCTCCTGGGTAATGACACAAGCGGATCAATCTATTCTGGGAGACTTCGAGAGAAAAATACTTTACAAAATATTATGACCCATCAAAGTTAAAGGCGAGTACCCAAATGTTTTATGGGCATTTTTCATCAACTTGTCCTTGGGGGCTTCCAAAATCTTCGGACTTCAAAAAACCCCACAAAAAAGTCTGGTACAGTTAAATCGGGCGATCTTGCGGGCCAGTGCAAATCACCAAAACGAGAGATGAGGCGACCCTGGAACGCCGCCTTGAGAATGTCGGTTGTGGCTCGTGCAGTGTGTGCCGTTACTACGTTCTGTTGGACCCGCATGTCCTCCAGTCCTAATAGCGCGCACCGTCCAATGTTTCCGTTTCCGTTCTCGAAAAAAAATGGTTCGATGACTCCTGCAGAGTGAACAGCGCACCATACTGTCACTTAGAGCGGGTATAAAGGCTCCTCGTGCATCACCCGTGGATTTTCGGTGCCCAGAAGCGATAGTTTCTCATGTTCACGTACCCCCTGAGGTGGAAATGAGCCTCATCGCTCATTATGATTGGGTTGGAAAAATCGTCCACTTCGTCCTCAAGATTGAGGATGGCTTGGGCGTAGGTTACACGCGTTTGGCAGTCGACAGGCAGCACCTGATGCACGGACTTGACTTTGTACGGGAACATATCGAAGTTTCCGACGACAGCTTGACATCTTCGGCAACAGCGGCAATATTCTCGGCAGAACGGGCGCTCCGGGGCCGGACACCCATAGCAATGTCTCGTGTGGTCCCATACACTTTAAGGTTGGTGGCCAAACGGCGCAGTGTTTGCGCAGTCGGTGTCAGACGGCCGGAGAATCGGCGGCGGAATTCGCGCTGCGCCAAACCACATACGAATTGCTACGCAAAAAATAGACACGATTATTCCGCGTTCTTGGAGAGCGTATTGCTCCATGGCTTGCTCACCTGTATTCTACATCTGTCTAGTACACAAATGCCAAAACAGATTTGACATTGGCAGCCATTTGCAAAAATATGAGCATCATCCAATAGGGTGATCTCTTTTGGCCCACCTTGTATATAGATCACATAAGGAATTTCGCTAAATTTAAAAAATGTTCATCATTTGAAACGAGAAAAGAGTAACGCATTTTAGGTGATGAGTTGGACTCAAAGTATCTTAAGAACAAATTCGTTTCGGAACTTTTCACGACGATTGAGCCATGTCGTCGTTTTTATATCAACATCACTTCTATTCAACATAGTCGTCACATCATTGCTATTTTGGTCATATGTAACAAACCATGACACGATGTCGACTGTTAGCTCTACAACTTGAAGGAAATAACAACTCATATCTAGCATTTGTACATTAGCTGATTCCTTTTGATTGTCATTGTGTTTTATTGAAAATATTTTTTTTGGGTCCGATTCCCGATGTGGAGTTATAATATAACAGAGATTCGATAACTTAAACTTGCCAGATATTAGGTATGTAAGACACTAAACTATTGGTCGTATCGCCTTTAAACGATTCCAGATCTAGTGGATGTCGGGTAAACTTCCCATGGGCCATCAAGGAGTAATTTCAGTTTAATAAAGAAAAAGGTCACCAGGGACCTTCTCACATATCGGAGGGTTAAGATTGTCTCGAAAGTCCAATATCCAACCGTTTACGCTCCGCTCCACAAGCAGGCAAATAATAATACATTAGTAATTTCAACTAAAAATCTGTTTTTTTGGTGAGATTGGGTGAGAGTATTTATCAGTCAGTTTACCTGACTAAAATTTCTGTATTATTATATATATTGGTTAATTTAAAGTTAAAATAGGATTGGAGTAGGAGTATTGTATTGTAATCGATTAAAGCTATGTCACTTCAAAACTTTTGGTATGTGTTGTGTCAACGCTCCACCGCTATCATTGTGATGCGTTTAATGTCAATGTTATTTCCACCAGTTTTTATTGCATATTAATTAATTTCCCTTCGACATAATAATAACGAAGAGTATCAATACTCTATTGTCGCGTTATGTAATTCAAGTTATTAACTGATGGCTGAAAACCACATCCGTTACCTTTAACGCCTGAACGCTTTTCTACTATTGCAGCAAGCAGTATTGACAGAATGCTGTCAGTCAATGTTTACTATACATTGCAGGCGGTCTTCGAGGCGATGAATCTGAGCCAAAGAAGTTTGTGGGTGAGTTAAAAAAAAAACATATCAAGGTGTTGTTTTGGACCACTGAAGTTGGCTACAGCAATCAGCTTTAACATAACAATGCCGGTTTTTTTTTTGTTGCGCACCAATAACTTTAATGGCATTGCCATTCAATAGGGTCTTTGGACTTGATAATATGTAATATATTTTGAATTATCTAATGTACATAACTTTGGTTAATAAAATGTATTGCATTGCTGCTTCTTGAAATATACCAATAACAAATATTAGAAATTATAAACGAGGGCAGTATCCATAGACAGCTGTCTTCGATTTATCTATGATAATTTGTTTGATTATATTTAGCTCAATAATTTGTGTGAAATTATGTCACAGACCATTCGAAGTATTTTGTTGCTACATAAATGAAGAAAACTGCTTATAAGTAGGTATATTGATGGACTATTGTAGTTCAAAATAAACGAAATTGTGTAGGCGTTAGGTTTAGCGAATGTAAAACAAATATCGATAATCACTAAGCACGTTAAGTGTGCACTTATCGACTAGATTTAATTACATATGTCGATTGTATGAAATGATTCTGTATAACCTCATAACCGTTGAATTAGAAGCATATAAAAAATAATGAATTATCTTTTTGTATCACACGCACTTGTTAGGTTTTAGGTTTTAATTCAATTTGTAATATTTATTTGGTTTATGTATAATTATAATTAATCGCAAAAAGATTTCAAGATTTCCGATCTAAACCACAATATAAAATATCAAATTATTATTGAACAATTTGGCATACATTTCTTTGTGAGTATGAATAATAGAGTGGCTCGTTTTTTACTTTCCCTGCAATTATTTCAGGTATAAAGAATAAGTGTAACAACAACATATGCATCTATTTTAGCAAATATTCCATAGTCACCAGAAAAATTAAAATACATAAGGAAAGAGGAATATTTAAGGATTTTAAAAAGGATTTAAAGAGAGATATGCATTTATTAGTTTATCCAAAAACTTAAAATTCGTCTGTTGCGGACGTTACCTTGCGGACGTTACGCATTTTCCTACTTTCTTATTTATCATACAATTTTTCATAAAAATCATTCAGGATGTTCAGGAGTTGTTGACAAACACAGGTATATATATAAGAATTTTATTTATGCATTTAAATTATTAATAAGGTCAGCTCGTGCTACTGTGGGGGGTCAGCAGGTAGTGGATAGCTGAACGGCCTACAGATATGTATGTTTACTGCGAATAATAAGTTATCTCCGACCAGAGCGGTAGAGACCGAGGGCGTACTATAAATGGGTACATGTGCCTGATGACGAATCTATGACATGGCGAATCAGGGCCGCCATGTCATAGATCACCACATGGGTTTTCCTCTAGAGAGGTACAAATAGAAGGTTGATGCCTCCGTAGTTCAACTAGTCAAACAAAAAATCCATAGCGTCTATTAAAGAACTCTATAACGACCAGTATAAGGTAACTGCTATTCAGGAAATCAGGTTGACTGGATATGGATGCTCGCGGATGAGGATATGTGAAGTGTACTACAGCTGCCACGCGGATAAACATGAGTTTGGTTAGATTTGTGGTCGGCAAGAGACTACGACACCTGGTCTCTGGCAAAGGCAAAATGTTACTACATCACGCTGGTCTGTGCTCATGCTCCGACGGAGTAGAAAAGTGACGAGGTCAAAGATGAATTCTATTCGCCCAACTTGAAGAAACACATGACTGTAGCCTGGGCCATGATGTTAAAATCGTGCTGGGAGATTTTAATACCAAAATAGGCCGGGAGAACCTCTTTAGCCCAACAGTCGGAAAATTTAGTCTGCATACTGACATATCGCCAAACGGAATCAGATTGATTGATTGCTCTGCAGCAAGGGACATGGTAATTAGAAGCACACGATTTGACCACAAGTCAAGGTGGAAATCTCCCGATCATGTAACAAGAAATCAAATAGATCACGTGGTAATCGATGGAAGGCACGATTCAAGTGTCTAAGACGTACGAGTGATATAAGGTGCGAACATCAACTCGGATCACCACCTCACTGCTGTGAAGATGCGTGCGTACTAAGCTAAGCTGAGCGAAAACCCTGCGTAACCAGGCATAGAGAAAGCTGGACATCGCTAAACTGCAGACCACGGAGATAGCCAACGCCTATTCTAACAAGCGTTGGAAAAAAACTCACAAATGTGCACAAAATGTATGCAAAACTCTTTTCATGAAAGTGTTTGAGAGGTAAATGTGACACAAACTCTGTACCGTTGAGCATGTTAACATGCAAACACATCTCGCTAAGTGTCGGAAAACGATGTTGCTCTTTTTTCTGACTCCCGTCGTGTGTGCGATAAAGATGACACAACTCATATGTGCACTGAGAAACGAAAATACCCAAACACGGAGTAACATACGAATATTCATATGGAAAAAAAAAACACATACATACATATATTTATACATATACAGCTATATTTCTTCTTCTTCTCTACCAATCTTTTAGTGTCGCTTGTTTATGTGTGCACACCATCTTTGAGTGCTCAGGAAAAAATTGTACAAAAGAGTTTTGTTATGTGTTGACTCTGTGTGCAGAGCATCTTCGATCATTAAACTCTTGTGTTTTGAGTTCGCCTGCGCTCATTACCGACGTTTAATATGTGTTGAGCAGAGTGTTTTGGAGTCTTTTCAATCCCTGATTCTAACCAACTCACTCGACTACTTCGTGATGCTCCAACTACCGAAAATAATAGCGCGCAATGGCAATATATTGCCCACTCGGTGGAAAGGACTGCGCACCCGTACTGGGGTATGTGAACCCCCATAATGCCTGGTACGATAACGAATGCCGCAATGCCACCCCGGAACAATTGGCTGCATACAAGGCCAAACTGCAACCAATGGCAACGCGAGCTGTTTATGAAAACTGCGGGAAGAAGCGGCCGGATGCAGCTAGACTCTTCAGGCGCAAAAAACGAGAGCTGAAGGAGCAGAATAATGTGTATATTGAAGAATACAGGCACAGAGGTAAAGCTCGAAAATTCTACCAGAGGATAAATGGTAGGGTACATGGAACAGGTCTTCCTTTCTGTAAAGACAAGGATGGTCATCTCGTTACTGACTCCGAGAGCGTACTGAGAAAATGGAAAGATAACTTCTGCAGCCTATTGATGTATGAAAACTCGGCTGATGAAGACTGTGTACCAATCCAAGATGATAACATCGAGTGTCCACCTCCGAGCCAAGCTGAGATAACGACTGCCATATCCCGCCTAAAGAACAACAAGGCCGCTGGGGCTGATAGTCTTCCAGCTGAACTGTTTAAGGTGGGTGGAGATGAGTCTTTTTTGAGCATGCTACAGCTCACAGAGCTTGCAGAGCTATGTTCTATTTACAAAAAAGGTGACCGTAGTGAGTGTAAACACTACCGTGGACTTAGCCTCTAACCGATTGTGTATACTGTGTGAAAGAATAAAACCAATTGTGGAAAACCTGATTGGACCTTATCAGTGCGGCTTTATACCAGGCAAATCCACGACGGATCAGATATTTACACTACGGCAGATTCTGGAGAAAACCCATTAGAAGCATATCGACACTTACCACCTCTTTGTCGATAACAAAGCTGCCTTCGAAAGTCCCATCAGGAATCGACTATACGAAGCAATGCCGGAGTTCGGTATCCCTTCGAAAATAATTCGTCTCTGCGCCATTTGATACGACGAGAGGTCTTAGACAGGGTGATGGTTTGTGACGGAAAGGTGTCAAGGAAAGCAGCGTTTAACATGTCTGGCACTATATTTAATAAGAACAACATGGTGCTCGCATAAGCCAATGATATCGATAATATCGGTCGGAGGTAACAGTAGCATAAGAGAGGTATCAGCTGTCTTCTCATCTTTTGAAAGGGAGTCAGCGAAAATGGGTTTGACAGTAAATGAGGACAAGACGAAGTTAATGGTATCATCAAACAATGTATCCACCAACTGGGGACGCAGCGTGAACGTTAAGAACTATTGCTTTGAGGTATGGATTCATGAATGAAATGAATTTATCTACCTCGGATCCGCTATGGACAAAAACAACAGTGTCAGCCTAGAAATAAAACGGAGAATAATGCTCGCCAACAGGTGTTTCTTTGGGCTTTGCGAGCACTTGATAAACACCACCCTATCTCGAACTACCAAAGCCCACCTGTACCAGGTACTAATTCAACCGGTCCTACTGTATACCTCCGAATCTTGGGTGCTTACACAGGCGGATGCAGCTCATCCGACGGTGTTTAAGAGAAAAATACTCTGCAAAAAAATATATGGACCCATTTGCGTAAACGACGAGTTAAGGATTCGAATGAACGATGAGCTGTACGAGTTATACCACTACATTAATGTGGTCAAGCGAATCAAAGTGCAACGATTGCGCTGGCTAGGCCATGTCGTGAGGATAGATGAGGAAACTCCAGCGCGAAAGTTATTCTACCAAGATCCCGAAGAACGGCACAAAAGAGGGAGACCGCGACTACATTGGAAGGACCAGGTGGTGGAATCACTGACGCCGCTTGGTAGGATTGACTGGAGACGGTGCGCACAAGATCGAAGCGAATGGAAATCTCTAATCATTTCGGCCTATGACTTAGACACTAAGATATATGTATATGTTGTCAAGTTGTTTTAAAGGCTAAAAGTAATAATAACAATAACAATCGATACCTAGACCATTCTATTTCTATTAAAAAAAAACTGAATTTCCCTTTACACCCCATGAATAACACAGTACAACATTTTTCAGCTCGTTGATTTGGGACTCAATTCTGAGAACTGCACGTGAAAGTAGCCCCAAAAAGAAGAAGTTCTGCATCATTTATTTTGTCAAGTTACGTGCCCACACCTCGCCTGAATGACGAATGGGTTGACCTAAAATGGCAACAAAAACGGTAAATGGGGTTTTGTTAGGGGTCAATTTAGAACATTAAAAATCCACTTGAATCAAAATCCTAGCTGATCCTTTTTTTAAGATAAAAGGATTTTTCGTTTTTTTTTACTCCGTTTTGCGCTTTTTTTTTAGAAGTGACGTTCTTTGCCCCATGATTCCGCCTTCAACTCATAGAGATAATATATCGTGCTATATCTCATTGGAAGCATACGGACTTCTGGTTTAAGAAATTTCTGTCATTGATTTGGGACTCAATTCTGAGAACTGCACGTAAAAGTAGCCCCAAAAAGAAGAAGTTCTGCATCATTTATTTTGTCAAGTTACATGCTCACACCTCGCCTGAATGACGAATGGGTTGACCTAAAATGGCAACAAAAACGATAAATGGGGTTTTGTTAGGGGTCAATTGTACATTAAAAATCCACTTGAATCAAAATCCTAGCTGATCCTTTTTTTAAGATAAAAGGATTTTTCGTTTTTTTTACTCCGTTTTGCGCTTTTTTTAGAAGTGACGTTCTTTGCCCCATGATTCCGCCTTCAAATCATAGAGAAATCGTGCTATATCGTGCTATATGCTATTTATAAGCATACGGACTTTAAGGTTTAAGACACTTCTGTCGAAATTTAAGTTTTCTGCACTAAATTTAGATCAACCCATTTGTCATTCAGGCGAGGTGGTGTCATAATAATTTAATATCAATTTGAAGTTAGTAAGTATCGTATAGGGGAATTTGTCACTTTTAGGCTCTTTTGTGTATCTAATAAATATGACGATTGACTCGACACATTACTGCGAAGATAAATGTAGATGACTGGTCGCGTGTTCTAACCAACATGCCACGGCCAGTCCCTATTTCTATATTCCTTGTTTTTTCCCCTTCTCCTTTTTTATCGGACAATCACAATGGATCGATAGCTAAAATTATACGTTTTGGGCTTCTTTGGACATTTCTATCTCTAAACTAAAATCGACACGAAAAGTAAAATTTTAAAATAAAAATTAACGTAATAAAAACAGAATTTTAATGATATTATTGGAAAAGAGGTCGAGAAATGTTCAAGTAGAATTTAAAAAAGGCCATGGTCCTTGACGCTTTATTTCTTAAAGGCATTTTAAGGGTACAGACGTCTTAAATAGAGAAAAAGTCAAAGGTAGTCATACAAACGACAAATTCTAATTTTATAACACGTTATAAGTTTATCAAATATAAAATAATAAATAAAATGACATTGGCAAATTTCATATAATTAAAAAAAATCAACTAGAATTAAAGAAATGTTATTTACTAAATAACATCTTTAAGTTCACACTTTATATTGCGATCCAGTGTTATCCAAATATCATAGGAAAAAAATCAAAGTTGACATTCGCTGTGATTAAATTGCAATGTTTGGGTCCTATTGCCTGTGGGCTAAAAAGATTTTTATTATTAGAGGTATATGAAAGAATGGACAAATTACAATCATATGTGTAAAACAAACACAAAAAGACGACCGAAAACTTGATTTTTGTTTTACATTAGCATTATAATAAGGATTTATATTAAAATTGCTTCACTTTTGTTTGTAACTGTAACTTCAAATATAAGTTAGGAAGTAAAAATTGATTGTAATTACACAATTACAATATTAAGTAATTTTATGCCATAACTAAAATTATATGTGGACTTGCTAACATTACAGGTTTTCAAACATGTTTAACTTTATAAAACGATTGGATACACAATCAAATGGCAATATTTCGCCGCTGCTTGGTACTATATAAAATTTGTAAACAATGCACCTCATATTGTTTCTTCTAACACATTATCGAATGTATTTTAACGATACAATTAACAAATGCTATAATCTTTATATCAGTGGCTAGAGTCACTGGTAGTTACCATAATCATTTTAAGCTATTTTTTTCTGCAGGTGGTTCTTTGCCACACCTTTTTTTATTTCTTTCGTGGATTCGGGCTAACCTATTGCATGTGGTCATGTAAAATGATATAGTTTCCTTTAGGGAGGTAGCTGCACAAAAACACACACACGCGAGCAATTCATAAAATTTGCTCAAGGCAACAAGTACGGATGAGCCTCGTATAAAGCGGCAAACAGATATCAAGATTTTAAAATAGATGATACTTAGTAGTAAAGAAATCTATAAACGTAGAATAATGGCTACAATGTTCAGGGTGTCTCAAAAGAATGTTTAAATCTGTTTAGCTGACGGTGAGAACACATTAAATCAAACAGGGCGAGGGGGGTATGTCATGAAGGAAGTCTGGCTTGTCCTTTTTTTTTTAAAAATTGCGAATGAAAGACTGAATGGTTAATAACTATTCTTCGTGTTTTCATAAAGTTAGCTGCTTGGACAGTGCCACAAAGGAATCGCTTCTGGTCACTCCCAAGTGAGTGACAATCAGTAACTTTCAACCTCTGGGCAAAGTCGAATGGTTAATAACACAGTCACATATGTTACAGTAAAATTACCTCACGAATAAGTTTTATCATTTATAACTCTTTTGCCTGCCTGCTTATTGTGAACCACATTCATCAGCTTTTGCACATTCTACGACAATCACCTATACTTAAGGTTAGATATCCGCGTACTTTACTTTTAAGGCAATTACCTCACCTCTGTTGTTTATGTATTTAATAACAACCAATAAGACGTTTACTGCTCATACCACACTAACGTTTATTTATGTCCAACGATAAGACTGCAAACACTGCTAGGTGAAAGGTCATATAGGCAGAAATGGTAAATGATATTTATAGATATTACATACGAGTATGTCTGCCCTCTCATTTTGGGGAAAACCCTATAGCGTGATGTACGCACATTTAGTTTTGTTTCTTTACTTTTTTTAGAACTTTCTTAATTATATCGGCAAAGGTGAAGAAGTTCACAATCACTTTAAGATAGGTCATGGCCTCAAAACATTCAATACAATTAGTTGGCGAAATCATCAATTGCATAAGGTTAACACATTATTAAAATACTAAGCGCTATATATGTAAACAGCAATTAGCCTCATTTGAACAAAGCTGTTTACTGACCCCCATTGTGTAATAATAGTGACCACTCAAAATGATCTCAGTATTTATTACTCCGATTACAACAACAAGTGGGGTATAACATCGCTGTCATTTGAATACGAGTACAAAAGTGCCATCATTCAGTGCAAGATTAGATAAGAAATTGTTTACTATTCCGAGTAAATATAAATATACATATTTTCAAAAAGCATTTCACACATTAAATAAAAATAAACAATTAATGTAGGAGTATATAGTATATTTAAATTTAGATTATAGACAAAAGCGTTGTTGATATACGTACGTATTCATATTTGTATACAAAAAGAGATCAGAGATGGGTGAGTTGCATTTAAGAAATGATAGATACATAACGAATTTATATGATGTTAGTAACAATAGTTATTAGACTGGGTTACAAAAAAAAATTCCAAAGTCTAGGGCAAATATTAAAAATAACCAGGGTTCGTATTGACCTGCTCGCGGGCCGCTCTTTTCCTGAAAATTGGCTCTTAGCTCGCGAGCCAAGAGCCACAAAATTTCAAATGAGCTCTCGGCTCGCGAGCCAATAGCTAAGAACCCAAAAAGAGATGGCTTGCGAGCCAGGAGCCAAGAGGCCAAAAAAGAACTAGCTCGAGAGCCCATTTGAAATTCTGTGGCTCTTGGCTCGCGAGTTGAGCCAGTTGAGTTCAGTAACGATAAGTGTTCAAGTTTTATCGTTTACATATTAAGTTGTTGTTTTTGCGCGCGTTTGTTTCTTTGTAGTGGCTTTTCTGACACGAGTAATGATGTGGAGTAGTTTTGAGTCTACACTGATGTAATGCAAAGCAGTGTTATATGGTCCAGTCCTAGGACATCGTAAAGTTAAATGAGTTAGGTTTTTCCATGCATTTGGGTTATTTATGGACTAGTCGTCGTCCATTATGGACTATAATTTACACGCATGTATGGAGTAGTCGTATTATTTGTAGGGAAGTACCAAAGTTATGTACCAAAAGTACTTTATTATAACAAAAAGTACTTTTATTGACCCAAAAACGCCTTTCTGTTGCACAAAGTACTTTTTTTGTACCAGAATAACTTATTGTACCAAAAAGTACTTTAACTGTACTTTTTGTACTTTTATTGTACTTTTTGGTACAAAGTACTTTATTTGTACCAGAGTACTCCTTTGTACCAAAAAGCACTTTTAATGTTCTTTTCGGCACAAAGTACTTTTTAATGCCAAAAAGTACTTTTAATGGCCCAAAAACACTTTTTGTTGCACAAAGTACCAGAGAACTTTTCTGTACCAAAAAATACTATATGATACATATTACTTTCAGGTACAAAGTACTTTCTTTTGTACCAAAGAACTTTTTTATGACAAAAAGTAATTTTTGGTACAAAAAACAGTACTTTGTGCAGAAAAGTACATTAAAAGAACTTTTGGTACTCTGGTACAAAAAAAAGTACTTTGTCCAACAAAGTGTTTTTGGGCCAATAAAAGTACTTTTTGGCAAAAAAAAGTACTTTGGTACAAAAAGAGTACATTAAAAGTACTATGAACTAAGAAGTACAATAAAAATACTTTTGGTACAAAAAAGTAGTGTGGTACAAAAAAAGTACTTTGTGTAACAAAAAGTGTTTTTGAGCCAATAAAAAGTACGTTAAAAGTACTTTTCGGTACAAAAGAGTACTCTGGTACAAAAAAAGGACTGTGCCGAAAAGTACATTTAAAGTAATTTTTGGTACAAAAGAGTACTCTGGTACAAAAAAAGTATTTTGTACCAAAAAGTAAAAAAAAAGTACTTTGTACCAAAAAGTACAATAAAGTACTATATACCAAAGAGTACTATAAAAATACCTGTGGTACAAAAAGTACTCTGGTACAAAAAAGTACTTTATTTAATGGTGAAGCAATAAAAGTACTTTTTAAAATAAAAAAGTACTTTTGGTAAATAATTTTGGTACTTACTGAATGATGTATGGGATAGCTTCTCGCGTTGTTGTGAATTAACACGCTTTCTATTAGAATCACAACTAACGGCATCTACTTGTTTATCGACGAATGCAAACGTCACTATTTGAGAAGCTCTTACTAGACACGCCGATTGACTCGACACTAATACTGCGAAGTTGCTGTCGACAACATTCGAGGGGAGCCGACAATGAAAGAAAAATGTATTTATTTTTTTTTCTTTTTAAGATGACTGGAGACAGGAGTTGAACCTGTGATCTCCCGCATGGTAGTCGCGTGTTCTAACCACTATGCCACGGCCGGTCCCCTTAGCTCGCGAGTCAAGAGCCACACAATTTCCAATGGGCTCTCGAGCTGGCTCTTTTTGGGCTCTTGGCTCCTGGCTCGCGAGCCGAGAGCTCATTTGAAATTTTTTAGTTCTTGGCTCGCGAGCCATCTCTTTATTTGGACTCCAGGCTCGTGAGCCGAGAGCTCATTTGAAGTTTTGTGGCTCCTGTCTCGCGAGCCGAGAGCCGAAAAGAGCGAGCACATACGTGCTCTGAAAATAACATCGAGACAACTTGAAAAATAAAAGAGAATTTCCTCCCCCACTCCCCAAAAAACAGCCAAAATTGTTTTTTTTTATCGCAGTTTTTTTGTTTGTGATTAAATTGTAACAAACAAGATATTGTTGTATAGGTCTCGACGAGTACTACATTTGTCCTATAGATGTCGCTAACGTAAGACATTATTTTGTAATGATGACCTCATTTAAAGCAGTTTCAAAGTATCATAACCGCTAGATATAATACTTTGTTTTTAAAGAAAAAACTGGCTCGTTGTTATTAAAAATAACTCTGTTCGATGTAAGTGTTGCGGTTGCTTACTGCCCAAAAAAAAAAACAATGAATCGGTGCACGACAGAAGTCAAAAGAAGCAAAATTTATGTAATATATATAACACTGTATGAAACTCGGATCAACTAATAGGTTTTATTTAACGCCTTCATATACGACCCTTCAATAACGCAAATGTGGCTGACTTCTTTCATACTTATGATTCACATTCGACTCTTTGTTTTCAATTTTTCTTTGGATTATTTATTCTTTCATCGTACGTATAATATTGGAAGATTATTTTTTTTGTTATTTGGAAAAAGCTTACCAAATAAATAATACATGTGTACACAATGTTTTCCATTCATGTAATCCTTTTCAAATCGACCCAAATTTGCATATAGCTGAATTTTTTGCCATTAAATCGGGAAAACGTGTTTCTCCCCAACTCCCCCAAAACAGCTCTTAAAATCCAAATCTCATTGAATGTCACATGTTTTCTTTTCGCTCTCTCTCTCATCAGATACTTGTACCATTGTTGATGTACTAAATCCTTAGCAGTTACTGTAACCTAAATTTTTGCGTATTTTAAGTATGTGTGCGGTAGTATGTAAGTACTCTTACACATTCCTGTTACTTGTGCATCCTGTGTCGAGACATAAAACCCTTCGCCCGCCCACTGCCTTTGTGAACACTGCATTAAAGTATTTACATAGTGGATATAAGTTATGATACTGCACAAAAAGTTAAGCAGTATTTTTTCAGTTTCGTATTAAAGTTTGATAAAGAATAAAATAGCATTTTTGATTAGGTAGACTTCCTGTTTTTTGCAAAGGAAGCTCTAAAATGACTTTAGGGGATGTTATGGAAATGATAAGCTTTTTCATTTTTTAAAAATATAGTTTAATAACAATTTACAGCATTATGATTCTGGATACAGCTCAAACAGACATAGAAGATGAGTTGCATAAATAGGTTGAATAATAGACACTCATGACTTTGTACTTAGTCGAGACCATCATTAATTAAGGTGTTTGAGGGCATTATAAAAGTATTTCTTAGCGAGATGGAAAGTGAAAGTCCTTCAATAGAGACTCTTAGCATCACGACATAGAGATGCCAAAAGGGCAGAGACATTTATTCACCGAACGTTTCTGTTGTTCATAAGTTTTTTCGGGAAAACAGTTTATACGTTATTGAACTGTTTTAAAATAGATATTTATTGTCACTAGTCCGAAACACATACTTTCCACCAAAATGTCGAAATGCAATCCCTATTAATATCATAAAAGTGTATGTTTGTTTGTGGCTCAATCACGTCTAAACGATCGAACCGATTTTAATAGCATTTGATAGGCAGTTAGTATACTGTATGGAAATTACCGTAGGCTATATATAATATTATTCATATTTTTGACCCTATGGGCGGAGTGGGCGTGTCGAAACTTTTTTGTAGAGCTGTGAAGGTAAATTTTTATACCCAGATAGTACTCAGAAACACGAATATATTTATATTCGTTTTAGTTTTATATCAGTGGGCGGAGGGGGCGTGGTAAAACTATATTTTAGCCCTAGAGAACTGAAACTTTGTACGCAGATAGTTCTCGGCAACACAAATATGAATATGCTGACGAAATTTTAATTTAGGATCAGTGGGCGGAGGTGGCGTGGTAAAACTGTATTTTGTCCCTATTATTATTATTAGCTTTAAAAACAACTTGACAGCATATATATTTATATCTTAGTGCCAATGTCAGAGGCCGAAATTAAAAGAGATTTCCATACGCTTCTATCTTGAACGCACCGTCTCCAATCAGTCCTACCAAGCAGCGTCAGTGATTCCTCCTTCGGTCCTTCCAACGTAGTTGCTTTCTCCCTCTTTTGCGCCGTTCTTCGAGATCTTTATAGAATACCTTTCGGGCTGGAGTTTCCTCTTTCATTCTCACGACATGGCCTAGCCAACGTAATCGTTGCACTTTGATTTGCATGTCCACATCAACATAGTGGTACAACTCGTAAAGCTCATCGTTCTTCCGAATTCTTAACTCGCCGTTTACGCAAATGGGTCCATATATTTTCTCAAACACCGCCAGATGGGCTGCATCCGTCTGTGTAAGCACCCAAGATTCGGAGGCATACAGCAAGACCGGTAAAATTAGTATCTGGTACAGTTGGACTTTGGTGGTTCGAGATAGGTGGTGTTTATGAAGTGCCCGCGTAGCCCAAAAAAAACATCTGTTGGCAAGCACTCCGTTTATTTCAAGGCTGACACTGTTGTTTTTGTCCCTGGCGGATCCGAGGTAGAAAAATTCATCCATTGCGTCCCCAAAGGGTGAAAACTTTGTTCGATTATACCATTAACTTCGTCTTGTCCTCATTCACTGCCAACCCCATTTTCGCTGACTCCCTTTCAAGAGATGAGAAGACCGCTGTTTCCTCTCGCATCGTCCGACCGATAATGTCGATGTCATCGGCATATGCGATTAGCATGTGACTCTTATTAAATATGGTGCCGGACATGTTAACCGCTGCTTTCCTTAAAACCTTCCCCATCACTATGTTGAACAGTATGCAAGACAAACTATCACCCTGTCTAAAACCTCTCGTCGTATCGAATGGTGCACATAGATCCTTGCAAATCCGAACAGAGGATTTGATATTCGTAAGGGTACACCGCAAGTGACGAATATATCTTCTACCGAACTCAGACATGGCTTTGTATAGTCGAAGGCTGATGGGACTATCGAAACATGCTTTGTAATCGAAAACGAGGGGGTAACTGTCCATTTGCTACTCATTGGTTTTTTCCAGAACCTGACGTAGTGTAATTATCTGATCCGACGTAAATTTAACAGGTCTAAAGCCGCACTGATAAGGTCAAGTCAGGTTTTCCACAATTGGATTTAGATGTCCACACAGTATGCTAGAGAAGATTTCATACGCAATCGGTAAGAGGCTAATTCCACGGTAGTTTTTACACTCACTACGGTCACCTTTTTGTAAATAGGACATAGCACACTTAGATTCCAATCGTCTGGCATACTCTCCTGAAGCCAAATATTCTCTATGAGCTGATGCATGCTTAAAACAAGCTTATCTCCACCCATCTTAAACAACTCAGCTGATGGTCTTTCAGCGGCTTTGTTGTTCTTTAGGCGGGATATGACAGTTTTTATCTCAGCTTAGCTCGGAGGGAGACACTTGATGTTATAGTCTCGGATTGGTACACAGTCTTCAGCAGCCGATTTTTTAGACATCAACAGGCTGCAGAAGTGTTGTTTCTATATTTTCAGTACACTCTCGGAGTCAGTAACGAGATGACCATCCTTGTCCTTACAGGAGGGAAGACTTGTTCGATGTACCATACCATTTATCTTCTGGTAAAATGTTGGGCTTCACCTCTGGTCCTGTATTCTTCAATACACACATTATTCCGCTCTTTGAGTTCTCGTTTTTTTCGCCTCAAAAGTCCAGTCGCCTCCTGCCTCTTACCCCCTGTTATTTCATGAATAGCTCGCGATGCCATCGGCTGCAGTTTGGCCCTGTATGCAGCATCTTGTTCCCGGGTGGCATTGCGGCATTCGTCATTGTACCAGGCATAATCGTTAAAGGGCTTCCCAAATCCCAGTACCGACCGCGCAGACCTTTCCATCGAGTGGGTAATATATTGTCATTGCGCGTTAAAATTTTCGAGAGTTTGAGCACCACGAAGTACTTGAGTGAGTTGTTTAGAATAGGCATTGGCTACATCCGTGATCTGCAGTTTGGCGATGTCCAGCTTTCGTTGTGCCTTGTTACGCAGGATTTTCGCCCTGCCTAGTTCGGACCTTCACTGCAGTGAGGTCGTGATCCGAGTTTATGTTCGCACTCCTGATCACTCCTACGTTTAAAACACTTGATTACCACGTGATTAATTTGGTTACTCGTTACTTTATGGTTATGGATATGCACGTTGCTTTGTGAATGTGTTTGTGGTCAAATCGTGTGCTGCTAATAACCATGTGTCTTGCTGCAGAGAAATCAATCAGTCTGATTCCATTTGGCGAGGTGTCAGTATGCAGACTAAATTTTCCGACTATGTATTGGGCTAAAGTAATTCTCCCGCCCTATTTTGGCATTAAAATCACCCAGCACGATTTTAACATCATGGCCCGGGCTAGGGCCATATATTTCTTCAAGTTGGGCGTAGATTTCGTCTTTCTCCTCCGTCGCAGCATGAGCACATATCAGCGTGATGTAGAAAAATTGTTGCGATTCATTCACTAACATGAGTAAACCTAAAGAACAGGTGTCGTAGCCTCTTGCCACAACAAAAATCATGCTTATCCGCGTGGCAGCAGAAGTACACGTCACACATCCTCATCCGCGAGCATCCATATGAAGTCCCCCGGATTTCCTGTATCGTAGTAATGTCAGCCTTACAATCTTCAAGTTCTTCCGCCAGTCGAATAGAGGCACCTGGTCGGTATAGTTCTAACATTCCAAGCGCATATTCTCAAATCATGTTCCATAAAACGTGGTCGTCAACATTTTGGGGGTTCTTTTTCTCTTATTTCTCATTTTATGCACTACACTGGTTGCTGGTGGCAAGCCCACCAGGTTCCGCATTTTATTCCTACTGCTAGGATTAATTTCAGCCTCTCATTCTGAGACAGACGCTGACTAGGAAGCCGCCCAATATTTAACAGACGCTATGGATTTTATGGATGTTTGACAAGGGGTACCACGGAGACATCACACTGCTATTTGTACCTCTCTAGGGAACACCCCATGTGGCGTAGTGCTAATTTAATGGCGGCCCTGATTCGCCATGTCATAGATTCGTCATGAGGCACGTGTACCCTTTTATAGTACGCCCTCGGTCTCTACCGCTCTGGTCGAGGACTATTTATTCATCATAGTTAACCTACTTATCGGTATGCCGTTCAGCTATCCGCCACCTGCTGACCCCCCATAGTAACACGAGCTAGCCTTGAAAAACGGTGGGATTGCAAAAATATTAGAGGTCGGTGATACATTTTACTCCTCTAGGGGCAGTTAGAGCGGTGGGTGAAAAATAAATAAAAATTTGATTTTTATATGGGAGGCCCTTAGGGGGTGAAGATGGGGTTAGGTATCTCCATACAACACTATCGCACTCCTAATGTAGCACATGAATACCCAGACGATGATCTGTGTATCATATTTTTTTCTTTCTAGGACTAAATAACACTTTTGCCACAATTTCGTCTAAATATTCAAATCTGTCCTATTTGAGTGTCGCTTTTTTATCTTAAGCTTTCCAAACGCTATGTTTTCATAGCATCTTCTTACAATAGTTATTTGCTCAAAAATGCAATTTCATTATGTTCCAAACCTCATCGTACAAATGCAAGTTTATTCTAGTTTTTTTTAGATGCAATATTAAATCTCATATGCTAAATCCTTTTACACCACAATGTTTCTTATACAAAGGAGTACACTTATGTCTCAACGCTCAGGCACACGGTTATTCTTAGAGAATTTAGGTTAAAGTAAATGATTTTGATTTGGAACACCAACAACATCCAGCCAGCCAGCCATTCATCCAGCACAGACTGAGGTAAATAACTAATATATGTATGTACACAAAGTTTGCAATGAGATTTGCATTTTTCGTAGTTTGCGTACCGTTTTCTCCACCTTAAATATATCACGTAGGTATATACCCGCACACAAACTGTCTTGCTGCGTTGTTATGTGGGTCGATTTACAAAGGAAATGGGATTTGAATATTCTATACAGATATTCGCACGTCTGCATGTGTAAGAATATTACTTGGAAGAAACTAAACGTATGTGCTTGATTTTAAGAGCATATGTACCTATTCACATATGTAAGTGTACGTAGAATCAGGACGCCTCGCACACACACACACACATGTATTTTATATGTTGACTAAAGTGTCCGACATCCTTAATCGTTCAACACGGAAATAAGGTTATTCTTAATGAACACTCACTTCATTTATTGCCGGCAGCAACATTTACGAGCATGTGCACATATAGACTAGTGTTGACATAGGCACAAACAAATGGCACTTCATAATAAACTGTCCAGGAGCTAGGGATAATTTTGTAGTCTCCAATAAAGTCATAGGTATGGAATGTATATGAAATGTCTAACCTGGCTGTGGAATGAACATAAAAACGTATGTTTTTACAGCCGTCTGCCGCAGTGAATTAATTGTACATACTCTGGGGACTGACCGTGGCATGATAGTTAGAACAGGCAACTATCAGGCGGTTGGGTTCGAGAACTGTCCTAGCCATCTTTCTTTGATCGGCGGCCCCCCTTGATGTTGTATTTAGCAACTTTCGAGTAAACGTTTCAATCGTTGTTTGTTTAGTAAAAGCTTTTCATAAAACTGACGTTCGGATTCATCGTGAAATGTAGGTGCCGTTGCGTGAGTTTAAAACAGTAGCGTGTTATATCACCCCAATGCCATAAATTCTCCCAAATCTGGTTCATGTTATAAGTTTTTTATTAGTATCCTTGGGATTATTAGTGTGTTAGAGTAGTAAGTAGTCCCGAAGAGAAAAAGTTCTGCATCATTCGTTTTGTCAAGTTACATGGCATAATAATTTAATATCGATTTGAATTTAGTAAGTAGCGTATAGGGGAATCTGTCACGTTTTAGGCTCTTTTGTTATATAGTTATAAAGTGACGTATGATTTTCATAAGTAATATTCCACGTAAATCATACGCCACGAAGTTCAACAGTTTTTTGTGGCTGCTTCAACATAATCCCAATTCAAAATCGTTCGATGAATGGAAAAGTGAAACTGTTGCTTATGCAGGAAAACGTTCTGTGAACAGATTTTATCAAACAAAAGATCCTAAAACGTGACAAATTCCCCTATACGATACTTACTAACTTCAGATCGATATTTAATTATTATGTCATGTAACTTGAAAAAACGAATGATGCAGAACTTTTTCTCTTCGGGACTACTTTCACGTGCAGTTCTCCGAATTGAGTCCCAAATCAATGTTGTACTGTGTTATGTGTGGAAAGTTCAACTCATGTTTTAGTTTTCCCGGATTACTAGTTTCATTTCTTGTTGTGCCTTTTTTCCGCCCTTAAAATAAGAATTTTGAAAAAATCCCTTCGTGCAGCTCTCTAAATTCTTTGATAAGCTTACTCGCAAGGATTTTCACGATGATAGCTTTAGCCAGAGTTATGGTAGCAGTTTTATCCCTTTTTGGACCTTTTTTACCTGTCAAAGTACGAATTTTGAAAAATCTACACGATAAGGCGAACAACCACCTACAATTTCATCATCCTATGTATAGCCGTTTGGTTAGGGCGCTGATGTATCACTAAGTCAGTCAGTGAATCAATTGTATTGTATCATTAAAACCACAAAATATAAAAATGTAATTAAACAACGTTTAAACAATGCTCGATGGGATCGATGGGATTCATTGAGAAACTTAACTTAATCCTCAGTGCAAAATATAACTTGTGATTCATTTGTGTTTTCTTTAAAGACGACGCACGATTGGTGTCAAGTTGACACATTATCTTAATGCGTTACTGTTTGACAATTGTTGACAATTTGGGACCGGCCGTGGCATTTTCCTTTACACGCCATGAATGAGGTAAGGGATAGCTTCTCGCGGTGTTGTGACTTAGCACGCTTTCTATTTTTAGATTCACAACTAACGGCACCCACTTGTTTATCGACGAATGCAAACGTCACTGTTTGAGAAGCTCTTACTAGACATGCCGAATGACGGGACACGAATACTGCGAAGTTGCTGTCGACAACATTCGAGGGGAGCCGATAATGAAAGAAATTTTTTTTTAAGCTGACTGGTGCCATGGGTTGAACCTGTGATCTCCCGCATGGTAGTCGCGTGTTCTAACCATGATACCACGGCCGGTCGCAGTACAGTGTCGAGTTAATCAGCATGTCTAGTGAAGGTATGGAAGCAGAAGGACTACAGCCATGCCAAAATTGTAATCATAACACAAGATTACAGCTCGACTTTATACCGTTATGTTTAAAATGAAGACCCTACATATATTTAAATAATTAAAAAACTGTTCACCATATTCAACTAAAAAAGTAATCAAAAATTCGTCAATAAAATTATCTTTAAGACGTGCCTACATTGGTTTAAAATTTGCCCAGTAGTTTTGAGAGATATCGGTGAAGTTTTGAAAAAAAAATAAACAATCTAATAAAAAAGGAAATCTTTGCTCTTTAAAAATTCATAAAAAAAAATAAAAATGCGACAAAGATACCAGTTTTGGTCTAAAATCATATAGCCAACAAAATCGTGGCCAATCTCTGTACATAGTAATGCTATAACAGGATAAATATGGAGAAGATAGGAATTTGACGGGTTTCCTGACATGGATTCCGGGACATGCGGACATAAGAGGTAACCAAAGAGCCGACGCACTACCTAAGGCCGTCACCATCATAAATTTGGGCGAAGTTTACTGTGACATTGCAGTTTCTCTTACAAGGGAGAAACTACTAACTCTAGAGAAACCCAAACTTATTACCAAGGAAAGTTGGAAAAAAAATACCTCTTGGACAGCGACCAAGAGGATTTGACCTACCATAGACATGCACAGGACACGATTTGTCATAAACCTGTCAAGATTACATCCCGAAACATAATAACTGTGATAACTAATTACAACTTCCCTACATCTGTTGAAGCTGCAACGTTAAGAAAAAAGAGGAACCCACAGAGCAACTTCTATGCCACTGAGCTACTTTTGGAGCCCTTAGTTATGAGGAGCTTCGTCAACGAATACTTATAGACAACTCCTGTCTATCAGTAGGCGATTTGCGTAGTATTCAAGCCTTCAACAGGGCAACGAAATGGCTTAAGAGCGACGATGACAAAATAGAGTAGGAATAATTGAATTCATGGACGGTCCCCTACGTGTCATCAAAGATTTACTATGGTTATGCACCTTTCTTAGAGGTTGTCTTGCAGACAATTTCTACTGGGAAGCTACGCTGAGACCGGCTGTCATATTACTCTAACCAAAGCCTGCGTCTCAAAACAATTCCAAGATAATTTTAAAATACCAATTTTTTTTATTGACCCAGCTTTGTTTTATTAATACATTGTAGTGCACAGGAAAAAAGAAATTTGCGAAAAAAATAGAGTAATGTCTGCACAAAAAAGTGAATACCACTACATCTATGAAACTGACCGACTTATAATGAATCATATTTCCAAAACACATATTACACAGTGCAACACACTTTTTCGTGTGTGAACTAAACCAATATTAAACGAGAGCATTTGACATCAGTAACAAAACCCTTAACTCCATTTTGTTCCAATACGTCACAAATTTTTTTAAGTTGATTTTCTTGGTCAAAAGTCGAATCAAAGAGTATGAAAAAGCATCTATTAAAATACATTTGGGGTATTCCGTGTCTTCGGAGACCTATAGTAAAACATTCTGGGGAATATTTTCTCAGAACATTTTAACCCTCTAGCTCCCGCCCATATGGGATATTTTCGGCCCAATTTTGAAAAACTGGTACAAAGCCAACTTTGGACAAAGGTCAAGGCTTAGAATCATCGACAGAAATATTCTATGAAATATCACTAAGAGTCACCGAAGACAAATAGCCTCGATGAGTCAAATGTTCCGAAATAAAATCAAAATTAAATTTTAAAAATCTATTATTGAGCATACAGTGCAACACACTTTTTCGGGAGTGAACCAAACCAATATCAAACGATGGCATTTAACCTCAGTAACAAAACCCAAAACTCCATTTTGCCCCATTAAGTCACAATTTTTGTTTACAGTGGTTTAAAGTTTGATTTTTTTCGTCAAAAGTCAAATAAAAGAAAATGAAAAATCATGTGTAAAAATAGATTTGGGATAGTTCATGTCTTCGAAGACCTACATTAAAATTTTTCGGGGAATATTTCCTCGGAACATTTTAGCCCTCTATCTGCCACCCATATTAAACACTGTAAGAAATTTGAAATTTAAGTTGTTTTTCAAAATTCATTCTTAGATGTCCCATACGGGAAGGAGCTAGTGGGTTAAAAATTTTGTTGGGGTCGGACATAGTTTAGGAGATATCGCCCCTTAATGTTGGAATCTATATACATAAATATCTCCGACATCTGGTGACGGATCGAGACTATATATATATCATTGGAAAGCCCTCTGAAAAAACTTTCCAACCGTATATATTGGTTTATTAACCCATTATGTGCTCAAAAATCAAATTAACCCATTTTGGACCATGACTTTTTTTAATAAAATAATTTTATTTCCAAAATATTTGTGTATATACAGTTGGAAAGCTTTTCAGAGGGCTTTCCAATGATATATATATATAGTCTCGATCCGTCACCAGATATCGGAGATATTTACATATATAGATTCCAACTTTAAGGGACGATATCTCCTAAACTATATTTTTCCCCCAATAAAAAATAACACTATTAGACTCAGGATAGCAATGTTTATATATACTCAAAATTTTAATCCAATCGGGCTTGTGTCCATATACTAGACTTAAGCCCAAACTTCAAATCACTGCAAAAAAATTGTGATGTAGTGGAGCAAATTGGAGTTTAAGGTTTTATTACTGAGGTCAAATGTAACCGTTTGATATTGGTTTGGTTCACTCTTGAAAAAGCTTGTTGCTCCCTTTGCTCAAAAATAGCCTTCTTCACATTTGATTTTGATGTTATTTTATAACCTTTGACTCGTAGAGGTTATTTGTCTTCGGTGACTCTTAGTGAAATTATCCGGAGAATATTTCTACCGAAGATTGTATGCCTTGACCTCTTTCCAAAGTTGACATTTACACAGTTTTACAGAATTGGGTCAAAAATGTCCCAAATGGGTGGGAGCTAGAGGGTTAAAATGTTCTGAGAAAATATTTCCCTGAATGTTTTACTATAGGTTTTCGAAGACACGGAATACCCCAAATGTATTTTATAGATGATTTTTCATATTTTTTGAATCGACTTTTGACCAAAATAAATCTAATTTCAAACCACTGTAAAAAAAATTTGTGATGTAGTGGAGCAAAATGGAGTTTAGGGTTTTGTTACTGAGGTCAAATGCCATCGTTTGAAATTGGTTTGGTTCACCCTCGAGACAATGACCCTCAAATTGTGTCATAGTGTTATCTATTTATATATATATATATATGAATCTATTGTCAAATGTTAAAAAGCCAAAGCTATACCATCATAACCTTTGTCGGTTCGTTACAAGACACACCTGCTTACCTGCACTATATTCAAACATCAATATACGGCACAGTTCAAATTTTAATCAGATCATGATTCATACATGTAATCATTTTAATTGTTTTCTTTATTTTTTACAAATATAAATATACAATTGGCTTTATCAATGTTTGTTGGAATTTTTATATTATTGTTCATGTTTGTAACAGTCAACGTGCATTCAAGTGCTTTGGAAACTTGCACTCATGATCGATTTATTAAATTAGCCCAGTTCGATGTATACGTCACAAAACAAACAAATATATATGAATATATATTTTTTCGTTTACATAAAAATTTACCTGTTTTTTGTTTATTTTAGTCTTTAGCCCAAAAAAATTCAATGAGTGGCCACAAAATGTATTTTAATACAAATCTAGGTTGAACAAATTGTACGCGAACGTATTATAACTCAACGTGTCTTGAATAAATCGAATGCTATAAGTTAGTAAGCGATGGTAGTTGATTGATAACGTAAACCGGTTTTAAGTTCGTGACCGTTTTGTGGTGGAAAAATCTACAGCTATAAATCTTCTGTACATCTTATAAGATTTGTTTAGGAAAATTTCGTGATTTAAAACTATTAACATTATTGTTTTTTGTTCCACTCTAGACAGCACATTAAGACGTTTCACAAAAAAAATTTTGCAACTCTTGAAGCGAATTATTAAGGCTTGTGATCTAAAAAAATTTCAAAAAAAATTTCGAAAAAATTTTTGGATTTTTTGAAGATGGGTATGGGGTAGAGTTTCTCCCCCGGGATTTCCCGGGCGGGAATTCCCGGGATTCCCGGTCATTTTTAATTCCCGGTTTCCCGGGAAATTCTTCCGGGATTCCCGGGAAATTGAAAAACCTTTGGTAGAGCAAATTTTCATATTTCAAAAATTTTATTAATCAAATATTGCCTAGTGAAGGACTACTTATTGATAGAAGCTACTTATTGATAGATTAGAAGCTTTGAAGAAGCGAATTGAAGAAAGAAAGGACAAGCGACTTTATTCTTTAGTGAAGTATCTTAAAGATCCAGAAGTATTTGATAAGAATGCTAATAACTTATTTCAAACTGCTTCTTATACTGCTTATTTAAACTAGACTTTTTAAAGAAGACGTTATCGACAAAGTTCTGGAATCGGACGAAATTCCTATTTGCGACATTAGTACCGAAAGACCATTTGAGGATATTTTAACCGATGCCATCACAAATGCAAATGTTGCATCAAGTAATTGACTACTTAATAACTCGATAAAAAAGGATTTACAATTTTACGAAGCAAGTGGAAAAGCAACGGAAAATGTCACCATTTAATTGAATGCTCTTCTGACAGTAAACCCAACATCAGTTGAATTGTTCATTTAATCATACTCCATGTTGTGTAAAAAATTCATATTAATATCTTTCGTACACACCCCATGAGAGCTTATTATATTCCTCCATTTCGTACAAGTTGGGTGTAAATTGAAAACTTTAAACGTTTTTTTTGAGTTATGACGGTCTTGCACCAAATGAGCGATATGTACATACTGCAAAATTTAAAAAGTTAACATAGTTTGTCTTGTTTTTCTACTGCGCGAAATTTCCCGGGAATTCCCGGGAATCCCGGGAAAGGCATAAATTTTTCCCGGTTTCCCGGGAAATGAAATGTCCGGGAAAAAGAGAAACTCTAGTATGGGGTCGCTGAAATAGATTTTATCAAAAAAATGAGGTTATGGAGAAAAAAATTTTATATTACTTTTTTCTGGTGCTTTTTGTTCATACAACTAAACAACTTAGGATCCGATCCCACGACAAAAAAATTATTGGTGTGAAAAATTATTATATTATGGACCACTTTGATAGTCTTAAAAGTGAAAAATAATTTTTCCTAGATTTCGATAACTTGAAAAGTTTTCAACATTTTTTTAAGATGTAAAATGCGTTATTTATAGAATACTGCCTAATTTTGTTGTAGTGGCATAGTGTTAAGAACACGCGACCACCATGCGGGAGACCAGGGCTCAATTCCCCTCTCAGTCATCTACATTTATTTCACCGGCGGCCCCCTCGATGTTGTCAACAGCAACATCGCACTATAGTGTCGAGTCAATCTGCATTTCTTATGAAAGCTTCTCAAACAAATTTCGTTCAGATTTGTCTATAATCTGTAGGTTCCACAGTGTAAGTTTAAAAAGAGAAACGTGTTTAAAAGAGAAACGTGTTAAACAATTATGCTAGAAGACGTCCCATATCTCATTCATGGGGTGTAAAGCAAAAATAAGTCAGTAAGTAACTATGCATACAAAGACTGAATAATTTTTACGCCAAATCAGTAGTGAAATAAACTAAAAAAAATGAATGAACGTGACAAACTGTGTAGTAGGCCTAAGACTAAGCCAACGTTTTCATTCATAAAAATAAAATTGTTATAGTAGCAGGGTAAACAATAACACGATTAACACGTACTAACTGTACTCAATAACGTATTACGTTATTAATTTGCAAATAATATAACGAAAACTTACGAAATTTGTTTTCAATAGACAAGCAATTCAATGGATCATTATTAATAAAAGTATATTTGGCAGAAAATGTATATGAAATTGCCTATAACAAAAGCTCATTTCACAGTGGTTTAAATTGGCTGTGTGATCATTGGTTTGCAATTTTCAAAGGATTTGTGTTAGTGGTTTATTTCTAGTTTTCTATCGAGATCAAAGGGTTTGGTATTACGTGCAGGGAACATAGCTCTCATTTTCCTTTATTGATATATGATAAACAAAAAAAGGATCATAGAATCAGATCTTTGTAATCGATGTTTGATGTGTTTAGAATTTATCATAATTGAATATCACTACCTCCAGAATATTTTCGAAGCAGAAAATCCAAAAGGACCTCAAGCCAATATCAAATGATAGCATTTGATCTCAGTAACAAAAGGCTAAACTCTATTTTGATCCACTACGTCACAAATTTTTTATACAGTGGTTTGGAGTTTAATATTTTTGTGGTTAATAGTCGAATCAAAGAATATGAAAAATCATTATGAAACATACGTTTGGGATACTTCATGTCTTCGGAGACCTATATTAAAACAATCAGGGGAATATTTTCTCGGAACATTTTAACCCTCTAGCTCCCACCTGTATGGGACATTTTTGACCCAATTTGAAAAACAGTTTAAATGACAAACTTTGGAGGGAGGTCAAGGGTTGGAATCTTCGACAGAAATATTCTCCGGAAAATTTCACTAAGAGTCACAGAAGACAAATAGCCCCTAAGAGTCTAAGGTATCAAAAAAAAAAATTAAACTAAAATGTTAAAAAGTCTATTTTTGAGCAAACAGTGCAACACACATTTCGGGAGTGAACCAAACCAATATCAAACGATAGCATTTGACCTCAGTAAAAGAAACCCTAAACTCCATTTTGCTCCAATACGTCACAATTTATATTTACAGTGGTTAAAATTTAGATTTTTTTGGTCAAAAGTTTAAAAGCAGAACATGAAAAATCATGTGTAAAAAAAGATTTGGGATAGTTCATGTCTACATTAAAATTTTTCGGGGAATATTTCCTCGGAACATTTTAACTTTCTCTGTCACCCATAGACAATGGGCCATAGTGAACATTTTGAAAAATTTGACTTTTAAGCTGTTTTTCAAAATTCATCCTATAATGTCCCATACGGGTAGGAGCTAGAGGATTCAGATGTTCTGATGGAAAATTTTAATGTATGTCTCCGAAGATCAAACATTAAACTACTGTAAAAAAAATTGTGACGTAGTGGAGCAAAATTGAGTTTAGGGTTTTGTTACTGAGGTAAAATGCTATCGTTTGATATTGGTTTAGTTCACTCCCAAACCAATGACACTTAAATTGTGTCATAATGTAATCCAAGAGTGATTGTCGATTGGTGCGGTTTATGAGCTGGCGGCATCATCGGGCCATATTTTTTCCAAAATGAGGCCGGTCAGGCAGTTAATGTGAATGGTGTTCGTCATCGTGAGATGATAACGAACGATATGTGGTTTCAACACGATGCCACTTGCCACACAGCTATCGAAACAATGGCTCTTTTGCGCGACAAATTCAATGGCCGTGTTATCTCACCTGGTGGCGATGTCAATTAGCAGCCAAGATCATGTGATTTGACACCGTTGGACTTCATTCTTTGAGGTTATTTGAAAAAAAAAAAGGTGTACGTCGATAAGCCAGCAACAATTTAAGAGCTAAAGGATGAGATAATTCGACACATTAACGGCATAGAACCTCAATTATGCCTCAGCGTCATCGAAAATTTAAACCATCGGACGAAGGTGTGCCGCATTTGACAAATAATTTGTGCTCTATTCAAAATCAACATCTGCCCTTAAAATGTAACCACCCTTTACATGGAGAAAGTAGGAACAAGGTCCTCAAAGCGCTAGCCGGCAGCACTTGAGGAATGGACAAAGAAACTTTTTGGCAACCTACAAAACTATTGGCCGGTCGGTGGTTAACTATGCCGCTCCAGTTTGGTCTCCTTTGCTGAGTGATACCTAGTGGAGAAATATTTAAAGCTGCCAAAATGCCGCCCTGAGGACTGTGAAGGGCTACATGAGGAAACAAAGGTCCTCCCAGTCAAGGAACATAATGTCATGTTGACCAAACAGTTCCTTCTGGGATGTCATCGGAGAAGTCATCGCAACTTTAACATCACATGTTCCCCCGAGGCATGTGAGGAAGGACCTTCGAGTATATGAGGATAACATATGGAACTATGTTAAGGATCCCTTGGATCGCTTCTGCAAATTTGAACAATATAATAGAGACGCCACCAGTTCCGCGGTTTCAAGTTACCGCATAAATGTCGTTCTTGAAGGTCGTCCGCCCCCTGTAATCGAAATAGAGATAAGCCTGCCACGGAAAACAAGAGTGGCCCTGGCACAACTTAGATCGGGATGGAGCAACAGGCTAAATGCCTACTGGTCCCGCATGGACCGTGCCGTGCCCAATGTATGCCCAGCGTGTGGTCAGGGTCCCCACGATACCTGCCACATTTTTACTTGCCCAGCCCACCCTACTCCACTTAGCCAATTGGATTTTTGTGCCAATCCAGTGGAAGTAGTCCAATTTTTAGGACTGGACAACAACAACATGGAGAGTGTTGCCAATATAAATATTTCTCCGGCAATAGTGTATTTGTCAGATGCATAAACTTCGCACATCTGCAAATTAAAAGTGCTTGGCAATTATTTTACAATAATTTGATAATTTTAACATTTTGTGTTCACACGATTGCCGGATGTCTGACAATATTGTTGTTTATAATGTAACTGCAAAGTTTTTGCTGACAACGGTGCCACACAAAAATCTAAATGTTAGACATTTTTTGAAAATTTTTCAGGCAATATTGTAAGATCTGGCAACCGTGCTGCAGAATTCACTCTATGACTTAGTTTTTGACTATCTTAGTGCACTCTTATTTTCTTTAAGTTTCCCTTTATAATTCTTCCAGTACTTTGAAGCTTTTGTGGATTTAGCCTATTTAAAGAACTTTCTGCGGCATGAGTCAAATAAAATAAAAAAGAATTGATACTAAGATATTCCACACTTCTCGCCCTTTTGAAAATCCTTATACTTAATTAATAAATAAACAAAAAAATACTCTAAAAAAATAAATCGAAGAAAAACTTGCAATTGTTCACAGTTTTATTGGAATATTTCTATACCAATATTTTTAAAAACAAGAGTCTTAAGACCATTGACCGATTTATATGACGGAAACGATAACGATTTGCTTTGATATTCTGTTCTATCGATAACCATTCAAGTTATTTTACAGACTACATAAACCGTTGGCAAATTTGTGCTTCTTAAAGCGCCTTTAGATAAATCTTACGACATAAAAGCAACTAAAGTTTTAATTAGGTTTTTATTAAATGTTTTTTTTTTTGGTAAACTTAAATATTAGCGACATAGACTTACCCAGTGCTTTGGTACACCATTGCGATTTATATCCGTTATACCGTTTCCCACAACCGATGTTGACACTGAACCGTTCATTGACTTTTTCCCGCCATTCATGCTGAGCAATGCCTCGCTGGCTGTATAATCGATATTCTCTTTATATTGTCGCAACGATTTCGGTGATACTAAATCTTCAGTGTTCAACAGATATTCCGAATAGAACGGCTCTTGGGTACGTAACGATATACCCTGCGAGGGGCCAAACAGCGGCGAACACTTGTTAGTTAAAGCACCTAAAGCGCGGCTATTGATGGTATATTCCCTAGGTGGTGTGACGGGCTCCTGGTGCCCTTTGCTGGTGGTACTGTTGTCCGAGGTATCCGAGTTGGCAGCGGTGGTAGTCGTGTATTCAAATGCCGTCGACGAGGAAATATTTGATTTTGAAAATGAATTAACGTGCACAAATTTGAAATCTTGACGCGGACACTTGGTACAATTGCACACTGCGGTCGAGTACGATTGACAAAAGTCTATAGTTTCGTTGTCTATCGCGGACAAGCGTTTACGTTGCAGCGGCGTTAATAACTGATATGGGGGTGAATCAGACGCCGTGGAGGTGCTACCGTCTGTCGTGTGACACACACAATCGGCACAGAGTAAAGTCGATGCTAAACCACGACGATTACCAGTGTTACGACGACGCGCTTTGTAGTGGTGGGGATGTTGACTATGCCGACGATGACGACGACGACGACTATGTTGTTGTTTCACTGGATTGCCCTTATTGATGGTATTCGTGGATTTCGGTGTAGATGCGTTTTCAGCAGTGGTGGCGGCGGCGGCGGCGATAGTGTCACGTATTATTGCAGCTGCCATACACAATCGCAAGGCGGGTTAGGGGGGGGCCTAGGAGGTAGTGGGTGGTGCAAGAGGAAGACGTTGTAATGTTAAACTATTTCCTCTGTAGCTGCTGATGTTGTCGTTGACGGTGTTGTTGTAGCACGTGGTATCTGAAAGTTTATTTGTCATTATTATTTTTGTTTTTATACAACGTTCTAGTTAACTTTATCTTTTGTGTTATTGTTTTTATTTACGATATTTATTCTCTCTCTCTCTCTCTATTTATGTCGCTGTCAATTTAATCAATATATAGTTCGCATTAATGAATCATTTAGTATAGTTTATGTTGTTGATTTGTGTTATATTTCCCATTTGTTTGCTCTGGCGGGTTAATAACATATTACGTTAGAAAATAAATTTTAAAAAAATTAAACGTATTCTTGTTTTGGCAGAGCATTTAATTGAAATGAAGCTTTTCATGTCGGTTTCTACATATGCTCTAATAGCACAAGTGAAATTTTTTACTCGTGCCACAGACCAGAAGTTTATCATTCAATAACCCAAGGTCGAAAACAGTTTGTTATCTAAATTACTCCACAACAGCAGGAAAAAATATTTTTCTACGAATACGCTGGAGATGGCACAGTGGGATAACTTTAAAAATTATTGCAGGTGTATGTATTTATATCTCGGCTAGCGAGCCAAGAGCCCGATTTATGATCCCAAATAAAGAGCTGGCTTGCGAGTAAAGTACCAAAGTTATGTACCAAAAGTACTTTTTTATGCCAAAAAAATATTTTTATTGGCCCAAAAGCACTTTTCTGTTGCACAAAGTACTTTTTTAAATACCAGAGTACTTTTTTGTACCAAAAAGTACTTTTAATGTTCTTTTCGGCACAAAGTACTTTTATTGGCCCAAAGGCACTTTTCTGTTGCACAAAGTACTTTTTTTGTACCAAAAAGTACTTTAAATGTACTTTTCGGCACAAAGTACTTTTATTGGCCCAAAGCACTTTTCTGTTTCACAAAGAACTTTTTTTGTACCAGAGTACTTTATGTACATTAAAAGTACTTTTTGTTTCATAGTTGTAAGTACTTTTTTTTGTACCAAAGTACTTTTTTATGCCAAAAAGTTTCTGTTTTTTTGTACCAGAGAACTTTTTTGTACCAACAAGTACTTTTATTGGCCCAAAAGCACTACTCTGTTTCACAAAGTACTTTTTTGTACCAGAGTACTTTTTTGGGCAAAAGTGCAGAATATGGGGCGGGAGCCCAAAAAAAAGCCACCCCCAAATACGCCCCAAAACACGAAAATCGAGGTCAAAGTTGGTGCTAACGTCAGGGGGGCCCGTGGGCCCAAAAATAGGGGCCCCTTGGCTTTCTTTGATGATCCCCAATGTGTGGGTACTCAAATGAAAGATATTTTCGAGACGAATCCAACGATGTTATTTTTAAAATTAAATTTAATTTCCCGGATATACCAAAAAAAAAAAATTTAAAAAATGTGAAAAAATCTTGGAAAAAGTTAGAAAAATTTAAGGAAATAAATTAAAAAAAAACTATAAAAATAGAAAATGTAAAAACCGCGCGATTTTTAAAAAAAAATATTTTTTTCTGAAAACCCCCGTAAAAAAAATTTAAAAAAATGAGAAAAAGTCATGGAAAATTAGAATAATTTAAGGAAATGAATTGAAAAATTCCATAGACAATTGAAATGTCATCAAAAATGTGTGAAAATTATAATTTTTTTTTGAATTTTTTAAGGTTTTAAAGGAAAATTTCAAGAAATATTTAAAAAAATTCAAGAAAAAGTCCAAAGAGAAATATTTGAAAAAAGAAAATGAAGAAAAATTTGAAAAATATTTAAAAAAAGCTATGTATTGTAATTATAATTTTTTTGTTTGATATGTCCCTTTAAAATATTATTTGTTTTTTTTTTTAAATTAGAGTTGTAACGGCTGTGAGGGTTGCAGTAAGCCGCAGGCGGTTTTTTTTTTTAAAAAATTTTTCTTTTTGGTATATTCCGGGAAAAAATATTTTTTTTTTGTAAATTAGAGTGGAAATGGATATGTTGGGTTTAGTAGCGCCGCAAGCAAAAATAATTTTTTTTTATTTGTATATCCCGGAAATTCGAATGGCTCTAACTCGGTCCAGGAGACCATTAGGAACCTAAAAATAACATCGTTGGATTCTTATCTTTTATTTAAGTACCCGCACCTGGTGGGTCATCATAGAACCGAAAGGGGCTCTTTTTTTACCCCCGGGCCCATGGGCCTGAGCGCCAACTTTGACCTACCATTCCGATGTTTGGGGACCAAGACGAAGACAATGACATATTTTTTTTTTTTTTTAATCTGCACTTCGGTCATTTTTTGTACCATAAAGTACTTTTAATGTACTTTTCGGCTCAAAGTACTTTTGTTGTCCAAGAGTACTTTTTTGTACCAAAAAGTACTTTTTGTCATATAAAAGTTTTTTGGTACAAAAGATAGTACTATGAAAAGTATTTTTTTGTACAAAAAAGTACTCTGGTACAAAAAATGTACTTTGTGCAATAAAAAGTGTTATTGGACTAATAAAAGTACTTTTTGGCATAAAATAGTACTTCGGTACAAAATAAAGTACTTGTGCCAAAAAGTACATACAAAGTACGTTTTGGTACAAAAAGTACTCTGGTACAAAAAAAAAACTTTGTACAACAGAAAAATGCTTTCGAGCCAATGAAAGCACATTTTGGCATAAAAAAGTACTTTTGGTACATAACATTGGTACTAAGCTCGCGAGCCAAGAGCCCAAACAAAGGGCCACAAAATTTCAAATGGGGCTAGAGCTTTTGTGGCTCCTGGTGAAATTCACTGATGGTTTGAGCTTTCTTAAGGGCAGAGGGATATAATGACCACACGCAATCATTGTATATATAGAGTTGAAGGGAAGAACACACCGGAATTATTTCAACACATCTTTCTCTCGTCTCCTGTACTAAGCTTGTAAACTTTTTATTTATCTTGTACTATACACTTTTCTTCAAATTTCCCTTTCTTAAATCAGGACAATCGCAATGGATCATAATGGTTTCCGAGAATTGTAATGACATAGCATTGCACTGTGTCATTACATGTCCTAAACCTACATACCCCTAAATGGAATCTAAGTTTTCTTTGTCCTGTTAAGTAAGGCGATCCAAGTATGTGTACCAACTATCGCGGGATTAACCTTTTACCCATCGCATAAAAGGTTCTGTCGAGTGTTTTATGTGATAGACTAAAGAACCTGATTGGACCTTGTCAATGTGGCTTTAGAATTGGTGAATCTACGGCCGACCAGATATTCATGCTATGATAATCGATTACGAAGCTGTTTACGACAGTCCTATACGACAGAAACTATTAAAAGCTATAGCTGAGTTTGGTGCCCCGAGAAGCTAATACGACTTTGTGGGATGACACCGACCTTTACGAAGTCTTTAGTGGAAATAGGTAAAAATTTGACAAAACTGTTTTCTACCAAGTGACTCTTTAGACAAGGCGATAGTCTGTCATACGATTTCTTTAACATCATAATGGATATGATCATGTGGAAGGCTGCAGTTAACACGACTGGTAGCATCTTTAACAAAAGGCCACATACTATTCGAGTATGCCTTTGATATATAATATTGTTGGCCGAGGGCTACGAGATGTTACTGCGACCTTTTTTAGAATTGAGAAGTTGTCGGCAGAAGTGGGTCTGATGACAAAGGAGGACAAAACCGAGTTATTTGTTTTAACTACCAAAGAGTCTTCACATGTGGAACGCTGCGTAAACGTTGACAACTACAACTTTGAAGTGATAGATTATTGTGTCAACCTAGGCTCCGCCGTTAATAAGAATATGATATCAGCCTAAAAATCAAGGGACGAGTATTGATGGCAAACCGCTGCTACCATGCGCCAAGCAAGCGATTTGATAACAAATCCCTCTCTCGAAGAACAAAGACCCAATTGTATCAGACAATGATCCTACCGATCTTGCTTTACAGCGCAGAAACTTGAAGACCCGAGAAAAATGGAGAATATGGCAAACATTAATAGAAGCAACGGCTTATTTTGTAATCCCCGCGAAGCTAATATGACTCTATGAAGTAGCTGGAATATTATAAGACCTCTTTAATATATATATGGAGATGAACATAAAAAAAGTTGCAGTATGCACGATTGAGACGAAAGCCACTTGGTACTTGTCTATACTGGCAAAAAGATAGCATTTGTCACAAGTGTTACTGCAGTCTTCTGGACATTGAATAGAAGACGGTTGATGTGGATCTAGCGGGAGAAAAATACCTATACCCTTCGCATTCAAATGCAAAGTCTAATCATTCTGAAATATGAAAATTATATGTAAAGTATTAAAAAAATTCAAATGCGAAATCCTACCACTCTAAAGTATGAAAATTATATGCAAAGTATCAATAATATTCCCCACAGTGACAGTATATGGTTCAATATCATTCTTAAATAATATTGTTTTAGTATCAATATTTATTTTTGGGTGTATTTCAAATAATCTCTGTTAATGAATTCTAATCAAGTATTGGACTATTTTGTGCATTAGCTTAGCAAATATTTCATTATATCTCCAAGAACTTATATACATAAATGTATCATATCGCATTAACAAAGAGAATGAGAGAGAGAGAGAGAGAAAGAAAAGGAGAAAGTTACTTTTGACATAAGTTCTAAAGTCAACAAACCAATATCAGAGTGGAGCGCTCTTAATAGATAACAAATAAGTAAGTCGGTTATGGAAATAATAATTCAATTACCTGAAAATCAAAATATTTGTAAAATGAATCAAATAGCAAATCTGTCGAGCCATAAGAAATATACAAACAATTGAACAGCCTTTGAGCTTATTGCTAAATCAATTAACTAATCACTACAAATGACGAATTGTGCGTAAGCTTCTATGTTGTCAGTACGTTTAAATGAAAACATACAATAGTAACGTAATACCAAAGCCTTCTAACTGTAAACGTTGAGAACTAGAACTAGAAACGCATATTGTGCGTGGATGGGGGTTAAAGCTTACTTACTTCCTTTAAACTTTTGGTATTCAGATTAATCAAGTCTCACTATTGTCTTAATTTTCTATTTTCGTATTAGGTTTATAAAAAACAGATACCCGTTGGGGTACAAAGGCATTTTGAATTTTAGCTATCTTTAGATCACTCTTCTAATTCCTTGGATAAAGATCTTGTAAATGTTGTATTTACTTCAAGGAATTTTGCTAAAAATTTCTTCGAATGATTGATAATACTTGAGAAAAATGGAGAACATGACAAACATTAATGGAAGCAAAGGCTTATTTTGTAATCCCTGCGAAGCTAATATGACTCTGCGGAATGATACTGATTGACACCAAGTCAATGCGTGGAATATGCGTGAGGACCATTCTGAGGCATTATGTATCAGGTGGGGCCTTAGAAAGGACGATCGAATATTATAAGACCTCTTTAATATACCGATGGGGACGAACATTAGGAAGTTTGCAGTATGCGTAATTGAGACGAAAGTCACATGCTACTTGTCTACAGTGTCGAAAAGACAGCGAAAAGGAGACAGTTGATGTGGATCTGGCGGGAGATATATACACATGCGCATCATCGTAAATTCTAGGTATCTGTGTTGTATAAATAATGAGCTTAAAAAAAACATAATTTCCCTTTGCACCCCATGAATGAGGTATGGGATAGCTTCTCGCGTTGTTGTGAATTAACACGCTTTCTATTTTTAGATTCACAACTAACGGCACCTACTTGTTTATCGACGAATGCGAACGTCACTGTTTGAGAAGCTCTTACTAGACACGCCGATTGACTCGACACTTAATACTGCGAAGTTGTTGTCAACAACATTCGAGGGGAGCCGACAATGAAAGAACAATTTTTTTTTAAGATGACTGGAGCCAGGTTTGAACCTGCGATCTCCCGCATGGTAGTCGCGTGTTCTAACCACTATGCCACGGCCGGTCCCGTGGCATCTACCGAATTAGTGGCTAAAAGGAAGATTGTACTGTAGGTTATTGAAGTGTCTATTTATAGGTTTGACTAAACAAACACAATGTTCTTTAAAATACAACGACAGGTCAATCATGGTTTGAACTCACGATCATTTGCTTGACAATCGCGTGTTCCAGCTCTAATACTTTAGTACAAACCTGTTGCGAAGAATTGCAGAAATAATTGGATATTTTCGCTTGAAAAATTTAAAAACAGAAAATATTTTCAAAATCCTAGAATCCGAAATACAAAAAAAAATCTGAAGACGATTTTATTGCGCCTCACAAGAAAACAATACGCAAATAAGAATAAAATAAAAGCAAAGTTCTTATCTTATGAATACAATTCAATGAACTTTTTTGTTAATAGAAGAACCGTCAATAGACTACGTGCACAGTGGTTCAGAAGCAATATCCATAGGTCAAAATACAATCAATTCTGATGAGGATTTAATTTTGTAATTTAGAACAGAGAAGACACTGACCGAAAATAGGGTAAAAAATCAAGCAGAGCCATTTTCTACCAAGCGAGGCTTTAGTCGATAGTCTGTCATGCGATCCCTTAAATATCGTAATGACGATCATGCCGAAGGATGCAATAAACACAACTGGTACCATTTTAAATAAAAGCCACATTCTGCTCGCGAATGCCGATGATACAGATATCATTGCTCGAAGGCTGCGAGATGTTAATGCGGCCTTTTCAAGCATTGAGAAGCGGTGGACAGAAGTGGGTCAAAGATAAATTACAACTATATCCCTGTGAAGTGGTAGATGATTTTGTCTACATTGGGTTCGCCGTAAGGCTAAATAATAATGTCAGCCTGGAAATCAAGAGACGAGTATTGCTCGAAAATTGTTGTTACTATGCACTTGGCGAGCGATTTAATGACATAGCTCTCTCTTTCTCTCGACGAACAAAGATCCAATTCTACCAGACACTGTTCCTATCTGTCTTGCTCTACAGTCCAAAATTCTGGCTAATGACACAAACGCCGTTGGACGGCGCAGGAGGGGCGAGCAAGACATTTTTGGATGGACCAGATGAAAGAGTTGTTATATAAACTTGCAGTGACGAACTCTCTACGGAGCTCAAGAGACCAAGGTAATTAGAATTATTTTCTACCGCAACAGGTGAATGTTTCTGTTTTTACCGTCAAAAAAGAAGAAGAAGATGCTTCCTCAGCCCAGTGATCGAAAATGATTACTTCTGTAAATGGAAATTTATCTGTATTGCCGAGAACTATTGTTATATCAAATACTAGCTTTCGCGGCTTGCTTTGCTTCACCCGTACTTATATTGAATCTTCTTAAGAATTTACGCAATACATGTACGAACAATACCCCATATTTGTGATTGTAGCTTTATCCCATTGGTCTGAGTTATTGTACGGCTTTAGTACCTTTTTATCCCTAAAAGTACGAATTTCAAAAGATACATTCGTATCGCACAACTTAAATGGATTGGTACCCCCTCTAATTCTATAAGAAACATGCTTAAGCAGTTTGGTCTGGGTGATGGTACCAGTTTTATAGCTTTTCGGCCTTTTTACGTCAAAACGTTCGAATTTCTAATTATATAGGGGGCAATCCTATATACATTTTCCTAGCTCTACCTTTATGCATTTGGTTTAAGCGATAGTATCAGTTTTATCAATTTTTCGGTGTTTTTACACCTAAAGAACGAAATTTGAAAAATTACTTCACATCGCACAACTAAAATATTCACTTCAATTTTCGCGACTATACCTTTAGTAAGTCAGTTCCCTTTTCAGCCTTTTTTTGCCCTTAAAATTTACGAATTTCGAAAACACTCTTCTCCGTTCTTATTCTATAGGGATCGAGACCATATAAATTATCATGATTATATCATTAGCCGTTTGTTCTAGACGACAGTAACTTTTTTATCCCTTTTTCGATTTTGTTTACCCAGAAATATAGGATTTGAAAAAACCTTCAATCCAATTTGATAGTGAGCATGCCCATATCAATTTTCACGATTATAGCTTCAGCCTATTGGCCTGGCTGATGGTACCAGTCTTATCCCTTATTGGTAATTGTAACTCCTAAAAGAACGAATTTCCAAAAATCCATTCTTAGCTGACGTTTACTCGAAAAGGGGAACAACCACCCCACATTTTGATAAACTTCTCTACAGCCATTTCACCCTATCAGTTCGTCAAGCAATTTTAAACATAAAGATTATGAAAATGTTATAACAAAAGTTCTATTAATATGACATTCATAACATTATTTTCAAACGGGGCGTGGCACCGCCCATTTTCCAACGAGACGTAATCCACATGTGCCACTTACATATGTAGCAAATCTCATCTTCTTACCTTTAATGGCTCGTGAAATATGACAGATTGAAATTTTGGTTTGTGGGGGCGGTGCCATGCTTTCACGTAGCCTATGATAGAGGCCCTACGGATAGTGCAACACAGTGAAAATTTCATTCCAATAGGTCAATTTATTTCGCCCAGGTAGCGAAGCTAAAACGCTAATTTTCCTGCGAGACACAATCCTCTTGGTATCAGTAACATATGTAGCAAATCTCATATTCATACCTCTAATGGCTCTTGAAATATGACCGATTGAAATTTCGGTTTGTGTGGGCGCCCCTTTGTCTAATTATGTTTTTTATGTAGCCTATAATAGAGGCCCTATAGATAGTATCACACAAAGAAAATATAATTGCAATCGGTCCATTTATTTGGCAAATATAACTATTAATAAAAAAGGGCGTGGCACCGCTCTCTGTCCACAAATAAAGTATTATTTCTTATAAGTTCGATGTACGTACTAAATCTTGACTTTGCACCTATAACGGTTTAAAAAATTCAAATTATGTTGGGCGGTACCACGCCTATCCAAAAATCCCGTCTTAGTGTGCGCATACGCCATAAAAGGAATCTACATTCCAAATTTGGGCTGGGAAGTGATCATTCAATCACCCAAGCCTTTTATATATCAAATAGTATCTCGCAATTTTTGCCACGCCCCGTTCGTAGTGTCCACTACGTAGTGCAACTCCGTGATTACAGCCGTAGACTAAGAGCTATCGAGTTAAAATTTGGTATGCGAACTTTTATCCTCTAAGGGTGCGAACAGAGTGGGCGCTGAAAGCCGAGCCGAGATTGTCAATGCGATAAAGATTGTCAGTGCGATAAAACTGATTACATACAAGTCAATACAAATAAGCTTGTGTATAACATAGTGAACGCCGACAAGAGCAGAGAGCAAAGCCGATGGAGTGCGAGAAAACAGTTTCAAAGCGTTTTGCGAGCTTTTTTGCATTGTCGATGTTTACTTTTTAGCGTGCAGTCATGTTTTTTAATGGTTTAAAAATAAAAAAAAATGGATATCGATCAAATAATAAGTGAAATTTCTTAAATATATTTTCAAATATTTTTAATATTTTTATTTTACAATATTTTCTTCAATCATTATATAAATGATGAAATCCACCAAATTGATTCCTTTTTAGTGTAATTAGATGTTTTCCAATTATTTTGTGTTAATAATTGCATTAATCACGTGTACAGCAATTTTATAAACACAAATGAACAACAAGACCTAATGACATAAAAGCAAAACACATGGAATAAACAGAATTTCAGCGCTGATTTTCGCATTCACTGTGTTATATACAAATTTTTTTCTCGCATGAAAATAAGCGTCAATAAGTTCGGCTCGGCTCCGCTCGGAATCAGCGCTCACTCTGTTTGCACCCTAAGAGGACGCTAAGTTCTAAGATGAGTAAAAACTTCTCCAACCTCACATGCAAACTCCCCTTTTATAAGGGTAAGTAGTTTTTGGGCAGTTTTCGGAATGGTAGGTCAAAGTTGGCGCTCAGGCCCATGGGGCCCGGGGGGTCAAAAAAGGGGCCCCTTACGGTTCTATGATGACCCCCCAGGTGCGGGTACTCAAATGAAAGATATTTTCGGGATATACCAAAAACTGCGGCGCTATTAAACCCAACATATCCATTTCCACTCTAATTTACAAAAAAAAAATATTTTTTTCCGGGATATACTAATAACATCGCGCGATTTTTGTAAAAATAATTTTTGCCCGCGGCGCTTTTACGCCCAACATATCCATTTTCACTCTAATTTACAAAAAAAAAAAAATTTTCCCGGAATATACCAAAAATAAATTTTTTTTAAAAAAATTGGGCTCGATTTTTTTTTAAAACATATAATATTTTAAAGGGATATATCAAAAAATATATATATAATTACTTTTTTTAAAATATTTTTCAAATTTTTCTTCATTTTTTTCTACTTTTATCCTTTTTTTAATCAATTTTCTTCTTTCAAATATTTCTTTTTAGGCTTTTTCTTGAATTTTTTAAATATTTCTTGAAATTTTCTTTTAAAAACCTTAAAAAATTCAAAAAAATTTAAAATTTTCACATATTTTTGATGATATTTCATTTTTCTATGGAAGTTTTCAATTCATTTCCTTAAATTATTCTAATTTTCCATAATTTTTCTAATTTTTTTACGGGGTTTTTCAGAAAAAAATATTTTTTTTAAAAATCGCGCAGTTTTTAGATTTTCTTTTTTTTAAATTTTTCAATTTATTTCCTTAAATTTTTCTAACTTTTACCATGATTTTTTAAATTTGGTATATCCAGGATACCCGTAGGAACTTAAAGATAACATCGTTGGATTCGTCTCGAAAATATCTTTCATTTGAGTACTCACACATGGGGGGTCATCATAGAACCCAAGGGGCCCTTTTTTGGCCCCCGGGCCTTAGCGCCAACTTTGACCTCGATTTTCGTGTTTTGGGGCGTATTTGGGGTAGGGTGGCACTTTTTTTTTGGGCTCCCGCCTCATATTCTGCACTTTTGCCAGTTTTTGTTCGATCATGCTGATATTGGAACTTAACCACCTCTAAGAGTATTGAAGTTGGCAAACAAAAACTTAGCTCGATAGGTCTTACTCTACGGCTGCAATCGCGAAAACAAAAATTGCAATAAACTAAAAAGAAACCTTGAGGGTTTTGTTATGCTAATTGTCAACTTTCCTTTGATTTTGGTTTTATCCCATTATGATTTTGGTTGTTGCGATGTGTTATTTATCTCTTTGGTGCAAAAAAATAACTGTTGTCACGTCCCCTCTACCCACATGAATAACGTCAATTAGAATTCTAATATTCAGTTGATTTTCAAATTTTCAACTAGCAATTCCAAAAAAAATTTAAATTTGTCAATTGAAATTAAAAAGATATCAATTTAAAAATTTTCAATTAAAATTCAAAACTTTTCAATTAAAATTCAATACATAACAAATGGAATTTTTGAATATCAATTGAAAAAGATGTAAATTAAAATCTATTGCATTTTGAGCGAAGGAAATATGTTCTAGTCCACTGTGCAACATTGCATGCATGTTTATTATCATTATTAATATTATTATTATTTGCACATTTATTTAATGTCTTTTTCGAAATCGTCAAATTTAAATATAATCTAGTTCTTTGAACTTTTAATGGTTCGGCACAATCAATTAGCAGTTCACAATTAATTTAAATTCTATATTGAAATAAATGAGATCATTATGAGTTTTCGCACCGATATGGAACATTTAAGGACTAACTAGAAAGCAAGGGACTTGATGTCTAATTCAAAACCTTCATCTATCGTTATTACATGTTTATGTTATTTTTTCTCCCTCTCTGCACTTTCATAGGCTCTCCTCCTGCCAGATAAACGCTTTGTCATCATTACAGTTACTTATATACTAGATAGTGCTAATGTAGTGATGTTTTCAAACTTATGATTGTTTTTGTAATTAAATATCAAGCGGAAATTATCTAGATGAATTGTATAATTGTTTTTCAGTCTTCAGTTGTACTCAAAATAGATTTCTTCTTTCCTAGTACATACAAACATACAATTATATGTGACATATTCTCATTATATTTCTCTTATCAATTTTCAATGTGATACTAGGCGGATGACAAAAGAAACAATAGCAGTAAATGCGGATAGATATAAAGAAGAAGCAAACGATGGTTGTTGAGTGTCACCACACTCTAGCACTCTACTGAAGTGTGCACCAGCAGTAGACCAGATTGAAAGAGAGTACAATATGTAGCAGTGACACATAACGAACTCTTGTGTTTTTTTTAAATATCTCAGACATTTTGGTAATACGATACCTAAACAAGTTCAAAGACCTTCAGTGGATTAAACGAGAGTACATCATTTGTTGGACAACGGCAACAACAACAACCAACGTAGAGACCATTCAAATTATCGACCGAAGAATCGCGTTGATCTCAACATAAAACTTGGTCAAAACACGACACACTCACGCACAAATACACAGACACACACACACACACACAAGACACGCTAACGTTGAGTCAAGCCAAGGAAGAAGAAAAACTGCTAAATTAAGCTTATTTATTTAAAACAAAACAAACCAAAAACATTCAGCTACAGACAGGTACACAACGGTCAAATTGATTTCAATGGAAATTGAGCAACAGCACAACAACAAAACATTGGCATTAACTGTTGTCTCAATATGTCGTTATTGCTGCATTTTTTTTTTTGCATGCCTTTATATTTTTATTACTTTGTTATTGTTGTTATTAATTTCGTTGTTCTTTTCGTTGCTAACCTTTTGACATTTATTGTATGAAACCGTTATAAATTTAACACAGTCGTACATATGTAAGTATGTAGGGTATTAAGAACTGTCGCACGTTTAAAATGCATTCACTTTTTTTTCTTGCACTCTCCCTCTCTTGGACAACAAAAATTCAAATCGCGTAATAAAAGTGAAACACAAACAATAAACAAACGAAATTGGCGGAAAACAAGAGGTGCTTCTTAGTGCGCTCACGAACAAGTTAGTGAACGACGTTCAAACGAAGGAGGGGGTGGTGGTACATTTAAATTGCACACGTTAGCGCGACTCGGTTCGAAACACGAAGAATGTACTAGAGCAGCTTGAGCTTCCACGTTCACGTCCGGTCGCAATTGCCTCGGTATAACAACTGAACTGTTTTTTTTTGTTTGAATTGTCGTAATATGACTCCAACTTTGTTGCTGCTGCTACTGGTGTTATTGTTGATGGCGATTTTGCTGCTGTTGCTTGGGGGTTATTGTTATTCAACAACAACAAATTGCTAAACCCAAACGTAAAACATTTTAGGCAACAACAACAACAAATTGCTTAACCCAAACGTAAAACATTTTAAGCGAAATAAGAGCATTCGAGCATTGTGATGTCTTTGGGTACTAGCAAAGAGCAATGAATACTATAGAGAGACTATCTCTCTCGTTGTTCTTAAAATGCGAAAAACTAAATGTAGTGGCCAAGATGTATTAATACAAGTAGCGTTAACAGCCAGCTGATTTTAACTTTTTTTCTGATTTTGGTGCTACTGCACTGTCAACTTACATATAATCGCCGAGTTGCGCCTTTCAGTTGTCAAAATTTTGTATGGAGATTTTGACACTAGAGAGGAACTACACAAAATAAATTGCCTGTGGTTGTTGCAATGCCGAATTTGTTGTACAGATAACTTCACCTTTATTAATACATCTTGATAGTGGCGCTCTTGTCACTTGAGAGAACTGAGTGGCAATGAAATTGGAGTTTTTGTTATATTGCTAGTAATTCGCATTGTATTTTGAATTGTTTACAGCGTACATATGTGCATTTGTATAAAGATACCATCGTACTATTATATACATACATGTTTTAAAAATAAAGTCTAAAAAATGAACGGACATGAATTGAGAAATGTTTCACAGCTTTGAGCATAAAGCAATGTATACTGTAGAAAAACTGTTTTGGCAGACAAAACTGGTTGCAGGGGGATTGTACTAAAGCCTACAATATAACACTCAAAGCTCTGTAACATCACTCAATTCATTTTCATTTCCGTTCATTTGACAGACTTTGTGCTCATTCAATTGAAAAAATATGATGGTAACTATGTATGTGCCGTAAACAATTCAAAACACAGTCCGAATTCCTAGTAATATAACAAAAATTCAAATTTAATTTCCAATCAATTCACAACAGCGCCACTACATTTAGTTTGTCGCACTTTTAGAACAAAGAGAGAAACAGTTTCTCTATAGTATTCACTACTCTATGGGTATAAAATCAGGGATGAGCAATTTGTACAGTACACTAATGTAATGTTACAGACGCTTTTGTTTTGGCCAATAGGGTGGCCTTAATATTCCAGATAATATTTTAAAATTAGGGTTTCATTTAGAGGCAACATAGTTTAAGGAAACTTTATGTTTAAGTTGCATTTCACCGGGCGAGGTATGGCTGGGAAAAAGTGAAGATGTCACTCTCTTCAGCTCAGACCGAGAAAACCGAAAATCAAGGCCAAATTTCGCTCAAGTGGCCGTGGGTCCTTAGGGAGTCCAAATTTGAATTCTTTCATAAGCCCATATGTGTGGGTATTTAGATTATCTAGAGGCAGGTTTGTAATCGCCCTTATTCCCGTTGTTGTTGTAACAGCTGTAGGAAGAAGCCGGGTTGATAATTTTTACACCGATTTTCAACTTATCGGCACTCGATGGGGCATATAATCCGATTATCATACGATCATTATTGGTAACTCTATTTCGTTCCTTTGTAGGTAACAAGGTGTGTTAGATGTTGTTGTTGTTGTGAGTTTTAACCGCCAAATTCCACCAAGATGGCGCCAGCTAGTTTTGTTGATTTATTTGCGACATTGAAAAATCATTCCATTTTTCCTTGGTCCTTGTTCCTTGCGCAATCTGGATTTTTGTAGTGGAAGCATCTAGAATGGTTTTTGCGGCCTTCGGTAGATCAGAGGAAGCGACGTAGACCAGCATTCCGAAGATGACGGGTTCGATTGCCGGCCGGGGCACTGGCCAAATCAACATCGATGAAAAATTACTTTTCAAATACTTTCGAGTTTGTCGCTTCCACTGAGCTATCGAAGGCCATTAGACCGGGTCGGTCCTCATACAAAATTTTTTTTTCCCCAAAGTCGAGGGCAAATATTAAAGATAACCTCGAGACAACTTCAAAAAAAAATTTTTTTTCCTCCCCCACCTCCGGAAAAACAGCCAAAATCGTTTTTTTATAACTGTTTATTTGTTTGTTGCTCAATCGTTAAATCAAAGACATCGGTGTATAGGTCTCGACGAGTACTACATTTGTCCTATAGATGTCGCTGACATACGACATTATCTTGTAATGATGGCCTCATTTAGATCAATTTCTACCCCTAAAATTCGAAAATATTTTTTCCTAAGATTAAAGCCCTTTAAAAACCAAGAACATTTTGCTTTGGAAGTATACAGTTTTATTCAAAAACCAAAAAGGTTACGGATGATAAGATGTATTTACAGCATCAACAAAAACATTTTTTGTTTGCATTATTATCACAAATTATTGCATACTTTATAGCGCTGAAACAAAATTTGTATAAAAATGATTCCATACTTTGTAGCTCAAATTGTTGCATAAGTCTTAACGACATCGAAAACAAATTTCAAAATTTTCTCGAGATAATTCATTTTTAATCTAGTTACCGACGAGATATAATTTTTATTACAAATAAAATCCCAAAAAGAGCAAAGATATGTATGTAATTACAGCAAATATTGGTGCGACTCATTTTGATTAGTCATTCCAAGCGCTGATTCACTTAAATTTCGCACAAATGTTCAGTGTTGCAAATTGCATGGGAAGAATACAAGTGCATATTAATGTCTATATTTTATTATTAATACTTCCATTAAGGACCAGATGTTGCGGGCGAGCACACACAGAAACCGAGCAAAAAAAATTTTGCGTGGAGCTTCGCTATGGTGTGGCATTTTTCCACTATGGAGCCACGGAAACCATCTTTAAATTTCAATTTATTCGGAGGAATGATGGTTGGTGAAGTGCCGGAGCACTTTGACCACCATCACTCGCCCAAAAATCTTTGTTTTTGCCTGTTTTGCAGTTTGGAGGAAAGATGGTAAGTGAGGTGCCGAAGCACCTTGACTACCATCGATCGCCCAATCAGGCTGTTGAGAATATGGCACTTTGTGTTCTAGAATGGAGGAAAGATGGTTTGTGAAGCGCCTAAGCGCTTTGACAACCAACAATCGCCCATTTATATGTGCCTGTTGCGCTGCAAATGGTTCATTATGGAGGCCAGGGGTTGTTGTATATTATCTGGTACAACCCTCAAGCGCCCATGAACCGACCTGAAAAAAAAGAGAAAAATAAATTAGTATGACGTCCAAATATAAATTGAATATACTTCTCCGTATAGCCTTGACCATGCAACGTAAAATAAAACCTGAAAATAAAAGAATAATTAAATTAACAAAGAAAAATATTACACATATGAACTTACCAGCGTGCAAATGAATGAATAAAATGCGATCAGCTGTGTAGGCACCAGTTGTAGTAAATCGTACTATCGGGGAGATGCCAGATGGATGATGGTGGTATTGCGATATTATGTTGGCGTTTTTGTTAGTGTAATAGCCAGTAATGTTTAAATGTTAATTTAATGAAACTAATGAATGAATGATAAGAACTGTTTTCAGCAAGAGTTAAGTATCAACATAAGGGTTTGTGTCTAAGAGTGGTTTTATCCAAATAGATTTGTCTGAGTGGGGGATTAAAAATAAGAAAGGGACACATAATATAATTTTTATTAAATTAAAAAAAGGACAAATATTTTAATCACATCTGAAAAGAAAAGTGACAATATATTGATTTATGGGAAATTTCAAAATGAAAAAAAGATGGCTGGTTGGAAGAGGATTGCCCAAGCTTGCCAAGGCGCGTGATCTAAAAGGCTAGGAAGACAAACGGCAAGTAAAGTTCAGGTCGAAGAAGAAAGTTTATGGTGATTAGTAAGAACGACCGGGAAAATTCTAGTTGAATAAATAGAATCAAAGTTCCAAAAGGACCAAACATTATTTGAAAAGGAAGGCGAACCGGATAATTGCACCGTCAGTTCAATTTTATTAAATAAATTTATTAAAATAATCAAAGAGGTTACTGTGGTGAGAGGAACATCAATTTAATACGGCTCCAATCCGGAACAAAAGACCCTTCAAAATAACAACCGCCGGACACCAGGTAACCTCTTTTTATTTTACCGATTTTATTTGATGGCCAACTTGAATAAGTTTCTGTGGAATGAAAGCGAAAGATCGCGGGCCAACGAAAACTAAGTCGGCGAGAAATTAGTGAAGAATTCTAGTGAAGCCGAGGGATGAAAATTATACCCCAATGAAGAAAATCTTATAAAAAAAGAACGAATTATTGTTATGTGTTTTATGTGTGTTGATACAGTATTGTTTGTGAGTGTCCCCTAGTTTAAGATTTTGCCGAAATTTAGTTTTTTTTGTTTGTTAAAAGCGTTTTGTTTTTTTTGGAATTTTGATGTAAAAACGAATATAAATCGAAGCGTTGGTCAGCTATAATATTTTTGGAGGGTTTTACAAATTTTATGAATATGAGTTAAGAGGAATTTCAGTTAAAGAAAAGATAAACTTTAGGGAGCTCCTTCAGGTTTTTTTTTATTAATTTAATTTGAATGGATTTAAAAAAAAATAGAATTTGTCAGGCCCCCCAGTGACGTTAGAGTCCACTTTGTTTCATTTATTTTTCTTCGATATATTTTCGTTTGTTTAGGTTTTAAAAAAATATAGAAATTAAGTAAATGTTTGAATTAGTCTTGTTTTAATTTTCATTATTTGTTTTTTTGTTTGTCTTACATTTTTATAACATTAAATTAATATCTACATATATATTTTTTTATCTGCTAATATTGCGGTTTAAAGTATTTTCTGAATGCAGGATTCGTTTTAAATGAGTAATACCTAGAAAGGAAAAACAAAGAAGAAATTAATTTTATTTTTTTGTCAAAAAGACTCATTAAAAATATTATTAAATGTCATAGAGAGTAAAAACATTGTTAGTTCTAAGAGTAGGTTAAGATAATAATGAAGGAAAAATGAAATTAAAAGTGACTGAAATAAAAGAAAAAGTTATGTGTGAGTAAATTATAAATACGAGGGGAGGTGCAATAAAGGGTATGGTGCGATAGCGGGTGAAATCCGAGGGGTCGCGTAAACTAAGTGGTGAAACTTGCGACCAAGGATGGGATGGGCCGCTGGAGGTTAATACCTACCTCCCACTCCATATGTGCTGTGTGTGTATTGTTGTAATGATTTGTGTTTTGTTCATAAAATTTAATTGTTCGTCCGTTAGGCCAAATGATTGGGATGATTCCACTCCCAGAGGGAGAGCCGATGGAGCTAGCTGGCCTGGGATCATTTGGTGCAAATGGCGGCACGTAACAATATGGCGCCCAAACGAAAGGAAAAGCGTTTTCAACGCATCTAAAATACAAAAATTGTGTACCACACCTAAACACGATACAATAGCCCATTAGAGATTACAATTCAATAGACCAACGTGGTGCCTGGAAAAAAATATACGAAATTTAATGCACGAAAACTTCGTAGCCGTTCTAGGTATAACCTTGAAGTCAGATGTACGAAGATTTCAAACAATAAATATTCGGAATATTTAAAAGATATCGCGACTAATTCTACTTAACCATTTTATGTAGCCTAGGTGTTTGTGAATTACGTCCCTAGTTGTACAAAGTGTTTAAGATTTTGTTTTTTTTGTAAGTGTAACGTAGATTCTGTTTTATGTTCAGGCTGCGGAGCATTGATGACCCTATGTTGATAGCCGCTCAAGATTAGAATCTTGAGGCCTGAAGTATCATAAGTCATCAATGGCCTTTGGTGATAATGCCGAGTGGGCGAAATTACTAAAGAACACACCTGAACAAAATATTGAAATATGTTTGTAATATTTGTTGTTAAATTTGACTGAAAGCACATCAAAGGAGTGCTCTCATTAGAGAGAGTCGAATAAAATTATAAAGTTCCGCACGCTATGCTCTTGTGAAATGCACCCCCCTCATTAGAAAAGAAATAAGAAAAATAAAAGTTTAGTAAAAAAAAAGAAAAAAAAAAAAAAAACAAATTTATAATTTTTGAATTAGCCGTATTAGGAAATTTTTTTTTGATTGTTTGTTTAAGTAAGCATAATATCCTATAAAAAAAAAAAAAAAAAAAAAATAATAATTAATAATTGATGAAAGTAGTCCATAAGGAATGTACTTGGGAACGAGATCAAGAAAAAGAGAAAGACAGCCCGATTTAAATCTAACCAACACACCACAACATACTTTGCCGAAAATAAGAAAAATATTTAAGAAGAAGCCAAAAATGTCAACGCCAAACGAGAACACAGCGGAATGTCAATTTGCTGATCTGTCAGGGACGATTAATACCAGAGATAGAGCTCAGGGTACCTCTTCCAACCAGAACGGGAATACAGAAGGTATATCGAACGGAAATGGGAATATGGAACAAAATAGAGTGTCTGATGACTTGGAAACCGCGTTTTATGAGGGTCGAGCATCTAGAACATCTTTAGAAGATGAGGTCAAAAAAGTCCAAGAGGAAATGACAGATTTGAAAAGAACTATAGGGAGGTTAGCTAAAGCTGTTACTGATCTCGCTAATGTGCAAACTAGGAGCGATCAAGTACTCCAAAGCGCCCCAAATCGTCAAACGGGAGATGAAAACCGCTTACCCAACGAAAATATGGTACTCGCTGCAAGTGGGTTGACCAGTGGTATAAATGGTCAGAATAATCAGCCACTTTCAGGGAACAGCATTTTGCCAGATCATCCGAGAAACTGTTATACAGCGATGTCAAACGGAAACCTAAGTATGGGACCAAATCGAATTAGAATTGACAAATTAGGAATTGTTTTTGATGGTAATACCTTGAATATGAGTGTGGATGATTTTATATTCCGACTCGAACATCTGCAAAGTCAGCACAATATACCATGGGAAGATATTATAGGAGATTTCCATCTACTTTTAAAGGGTACAGCCAACCAATGGTACTGGCTGTATCTTCATAGCCATAGACCATTAAACTGGCCTAAACTCCGTCATGCTTTGCATCTCCAATATCAGACCGTCCGCTCCAATTTTGAATTAATAGGTGATTTGACAGAAAGAAAGCAACAGCCTAATGAATCCATCGATCAATATTTTCACGCCATGGGTACACTTCGCTCAAGGTTGGTACAACCCATCACTGAATACGATATGATTAAAATAATGAAAAGAAATATAAAAGAAAGTATAGGCAGAATTATATACCCCATGTCAGTCTCTTCAGTGGAACAATTGAGAATAGAATGCAATGAGGCAGAAAAGAATTTTCCACGGCGGGAAAATAGAAACATTCCAATGCCTCAACGGCCAATGAGACATGTAAATGAGGTATATGTAGATAATTACGAGAATACTTACGATTATGCATATCCCGGTGAATCTGAAGTGGCAGCCATGCACGTAAACCAGCAACGCCCGAGACAACCAATTAAATGCTGGAATTGCCAGGTTCCAGGACATACTTTTATGGAATGTCCATCTACCACTAGGAATTTGTTTTGCTACAGGTGCGGCAGTCCTGGGGTCATAACACCAACATGTCCGAATTGTTTGGAAAACAGGAAACGGGGCGTGGGGACAACAGGGGCCCTACGTCAGGCCGAGAACCCTGCGACAACTATAAATTAAAAATTGCAGTTAGAGACTCTGAAAATTGTACAAGTCCTACATTAAAATTGATAGATAAATCAAATAGTAATGAATATCAACCGGGAATGAGACACTACACACCAATAGAGATTCGGCAGGATAATTACGACCAAGTAAGGGCAAGAATTTTTGAAAGTAACACCGGAAAAGTACCCATATCTGAAAATATTAAGAAACTTAGACAAAAATTTGCAGATCGCCGTAAGAATAGAAAAATCCTCATAGAGTCTGTAGCCCGAGCCGTAGAGAAAGGTTGTGATCCACGAGTTTTTATGGAGGTCCGTTTAAACGATATACCAATGAAGGGACTTTTAGACTCCGGTGCTTCAGTTAGTTTATTAGGTAAAGATTGTCGAGAGTTTATCCAGAAATTAGGCCTAAATATTTGCCCGATGTTGACCAACGTGAAAACTGCCGGTGGTCAACAGCATAGAATATTGGGAAAATTAAATGTATCCATAAAGTATAAAGAACAACAGCACAACATGCTGATGTATCTTTGTCCAGATTTGGAACAAAATCTTTATCTAGGAATTGATTTTTGGCGAACTTTCGGATTAGCCCCAGAAGTGATAGGAGTAGAGGAGATAGATATAGAAAAATTGCAAAACGAAATGATAAATGATAAGATAGAGTATAAGATGAAGCCTCATGAATTATCTGTTGAGCAAAGGAACCAGCTAGAAGAAGTTACAAAAAGTTTTTATTCATTCGAAGAAAAAGGCTTGGGTCACACTTCATTGATGAAGCATTCCATTAAACTAGTTGAAGATGCAGTACCTGTTAAGGACAGATATTATCCAATTTCTCCAGCCGTACAAGAAATAGTCTACCAAGAAATAGATAATATGCTTAAATTAAACGTCATAGAACTAAGTGAAAGTCCATGGAGTCACAGAACTACAGTAGTAAGAAAACCCGGTAAAAATCGATTCTGTTTAGATGCCAGAAAGCTTAATAAATTAACAGTCAAAGACGCATATCCATTGCAAAATATCGATGGCATCTTAAGCAGAATCGATGAAACGCACTTCATTAGCAGTATTGATCTAAAATATGCCTTCTGGCAGATCGAGTTAGATGAGGAAAGTAAGCAATATACAGCTTTTACTGTAGCAGGGAGACCTTTATATCAGTTCAGAGTCATGCCATTCGGCCTCTGTAATGCTGCACAGCGGCTTTGTCGTTTGATGGACCAGGTAATACCCCAAAGGCTCAAGGAAAATGTTTTTGTATATCTTGACGACCTGTTGGTGATATCTAGTACATTCGATGAACATTTAAAACTGTTAAAAGAAGTAGCGAACTGTTTAAAGGAGGCCAATCTGACGATAGGACTACAAAAATCAAAATTTTGTTTTCAGGAACTTCGATATCTTGGGTTTATCATAGGTGGGGGTACATTGAAAACGGACCCGGAGAAAGTACAGGCTATAAAAATGATAAAATTACCTAAAAATCCAAGAGAAATAAGAAGCTTCTTGGGTACTGCCGGGTGGTATAGGCGGTTTATAAAAGATTTTGCTACAATTTCCGCCCCCCTTACCGACCGATTAAAGAAGGCAAAGAAATTTGAAATGACAAGAGAAGCTATAGAATCTTTCGAGAAACTTAAAAAGGCTCTTACAACCGCGCCTGTTTTGCGTCATGCTAATTTCTCCAAACGTTTCTATATACAGTGTGATGCCTCTGACTATGGAGTAGGTGCCGTTTTGTACCAGCTAAATGAGAAAAATGAAGAGCACCCAATTGCGTTTTACTCCCAGAAATTAAATGCGTGTCAACGAAATTATAGTGTGACGGAGAAGGAGTGCCTAGCAGCGGTGTTGGCCATTAAAAAGTTTAGGCCGTATGTGGAAATGATGCCATTCACGGTCATTACCGACCATGCTAGCCTTAAATGGCTCATGTCTTTAAAAGATCTTAGCGGCAGGCTGGCAAGATGGTCGCTACAATTACAAGCATTTGACTTCGAAATAGAGCACCGAAAGGGTTCTGAAAATGTAGTAGCTGACATGTTGTCTAGGGCACTCATAGCTGAAATATCCAAAGATGAATTGTTAGACTTTGAAACGACCGAGTTCGAAAGCGAAGAATACCAAAATTTAATAAACGTAATAAACGCGAACACTGAGAAATTGCCCGATTTAAGAATTGATGATGGTATGATATATAAGAAGGTAAAGCTAGATCAGGACATTGATCAGGACTATACATGGAAATTGTGGATTCCTTCTAACCTGACAAGTTCAATAATTGAAAAGGCGCATGCTCCAAATACAGTTGCTCACGGCGGGGTGGCTAAAACTTTGGAAAGGGTAAAAAGATTTTTCTACTGGCCTAGAATGAATTGCCAAATTCGAGAGTATGTAAGATCGTGTAGAACTTGTAAGGAAATAAAACCCGCCAACCGCAATTTAATGCCTGAAATCGGACAGGAGGTGGTGACCGATAGACCGTTTCAAAAGTTATATATAGACTTTTTAGGGAAATATCCCCGGTCTAAAAGTGGCAATTGTTATATTTTTATTGTTGTGGATCACTTCTCAAAGTTCACCTTTTTAAAGGCTATGAGAGACGCCACAGCGAATAATGTCATTCGATTCTTAGTAAATGAAATTTTTCACAAATTCGGTGTACCAGAAGTGATCCACAGCGATAACGGGGCCCAATTCATAGGTAAGGCATTCCAAAGCATGATTGAAACTTATCGCATCAAACATATTAGAACTGCCGTCTATTCCCCTCAGTCGAACGCGTCAGAGCGGGTAAATCAGTCCGTGTTAGTTGCGATTAGAGCATATTTAAAAGAAGACCATCGCGATTGGGATCTATATCTTTCAGAAATCGAATGCGCACTGAGAAGCTCTGTACATTCGGCCACGGGCGTGACACCATTCTTCGCGTTATTCGGGTTTCATATGTTTTCTAGCGGCAACGACTATAAATTGGCTCGCAAACTTTCCTCCTTAACCGACCACGAAATCGTTAACACAAACAGAAACGACAAACTAGAAGTAATTCGCGATAAAATCAGGAAAAATATGCATGAGGCGTATGAAAAGAGCGCAGAAAGATATAATAAACGTGCGAGAAAAGTAAAGTTTGTACCCGGTCAAGAAGTATACAGGAGAAACACGGTACTAAGCGATTTTGGAAAGAATATAAATTCAAAATTTTGTAAGAAATTTGTAAAATCTAGGGTACTGAGGCCGATTGGAAACAACATGTATGAGCTTGAAAATTTACAAGGCAAATCTATAGGGATATATCACGCGAAAGACATAAAGGTTTAAAGTGCAATAGTAATTTAGTAAGGCGTAGAAAATCACAGTGCAATACTAGGTTTAAGAATGCGTGTTGTGTTCGTCCTAATATCTGTGATATTTATCTAACATACCTGACTAAAGAACGTGCAATATTCCTTTCCGTATGTCTTGTCCATTTTTTTTTTACGTACAATCTAATTATACACCAAGTCCGTCATAAATCTTAATTATACACCTAAATGTTGTTAGTGTCTATATAAAAATATATATCAATGAAATACTCACCATAATTAGCCCGACAAAGTCTCGACGTGTTGACAAATTGAGGTTAGTCCGAGTGCACCTGTTGAAAAACGAAACATACACAAAGTAAAATCTTAAAAGAATGTATACAGTCAGATTACTTCCCGTAGTTTGTAGAATTATGCCCGGCTAGCACAATCTCAGGGCGTGAGAGTTCCCCACGTTGAGCCACAAAAGCCCAATTGTCGCCCCTCGCACACCGCTCCTGCCCGCTTGAAAATTGTCAGGATCGGAGTTTTGTTGCGGGCGAGCACACACAGAAACCGAGCAAAAAAAATTTTGCGTGGAGCTTCGCTATGGTGTGGCATTTTTCCACTATGGAGCCACGGAAACCATCTTTAAATTTCAATTTATTCGGAGGAATGATGGTTGGTGAAGTGCCGGAGCACTTTGACCACCATCACTCGCCCAAAAATCTTTGTTTTTGCCTGTTTTGCAGTTTGGAGGAAAGATGGTAAGTGAGGTGCCGAAGCACCTTGACTACCATCGATCGCCCAATCAGGCTGTTGAGAATATGGCACTTTGTGTTCTAGAATGGAGGAAAGATGGTTTGTGAAGCGCCTAAGCGCTTTGACAACCAACAATCGCCCATTTATATGTGCCTGTTGCGCTGCAAATGGTTCATTATGGAGGCCAGGGGTTGTTGTATATTATCTGGTACAACCCTCAAGCGCCCATGAACCGACCTGAAAAAAAAGAGAAAAATAAATTAGTATGACGTCCAAATATAAATTGAATATACTTCTCCGTATAGCCTTGACCATGCAACGTAAAATAAAACCTGAAAATAAAAGAATAATTAAATTAACAAAGAAAAATATTACACATATGAACTTACCAGCGTGCAAATGAATGAATAAAATGCGATCAGCTGTGTAGGCACCAGTTGTAGTAAATCGTACTATCGGGGAGATGCCAGATGGATGATGGTGGTATTGCGATATTATGTTGGCGTTTTTGTTAGTGTAATAGCCAGTAATGTTTAAATGTTAATTTAATGAAACTAATGAATGAATGATAAGAACTGTTTTCAGCAAGAGTTAAGTATCAACATAAGGGTTTGTGTCTAAGAGTGGTTTTATCCAAATAGATTTGTCTGAGTGGGGGATTAAAAATAAGAAAGGGACACATAATATAATTTTTATTAAATTAAAAAAAGGACAAATATTTTAATCACATCTGAAAAGAAAAGTGACAATATATTGATTTATGGGAAATTTCAAAATGAAAAAAAGATGGCTGGTTGGAAGAGGATTGCCCAAGCTTGCCAAGGCGCGTGATCTAAAAGGCTAGGAAGACAAACGGCAAGTAAAGTTCAGGTCGAAGAAGAAAGTTTATGGTGATTAGTAAGAACGACCGGGAAAATTCTAGTTGAATAAATAGAATCAAAGTTCCAAAAGGACCAAACATTATTTGAAAAGGAAGGCGAACCGGATAATTGCACCGTCAGTTCAATTTTATTAAATAAATTTATTAAAATAATCAAAGAGGTTACTGTGGTGAGAGGAACATCAATTTTATACGGCTCCAATCCGGAACAAAAGACCCTTCAAAATAACAACCGCCGGACACCAGGTAACCTCTTTTTATTTTACCGATTTTATTTGATGGCCAACTTGAATAAGTTTCTGTGGAATGAAAGCGAAAGATCGCGGGCCAACGAAAACTAAGTCGGCGAGAAATTAGTGAAGAATTCTAGTGAAGCCGAGGGATGAAAATTATACCCCAATGAAGAAAATCTTATAAAAAAAGAACGAATTATTGTTATGTGTTTTATGTGTGTTGATACAGTATTGTTTGTGAGTGTCCCCTAGTTTAAGATTTTGCCGAAATTTAGTTTTTTTTGTTTGTTAAAAGCGTTTTGTTTTTTTTGGAATTTTGATGTAAAAACGAATATAAATCGAAGCGTTGGTCAGCTATAATATTTTTGGAGGGTTTTACAAATTTTATGAATATGAGTTAAGAGGAATTTCAGTTAAAGAAAGATAAACTTTAGGGAGCTCCTTCAGGTTTTTTTTTATTAATTTAATTTGAATGGATTTAAAAAAAAATAGAATTTGTCAGGCCCCCCAGTGACGTTAGAGTCCACTTTGTTTCATTTATTTTTCTTCGATATATTTTCGTTTGTTTAGGTTTTAAAAAAATATAGAAATTAAGTAAATGTTTGAATTAGTCTTGTTTTAATTTTCATTATTTGTTTTTTTGTTTGTCTTACATTTTTATAACATTAAATTAATATCTACATATATATTTTTTTATCTGCTAATATTGCGGTTTAAAGTATTTTCTGAATGCAGGATTCGTTTTAAATGAGTAATACCTAGAAAGGAAAAACAAAGAAGAAATTAATTTTATTTTTTTGTCAAAAAGACTCATTAAAAATATTATTAAATGTCATAGAGAGTAAAAACATTGTTAGTTCTAAGAGTAGGTTAAGATAATAATGAAGGAAAAATGAAATTAAAAGTGACTGAAATAAAAGAAAAAGTTATGTGTGAGTAAATTATAAATACGAGGGGAGGTGCAATAAAGGGTATGGTGCGATAGCGGGTGAAATCCGAGGGGTCGCGTAAACTAAGTGGTGAAACTTGCGACCAAGGATGGGATGGGCCGCTGGAGGTTAATACCTACCTCCCACTCCATATGTGCTGTGTGTGTATTGTTGTAATGATTTGTGTTTTGTTCATAAAATTTAATTGTTCGTCCGTTAGGCCAAATGATTGGGATGATTCCACTCCCAGAGGGAGAGCCGATGGAGCTAGCTGGCCTGGGATCATTTGGTGCAAATGGCGGCACGTAACACAGATATCTTTATAATTTCGTTGCTTGAATATTGGTGACGCTGAATAACTTCATCCGCATGTTTTAAAACACTGTTTGCGCTAAAAAGTATGCAATAACTTGTATTTAATGTTTTTTCAAACGCTAAGAAGTATGCAATAGTTTTCTGTAATAACGCAAACAACAGGAAAAAATATTAGTGTTGATGCTGTAAATACATCTTTTCATACGTAACTTTTTTGTTTTTGAATAAAACTGTATATAGAAAAAAAATTTTTTTTTAAGTTGTCTCGAGGTGATCTTTAATATTTGCCCTCGACTTTGGAAATTTTTTTCGCGACCCAGTCTAAATGCCATTCCTTTACTCCCGTTGTCGTCGTCGACGCAAAACGACATCGTTTTGTGACGATGCTGTAAAATTGGTATTCTCGCAGTCGTTTTCGATAACTATCGATGACTATTGACACAAATTTGGTATTCTGTAAAGCTGCCATTAGACGATCTGTATTTTACACATGGCTTGTCAATTCAAAAAGCGATATGTAATTCTGCATGTCTGTCAAAATGAGCGTGTACATTTGGTTTATAATTTTTGCGTTCAAACGTGCTTGTGTATGTATACCTGTGTTTATCATTAACAGCTGACTTTGCTATATCTTATCATCGCCAAACTCAGCTTTATTAACCCAATTTAACTTAAAATATGTTGAAAAGTACTCATTAATTGTTCTATTTACGATTTGAAATAAAATACTTATCCTTTTCAACTTTTTGTCAGCAAACGCTTTGTTGTTTTTTAAAAACAGCTGATTGTCGATATGTATTACATGTCAAAATAGAGCACGCTCTAAATGAAATGTATACATATGTTATCCAACACATTGTTTTACACAAGCAGTGTTTAAAAGGGGTCACACGACATGTATAAATTTTACACTGTAAAAATTTACATGTCATATGTAAAATACACGTCGTCTAATGGCACCTTAAGGAAATGTGACTACGACGTTAAATCGAAACGACTCTGAATTTGTCTTCACAGTTGTTGGTAACGGCTTGAAACAATTTGAAGGAATAATTTTAGTTTTTGTAAATTTAAAAAAGGTTTTGTTTAAAGATGTCAAGAAAAAATATGTCGGGAAATAAATAGGGGCTGGTTTGGAAATAAAATCCCCTCATTGGTATAAGGATCTCGGAGAGAAACAGTTCCGTCTAATTTTAAGGGGCAATGTGAGAAAATTGGAAGAAAAAACTTAATTCCTTTGGACCGTCATTAAGAGATACCAAAGAATCCCTGCGGATTTCATTGACATATCCAATAACTCCAGGAAGTTTTGTCTTGTTTAAAGAATCTAGTTTAGCTACCGATTTTCCATTTTCAGTCATTTCCAATTGTATCCATTGTGGACACTGGCTGCACTTACACTTAGGTGGTAAGACCCCTGTCCTAAGGACTTCAAAGTTGCTGACAACTTAATTATATCTGAAACAGATGTCCTGAGATCACTTTTCATTATAGGAACCACTTCTTCCAGCACATAATTCAATGCCGCCTTATAAATACTTAAGTAGGTCTCGAATCTAAAAAATAAAAAAGTTGGGATACCGGCCAATAGTTAACCACAAATTAGGGTTTTTACACTATTTTTATACCCTCACCCTTAGAAATGAGAGTATATATCAATTGGTACGAGAAAAAGTGTAACGCGTTAAATGAGACGTCTTAGACCCCAATTATCTTAAGACCAAATTCGTTGCCGGAATTTTTAAGACGATTAAGCTATGTCCGTCTGTCTGGTTGGTAATATATTTCGAGTTAACGTTCATAGATCCTTATGTAAATTTAACAATATGAATATTTTTTAAAATTAAGTTATGGGATTGTAAATAGCCAGAATAGCCTTCTGGTACCTCCCACACAAAATGGCCTATTTTTAGGAAATTAATATTTCTCCCACAACTTCCAAACGGACAATTGGATGAATGGAGGATGTTTAAATTTGGTCAGTTTAATAATCTTGCAAGAGTCGACAGAACCCTCAGATACCCGTAAGCATTGCCACACCTTTTCTGGCACCTCTCATACGAATGGCCGAATTCACCCTCATTGGTTTACATAGATAATTTTTATAAATCGTTACCTTAATATACAAAGGCCCTAACTCATGAAAACCGAAGTTTACAGGAGGAGGAAAAAACTTAATAAAACAAGAAACACACCAGATACAAAAAACATTTAAAATGCAGTTTTTATTATTAACATCAGACAAATTCAAAATTATAATCATTTTTTTAATATTTACATTTTTAATTAACTTAAAAGAAAACAAAATAACATATCAATTCATATTTAAGTAAAGCAAATGTTGGAATTTTTTGTACATATTGTGTGGGTATGAGTTAGGGCTTTTTTTTGTACATATTGTGTGGATATGAGTTAGGGCTTTACATTATTAGCTTATAACTTCGCTATTTTTCAACGCATCTCCGTAAATTTTTTATGGAAGGTGTATCTGATGGTGCTCTGTCAGAATCGACAAAAAACACGATTTCAAAAAATAATGAGTTGGGGCCTTTCTATATTAAGGTAACGAAATACACTAAATTCAGTCATAATTTGCGTGAGAATTACGTTTTTCAAAATTTAACTTAGAAATTGATATGGACTACAGAGGCCGACGCCTTCAGGTACGTCCCATACAAAATATCTATTTTTTGAAAAAAATAATATCTCCCATAACTTCCAAACGTACAATGTAAGAGATTTAAATTTGTTCAGTTTAATTATATTGTAATAGAAGACAAACCCTCTGAAAACTGCACCGTAGCCATATTCCTTTCCTTACAAACGGCCGAAATCCCCTCAAGGTTCTTAATACATATATACATTAAAATTAAATTTGTAAATAAAAATATACAAAAATGTAACATTCTATTATTCTATTTTCTTAATTTGAAAATTGTTAATTTAAAAAAATATATATAAAAATTAAAACAGTTCAAAAAGTATTCTAAATTAAATCACGTTTCGTGTCAAAATAAATTTCCCAGGAAATATTCGGGTATAAAAATAAAAACACAAAAAAATTTTAATATTTTAGAAAACGTTATAAAACGTATAATTTTATTTATAAGAATAAATAAGGGATTTTCGGGGGTTTAAGTAGCGGGTAACTTACGTTCCGTTCGGGGTTTACAGGAGTAATAAACTAACAATTGTAAATTTACATGATACTAACCGGTATGTAGAGTATCATTTCGGGATAACTGAGAGCGAGAGAATAATGAGAGAGAGAGAGGAACGCGGATAACAATAGAAAGTACGAGAAAACTTAACTATATAAAAGCACGAGGGTAGATTGATAATTATCCGCGTAAACATCCCGCCCCCCTTGCAGGATTGCAACAAAGGAGGATAGGAGCTATTGCGAGGAATTCGGGGAATGAGTGGTAACAATTCATTTACTTAAAAACTACGGTATATTATTGTAATATATTTCCAACATGGTACGGCTTCAAACGGGGTGCTGATCTTGTCCAAGACTCAATTATCGATGCATAGGGGGGATTACTGCGTTTCGGATAGGTTAGGGCACACTTCGTCCCGGGCTTGGCGATTCTGGGTGGGCAACCTACATCACATTTATTTCGTGCACTGTAGAAATTGCAAATCAGGAAGAAATTAAAGTAAACAAATCAATATTAATCTTCATTTTATTAGTATTAATATTAATGGCTTAGCAGTTTGAGTGAGACTGTATAAAAATCCATCATTCTAAAAACATTTTTTCTATAAGGTTTTTTTTTACTCGGACGAATAAGTCGATTGTCTTTAGTTATTGCAATTAAATAATTTAAAATTAAAACAAAAAATTGGTATGTTTTGATTATATTCACTAAATCCTTAAACTTGTCACAACATATGGATTTATGCCGCATACTTATACATATTATGCAGTATACGGCGTTTGCTATAAACTTTCAAAGTTTACAGCATAATTTATTGTCTTTATCTGCAGTATCTCAGATATCCCTTTAAACATATCTATTATGATATGATTATGATATTCGTTCAATTTATGCAATGATATGTATTTAATATTTATAAGATAATATTTGTTGGGTGTATCCTTTGTTGCGCAACATTTGTTTGATGCAATAGGTACCATTCATATTTTTTCCCGAAAATATGGGAGGCGAATTCTGAAAGCTTTACCTTTCCTACTAGAATTGCGGTAAAAGTGGTTGTCTCAGGAAGACTCATTTTCTCTGAGGTTACAGCTGCATTTAAGTGTACCACTGGGCGGACTTTCCACTGCTTTGTCATTTCTGCATTAAACTCCATTAATTATTTCAATTTTCCACTTTGTAAGTCCTCATTTGCACATCTTTAAAGGAGAGAATGTCCTCGTAATACAGACTTGCTTGCTGCACAGCTATTGTACAATCTGTGCTAGTTATCATAGCATTTACTTCATCCAAGCACTTCTCCAGCGTCTCCAATTTCTGATCCATTGCAACAGCACCATTCGCAGCATTTGATTCTTCCTGAAATCTGGCTTTAACGTTAGTATTAATTTTTTCCCAGATATTCTCAGCAGGATTAAGCATAGGTGAGTATGGACATAGGCGCAAAACAGTTGACCTCTGTCCGCTATATCTTTCAACTGCCATCTCAATGCTTGAAAAGCACGGCGAGTAATCGCATACTATTACTAAATCAGAAACGTCGTTTCCTATATCGATCCATTTTTGCAAAAGATATGAAATCCATTCGGAGCAAGTGTTTGAAGTGAAAGGACCTCTTTGACGTTCTAATAATAGAACGCCGCAGCTGGAAATAGCTGCAATTAAATTAACATTTGGCCCTCTTGCTGCCGGCAACTCTTGTAGGTCGCGCTGACCGATCCTCGAACGACCCCGTACTTTTCGACAATATAAGTTAAAATTGGTCTCGTCCACCCAGACTATATGTTTGCCCTCACGCATGTAATAGCTTAACATTTGCACATATTGTGCTCTATTTTGTTTGGTTTCATATGAATTGCTATGAACATTGGATGTATATTTTTTGCAGCTATACAGCATCCCTTCTAGATAGTTGCCAACCGTGGTAGAGGCCACTGAAATATTAAGATGTTGTTGAATTTTCTCTCTTAATTGTTCCAGGGTCATGTTGTAGTCGTTTTCTAACCAAGAAATTAAAGTGGCAACATGAGTCTCATTTAGTTTTTTCGGCTTCATGCCACCCTTCGGTTTTACTTCGATGCTGCCACTGGAAACCCAATGATATGCTGTCTGATAATTTACACCCAATGACGAGGCCAATGAAACCCAATCTTCGCCTCGTGATGATGCGTTGACTATTTTCATTTTATCCTCCTGGCTGTTGATTTTGTATTTTCCTCTTTTTTTGCGTTTTGCTTCATTTTGAATGCTCCCAACTTTGCCAGGATCAGTATGTGGCATATTAGTTAGCTGATCCTGTGAGCTATCTTCGTTAGAACTAACGTCCATTATTTCTAATTTTGGCACAGTGATATAATTTTGATTTTCATTTTGTGTAGTTGCTATTTGTGTGAGGTATCCATCAGTATTGCAATCTTCCGCCAAGGGAGGTTCTTCTTGTTTTATTCTAAATCCCTGTCCATATTCATCAAGTGAATTTTGCATTTGGGGTACCCTGCTGCCTCCTTCATTTGTGGGACAAGGGTTTTCGTATTTAAACATAAAGTTGTGATGATGTTCATGCTGCTCATTTTGGGTTTGGATTGCAAATGAGTTTTGGTGACCATTTTCATGTGGCTCTATTTGTGCCTGTAAGAGCCCAGATTTCCTGGGTTGAAATTCTGATTCATATTCTACTTTGACTGCTGGACAAGTATTATAAAGTTTGTTTTGTGATTGAAAAACAAAATTTTGAAAATTATGAAAGTTGAAGATCTGGCTCCAACAATCCAAGCACACAACTACAAAGGGCTGGTCCGATGTGATATTAAAAAGCTGAAATTATTTAAGAATTTACATTATTTATGTGCCGAAACAATAAGCCTTTTATATACATAACTACGACAAGGGAACACCTCTTGCATACAAATTAGTACTAGCACCGAAAGTTATTCTGCTGGATTAACTTACTTTTGGATGGAAATATTTGACGCTCACTTGATATACTTCATTCCCTTGGCCATTTTCATCGTAAAGGATTTTATGCTGTTGGCAAATGTTTACACACAGTCGGCAAAGATTTCCTTGAGACATTATCTATTTTTAACATGTAAAACTGTGTAAAACTAATACTTGTTTTGTTACAAATTCAATACAAAATAGCAAAATAGTAAAACATAAACAAACCTAATATGACAGAGTTCCCAGCCGACATTATAGAATTTATAACGGCGTAGCCGCTATCAGCTGGAACGTAAAGTATTAAAGTTCCAGGCCGAAGGTTGCTGCGGAAAAATGAGTCCACCAGTCAAGAATTAACTTAACAAAACTAAGTTCTGTTTAACAGAACTTAACACAAGGTAACATAGAGCAAATGTAGTCATTATTGACAACTTAAGAGAATTAAAGAACATAAAAACAGGCGCAAATAAAATTAACAAAACAATTGGTGTGAAATAAAAAATTTAAGTCTTATCGTACAAAAAAGTATAATTTTGCACCAGTTTATTTGGCTGAAGTGCAGAATAAGGGGCGGGAGCCCGATTAAAAAAAAATATGCCATTCTCTTCGTCTTGGTCCCCAGACATCGGAATGGTAGGTCAAAGTTGGCGCTCAGGCCCATGGGGCCCCTTGGGTTCTATGATGACTCAAATGAAAGATATTATCGAGACGAATCCAACGGCGGTATTTTTAAGACCTAGTTAGAGCCATTTCAATTTCCGGGACATACCAAAAAAATATTAAAAAAAAAAATCGCGCTATTTTTGGGGGATATGATGGGGGATCATCATAGAACCCAAGGGGCCCCTTTTTTTGGCCCCCAGGCCTTAGCGCCAACTTTGACCTCTATTTTCGTGTTTAAGAGCATATTTGGCACTTTTGTCGTTTATTTTCCAATTTTTTAAAACGGCTGCAAATTCCCACCAAACTTTGCAAATAACAATACCAAAATAAATCAGCTGATTGCCGCCAAAAGTAAGAAACTTAAGAAAAATCTGTTTTCTTCAGGTGGAGAGCCAGTGTTAAGGAAGAAGTAACCCTTCGTTTACATCATTAATTAACACGACTGTAAGTTAGAAGAAGAAGAACATAGGTTGGTTAATGCGAATATGAATTTGCAAAATTGGTGAAATGTTACATTTATCTTTGTGGATGTGGAGCCAAAAAATTGTAAAAATCATTTTTATTTCCAGTTTTTTTTTTTATATGAGCTTGCCTCACACCTAAGATGTTAATAACAAAGCTCAGATAGGTAGGGCTTGATTCTCTTTAATTTGAATTTTCTCCCCAAATATTTGTTTACCTTTGCTCCACCCAAGTACTTAAATTTCGATTTTAGCGTTGGATGACTATGATAGTAATCGAACAATTGTTAATGTTTTCCTCTTAAGAATAACATAAATACGTATTCATTTCATTTCATTTATTTATTTTGATGATGTAAGAAAGCCATAAAGGTCAATTATATAACATCACAGTAAGATACAATAGCTTAATATGCAATGCATACAAATATAATTAAGTATAAAAAGTATGAATGTATAATTTTTTTTTAAGATTTAGATTAACTGTTAAAGGTTAAGATTAACACGAAGAAATGTCTTCTCTCATTCTTTTGACGTTTTCTCAGATATTATGTCAAACCAAGGCGTATTTAATAAAGTGGTCGCACTAGACAGCTGATTTTACCTTTTTTCATTCGAAGTTTTTTCCGCTTAGTTCGATTTGTTTACTTCATGTTCGATTTTTATCAACTCAATTTGACAGTTTGGGACTCTTTGCAAAAACAATTAACATGTTTTTGTTGCAAAGGTATTAGTTGTTGTTCTAGTGCGACCACCTTATTAAATACACCTTGGACTGATCCGTGCAAGATGTATTAATACAGGTGGCGTTAACAGCCAGCTGGTTTTAACTTTTTTTCTGATTTTGGTGCCTCTGCACTGTCAACTACATATACTCGCCGAGTGGCGCCTTTCGGTTGTCAAAATTTTGTATGGAGATTTTGACACTAGAGAGGAACTACACAAAATAAATTGCCTGTTCTTGTTGCAATGCCAAATTTGTTGTACAGATAACTCCACCTTTATTAATACATCTTGGATCCGTGTGTCTAAACGCGCCCTTACTATTGATAAAATTTAAAAATGTTTTATTATTTGATTTTATCGTTCGATAAAAAAACTTTTAAATTAATAAATAAGTTTTATATATATATTTTATATATAAATTTTTTAAATAAATCTTATTAAGGAGCCTGTGGGCTACTTATGTAGGTCCATCGAAGGCAAAATTTTTCGATTTCTCACAATATTGAGTTCTTCTTTAGTTTCGGTTTTTTGTGCAACAATTGCTCTGGGTCCTGAAATTTTGACAGCTTACCTATCATCAAACAATGAAAAAAGTTTATTTTCGTTAACTTATAATTGAAACCAGAGAACGGTTTATAACAATCAATTACAGTTGATACATCTAGATATTCGTTAAATATCATCGAAGAAGACGAAATAATATGGAGCGAAACAAAGCTAAAAAAAAGTCTAAACAACGACAATTCAATAATTCTGAGCCACTTAATGAACGTGAGAAGAATCTGTTGAGCTTGATATTCACATTTATAACAAGGCGACAATACAAAAAATTTTATTCACTATTTTACAATGTCAAAGATAAAGCCGCTATTATCGCCTGTCTGCCAAGAATTTCTATGGATTTGTACCACGAGCTGTGCATAGATAATTTAACAGAAGAGACATTTCTGACGGATCAGCCACATTACGAATGTATCGAGTATTTGTTAAATATTATTGCTGACTATGCTCCCATTAAAGATTTTACTATTGAGGTTATGCAACTGATTTATGTTCCTCCTGAAGCTGATAAAAATTTGGAGAATATGCGGTTTAGTGTTGCTTCTTATAATCCAAATTGTGTGTTTGAAACTGTCATTACATTCTTAGGACCGCTGTTGTTAAGAATGCCTGATAATAATGAAGACGACACATTTAGGCTCTTCTATAGTTGCCTAAATCGGATAATCATGCGTCGAGACATGTTGTGTTTGGTACCAGAATTCATGGTGCTTGAGCATAACCTCCAAGATATTTCTTACTTTGCTGGGTTTTATATAAAAATAGAAGGCTTTTATACTACCATCTTGAACGATGTTTTATCCAAGCCGAGGCCAAAAACTGAGATATTTAGATCCTACTTAACCAGCAAACGTAATATGGTTTGCTGCTTCCTGATTAAATTTCTGGGTGGCCCTTTCGCATACTTCAAGTTTAATCATATATATCCATACGCTACCCCAATTACACAGTCTATTGCTAAGTGCATGGGAGATCCATTATTTCTGCTAGCGTTTGTAGAGGAGAAATTAAACTTGGAAACGCGTTACTATACCGATAGAATGGATTCGTCGAAAAATTCCAACATTTTTCTTATGAAGTTTACATTGCCATTGGATGCTTTAGCCATTTACTACTACTATGTTATTGCGAAAAAAATCGAGGAGTCAAAAATCCCAAGAATCTACAATCCCCTTTATGTATGTGAAAAGGGTCTCTATTTAGTACATTTCCTTTTAAGTCGTCTTCCAGAACCGGGTATACTCGACAAAGCCCTGGCATTGGCAGGAATGTTGCTAACAAATTTGGGTCACATACAAATACCTACTTCAGATTTGGATTTACATATACATAAGCGTTTCATCAATGACCTTTGTAATCAGGTAATTAACCCGACATATTCTAGTGTTACCCCGACAGTCACTGTTCTCAAGCAGTACATCTTGAGACTTGGTGACGAAGACAAGTACCTAATTTTGAAGCAGTTTATGGATACCGTTAAAAATTCTTCCTCTCATGGTTTTTTGATAAGAGTATACAAAGAACTCATTGACGAGGCTTTAAAAGAAACCACAAAACCGATGCCCACAGTATTAAGGGATCAGCATTTCCAATTCGTTATCATGGAATACATTTGCAAGCTGCCTGAGGGCGTCAAAACAGACCCTGTCGTAAATTACTACCGAATCAAACCGGCTCTAGTTGCTTTGATTTTATTTGCCGAAAAGGACGAATATAATCGTACTGGATTTTGGAATCTGACAAATGATATTCATTCGAAGTTCATATCGCCCCTTCGAAAAGCATTACAATATTTTGAAGCACTCTATAAAGCCGGTTCGATTAAGAAACCTTGCATGAATAGTGGTAAAAAATCGGTTACACTAAAAGATATCCTCTTGATCATTGCTAAATTACGACAACTTTTGGATATTGCCTGTGACTGCTTGGCTAATTCGCCAAAAGATGACTAAAGTACTTACTCCAATACTGTAAAGTAAATACATACATACATACGAATGGGATGTAAAAATAAAAAATATAACAGCATATAATTTTAATGTTTTCCTTTTGAGACAATTCTCCATTTGGCATAAGTGCAGAAAATGGGGTCCTCTTAAATACTTCCTAAAACGCGAAAATCAAGGTCAAAATCAAAGCTGGCGTCGAGGCTCCTTAGGTTCTATGATGTCCCTCTATGTGCGGATACTCAAATGTAAACTAATTTCGAGACGAATCCAATAGCGTAGTTTTTAATACGGTGCTTGGTTTTTGTGACCCTAGGGAACCCAAAAATGGGTCCCTGTGAGTCTTATGAGCGGTTACTCAAATGAAAGATATTTGTAAAATACTAGTAAATAGCAAGGAAATGGCATAGTTTTCGTTTTTATTTTGGCTCTCGCACCATATTCTGCTATTCAGCCCATCCTTTTAATGACGCGGCGTTTTTGTTATGATGCAACCTAAATAAGAGCTTGTGAAAAAATTTAACAGTATCCATGCTAGAGAGTTCTTTTATAATAAATGTATTCCTTTAATTACGGTTTCCCCCTTCTTTTTTATCATCCCTTCCATGTGTACTGAGAATTTGACAGCTTAATGGCTCAATCAGTCTTGGACTGAAATGCAGAATATGGGGGCGGGATCCCGATTAAAAAAAAATATGCCATTATCTTCGTCTTGGTCCCCCCCAATCATCGGAATGGTAGGTCAAAGTTGGCGCTCAGGCCCATGGGGCTCGGGGGGTCAAAAAAGGGGGCCCCTTCGGTTCTATGATGACCCCCCATGTGCGTGTACTCTCCTGGACTGAAAAAATATTTTTGCCTGCAGCGTTATTAATCCCAAGATATCCATTTTCACTCTAATTTACAAAAAAAAATATTTTTCCCGGTATATATACCAAAACAAAAAATTATTTTTAAAAAATCGCTTCCTACATATACATTTTCACTCTAATTACAAAAAATATATATTTCCCGGAATATACCAAAATTGTTGCCTGCAGCGCTTATGCTACCATCTTAACCGTTACCACTCTAATTTTCAAAACAAATATCAATTTAAAGGGATATATCAACAAAAAAAACATTTAATTTTACAAAAAATCTCTTTTTCTAATATTTTTTAAAATTTTCTTCAATTTTTCCACTTTTATCCTTTATTACAAATTTTTTCAAACTTCTTTTTTAAATTTTCTTCAAATTTTATTGAATTTGCCTATTTTTTCCTAAAATTTTCAGGGGGTCATGATTTTTAAAATTATAATTTTTTTTATAAATTTTCTTTTTTCAAATATTTCTTTTTGCACTTTTTCCTAAAATTTTTTACAATATTTCATGAAATTGTAAATTTGCTTCCTTCATTTTCAAAATTTTTTTTAAATTTTCCTTCTTTAAATTAAAAAAAAGTTTAAAAAAATTTGAAATTTTCACACATTTTCGATGACATTTCATTTTTTTATAGAATTTTTTAATTTATTTCCTTAAATTTTTCTAATTTTAAATGATTTTTTAAATTTTTTACGGGGTATTTTAGCAAAAATATTTAATTTTTTTAAAAAATCACGCGATTTTTCATTTTTCTATTTTTTTTTTTTTTGAATTTTTAATTGTTTTCCTTAAATTTTTCTAATTTTTTCCATGAATTTTTCACTTTTTTATTTTTTTTGGTTTGTCCCCCATGGCCCTTAGCGCCAACTTTGACCATGATTTTCGTGTTTTAGGGCGTATTTGGGGGTGGATTTTTTTTGGGCTCCCGCCCCATTTTCTGCACTTTTGCCATTTCTTCAATTTCGGTTTTTCCTACTACATACATATTGTATGAAAGTAGTTATTAATCACTTAAAGTAACATAACTTAATTTTGAAACCTGCAGAAAACAGATTTTTCTTCAGTTTTTTACGTTTGCTGGCAAGCAGCTAATTTCTCTGGTGCAAAATTATTATTTATTTTTACGTTAAGACATCGGCATAGTTTAAACATATGTTGATGTTCCTTCAGTCTCTTAAGTTGTTAAAAATGACTACTTTTGCACTTTGTTACGTTCTGTTTTGTTAAGTCAAGACTGATTGAGCCATAAAGGCGCATTCAGACACACGGATCTATCGACGGATTTTTCTAAGTTGTGTGTGAACGGTAGTCGGCAACTATAATGCCACAGAAATTCGTTATCGATAACGTTATGGATTTGTCTGTTGTTATCGATAACGAAGTGCTACGGCCAGTGTTGCCACTATAAATATTTTTTTTTCGTATCAAAATCGTGTGTAACCGACCAAAGCTTTTCGAAATAAATAAAACAACTAATATACATATAGTGATTATATTGGAATCATATATTTTACATTTTGGCCCTATCACCACGCGATAGCAACATTTACATTTTGGAATAGAAACCTCACCCACAAAAACGATTTTTTTAAAATATCCCAAAGAAAAAAATATTGATTTTAAACTAAAAATGTTGTCAAATTTATATTACTATTATATATTTTGTATAGTAAATCAGCAGAATCTTTCCTCTTACTGCAAAATATAAATACAAATTCGAACAAGGTTGATATGTTGATTAAGAAAACATTTTTTATATATAACAAAATAATAAAAAAAAAATTCCAACTTTACCGCGATTTGTGGGTGAACTTTTTTGACAACCGCGAAAAAGTAATACCATTTTGCCAAAAAATTGTCTGCGGCCTTTTCCGCTTGAAAGGGCCATTTTGATATTTAAAAAATATGTTTACATTGGTAATAAATGTTAGAAAAATCGTTGTTTTCGGTATCAGGCAGATTTGGTCTTTTTGTTATGTACCTAAAAATATATGAACACAGTTACATTGCTTCAAAAGTAAACATTTACTTACTTGTCCATGCTACTAGGCCTATGTAAATTAAATATATCAACTTCTTTTGCGAACACTGAATTTTAGAACAAATGTATTGTAAGATAAACTCATCAGTTGTACAACGCCATCCAAAGACAATAATGAAGCAGAAGCTCCAGTTCTCTCTTTGTACTAAAAATTTGATCATGAGAAAAAATTGTATGCACATTTGCATTGATACAAGGCAGATTAATATGGTACTGGCACTAGAACTGCTGAAGCTACGCACAGACGGTTGCCAGATCTTACAATATTGCCCGAAATATTTGCAGAAAATGTCCAACAACCGTGTGCACTTTCAATTTTGTATGGCAACGTTTGCAGAAAAATCATTGTAAAACAACAATATTGCCAGACATCCGATAATCGTCTGAACCGCAAAATGTTGCCACCTTCAAATTTTTGTAAGATAATTGCAAACACATTTAATTTGCAGATGTGCGAAGTTTATGCATCTGCAAATTTCACCATTTGCAGAGATTAATAATATGGCAACACTGTCCATGTCAGTACATTGCCGGTACATTAGCAGATTTGACAAAATTGCTATTTCTGGCAACCGTCTGTGCTTAGCTTGACTAACTGCAATACATGCCAGTATCGGGAAATTTTGTTGATGTTGCTAAAATCCTCATAATATGAGACCCGCCATCAGATGACTAGTGAACTAGTGACATAATCCACAAAAATTAGACAATTGATTAGACTTTAAGTTTATTATAAAATGGAAAATTAATATGGTGCTTTTTATCATTTTTATGAACATCTACAAAACATATATTTTAGAAAAACAAATAAAAAACGAGGTAGGCGTAGGTTTTGACCTGCCATTCATAAATGGATCCCCCAAAAAGCTTTATATATTTTGAGGGTTAAATATGGATTAAGAAATATATGTGGTTTTAACAACTCTGAAATTCTTTCCTTGGTATACAATATTTCGGATTTACCCATATATATCGTTACCTTTATATAAAAATGACTTAAATTTGTTTTTTTTATCAAATCTTTTTTATTAAAATGGTGCTGATGAGATGAAAAATAGAGCTAATGTTTTGAATAAAAACTGCATAAAAAATTATTATTGTTAAAGTTTGCCGACTTTGATTACGATTTTTTTTTCATCCTCCTGCATACTTTGCTTTTTATGAGTTTAAAAAAGCCGCAGTCAAAAATTATCTTTAGCTGTTAAAAAATCGGCCCAAAGCTGATAAACCGCCGCCGCCGAAAATTTTATAATCGGCTTTACTGCCACGGATGCCACCACATTATAATCAAGGTTACCGTTGAAAATTTTCAAAAAGTGGCACAAAAAGGGGATTTTTTTAAAAAAAAAAGCCGAAAGTTCACACATTGGACATATTTTCGCGTTATTTCGCATCTTTGTAAGATGTGGCCCAAATGCTAAAATTTTTACTTGTATTTTGTTGTAGGAAAGATGTTAACATATTTTCGCATCCATGAAATATGCGGGAATATGCGCAGAGTTGTACTCTGAAAAACTGCATTTAAGCGATTTTTCTCAGTAATGTTGATCCGGCAACCACAATTTTCGTAGTTTGTTTACATTTATCGGAAAGTATGCCAAACAACATGGACGGAGAAAAAAATTTAAATTTTTGCCAAAATATTAATAAATCATTATTTCAATTAGTTAAAAGCATTCGCACTTCGTAGAATACTGCCTCCGAAACAATGTTAATAGGTTTGTGGCAGGAAAATATTGCAGGTTTACAAGGAAAATGGAAAAATGTGTGAGCTAGACAACAGCTGACAATATGCGAAACTGCAGTGTAAAACCACTTTTTGGCATTCCGCATCTTCAGCTCAAAATGCGGAATGCTTTTTTGGTGTAAAATAGCTATTAAACCACTTTTTAGCAATTCGCATTTTCAGCTCAAAATGTAAAATGCTTTTTTAAACCTTTTTACAGGAAATATCAAAACAATGTGAAATACTCTTCATAATAACGGACTAGTTGAAAACGGTCAAAGGACAATAAACTCGGATAATGAAGTGAACGTCAACGAATTAAATAATTATTTTTTGAGTAATCAACACGATGACTTAAATCATCAGAATACTCTCGTATCTTTTTCCTCGACAGATCAAGCATTTTCATTCCGTTCGATTGATATTTCTGAGTTGTTTGCAGCATTTTCCAGTGTTAAAGCAAATGCTGTTGGTAATGACGGATATACTTTAAAATTTCTGCAGATAGTTTTATCATTTCTATATAACTATTTTCTGCACCTTGTCAACACCATTATTATGACGTCCACTTTTCCCAAACCATGGAAAACTTCAAAAATAAACCCTATAAAGAAAAAAACTAGTACTAGTGCTTCTGAAAATTTAAGACCTTCAGCTTTTCTACCAGTCCTTTCTAAGGTGGTAGAGTATATTCTTAAACAACAAATATCTCTATACATTGAACGCAATAGGCTAATGAATGATTGCCAATGTGGGTTTAGAAGCGGACGAAGTACTTCTATGTTGCTGGCCGGCTTAATTGATTCTATAAGGAACAATGTCAGCGACCACAATTTAAGCATACTCATATCCTTAGATTTGGAAAAAGCGTTTGACAAAGTAGATCACGTCAGTTTAATACGCAAACTCGCGCAATTTTATGGATTTGGAGAAAATGCATGTAAACTTATGTATTCCTATTTAAAAGATAGGAGACAATGTGTCTATCTCAATGGTGTGACATCAGGCATAATAGCAGTCAGAAGTGGAGTTCCGCAGGTTTCCGTCCTTGGGCCTATGATTTTTATTATGTTTTTAAATGATCTGTTTAATGAATTGGATAATTGTTTATGCTGATGATGTTCAGCTGCTTTTTAATGGGACTTATCATAATTATGATGTGATTCAGGCAGAAATTAATGATGTTTTTCAGTGTCTTTCTTTGTGGATGTCCTCAAATAGGCTAAATGTAAATCCCTCTAAGACAAAGGCAGTAATGTTTGCTTCCCGTGAGTGTGATATACGTTTGTGTTATAATGGGGTAGATATTAAATTCGTCCACAACAATGAATGTCTGGGAGTTATATTTGACGATAAGCTAATGTTTGATTTACATATTGACAGAGTAGTATCTCTAATACAGATCTGAAGATTCCACTTAGTATAAAAAGACATTTAGTACATGCATTAATTGTGTCTCACATTAATTATTGCATGGAGATATATTCATGTACAGCAAGAGAAAAAATTAAAATAATTAATTTGGCTTTCAATCGTGCAATACGCTATATGTTTAATCTTCGTCGGTTTGTACATGTCTTCGTATGCTGTAAGTTTTTTGGGTTGTAGTTTTTATGATTTTGTTGATATTCGTTTACTGCTACTGTTTTATCGGTCCATTAAATATCAAACTATTTTATTTCTTTCAAGCCTTTTCATTTTCATTTTATTTGTTTCAGTCTATGGAAATACATTTTCCTTACAGACTATGACTTAAAAAAAATTACATAAATACTTATATTAAAATGTGTATATTAAATTTTAAGTAACTTAAGATAAGCTCTAAGAAATAACTTAAAGCAATCTTTTGAAATGCAAAATTCAATACATTGTTGAAACTCTTTTTGTTGACTTAAGTTGATTTTATTTAATAGACAAAAAGCACGGATTAAGGGACTGTTGAGAGCGTAATTAGTATGATGGTTTGGAATATTAAAAATATTAATAAATCTTAAATTTCTCGCAGGAACATAAAATGGAATCAATGAAAGCAATTCAGGACAATTAATACCATTATTTGTTAAATCAAAAATTAACAGAGTAGATTGAAAATTTCTCCTATTCTCCAAACTTTGCAAACCTAGCAACAAACATTTTGGTATGTAAGGCGTAGGCTCAACAAAGCTAAACGATCTTAGAGCAAATTTAACAAACTTTTTTTGAACTCGTTCAATACGAGAGATATGTGTGCTACAATGTGGACTCCAAACTACTGACGCATATTCTAATTTAGATCTTACAAACGCTGTGTATACTAACTTTAGAGTACAAGGGTCCGAAAATTCGGAACAATTTCGTCTCAGAAATGCAAGCATTTTGTAAGCTTTTGGAACTATGTAATCAATATGTAGAATAAAAGACATATAAGAGTCAAACATTACACCAAGATCAAGGGTGAATTGAATTTTTTCCAAACTATGATTGCCAATTTTAAAATGGCACTGAATTGGATTTAGGGATCTAAAAAACGAAATATGAAAACATTTTGAAAGATTTAAATGGAGATTATTATTATTACACCATTCAAGCAAATTGTTCAAGTCAGATTGCAGATGTAAAACATCACCAACAGAATCTACCTTGTAAAATATTTTTAAGTCATCAGCGTACAAAAGAAACTTCGACTTTACAAAACAAGTCGCAATGTCGTTAATAAATAAATTAAAAAGCAATGGCCCTAATATACTACCCTGAGGCACACCAGAAGTTTGTGCATATGGCCTTGAATCATATTTACCAATTCTGACTTTACAAAGTCTACCCTTTAAGTTAGACTTTATCCATAACAGGAAAGTCAAATGCAGACCCAATTGTTGCAACTTTGACAAAAAATACTGTGCGACAACTTATCAAATGCTTTCGAGAAGTCAGTGTAAATTGACTCAATTTGGCCATCCTTTTCTAAAGAAGTTAAGACATACTCACTGAATACAATTAAATTCGTCGTAGTGGATCTTCCAGAAAAAAATCCATGTTGATTTGGCGAAATCAATGCTTTAGTTAGAAAAAACAATTTTTTGAAAATAATATGCTCGAACACTTTTGACACACATGATAACTTGGATATTGGTCTATAACAAGTTACATCATCTCTTCGCCCACTTTTTAAGACAGGTGTTATTAATGCCGATTTCCAGCAATCAATAAAATTACCGTCCCTAAGAGATAAATTGAATATATACATTAATGGAAAAGCCATAGTAGCAGCACATTTTTTTGAGAAATGAGCACACAAACCGTCAATGTCAGGCTTGAAACCATTTTTGGTGCCTATTATCGCACTTAAAACATCATCTTCGAAAATTGCCATATGACCAATACTTAAGGAAGAACAAGAGTCAGCTGATGAAGAGAAATTATCATTAGCTGGTTCAAAATTAAATTTAAAAAAATCAGCAAATATATTAACAACATCTTCACAAGATTTAGAAACTCTGCCATTATACATTACTGTAGATGGGATATCTAAAGACTGCTTTTTTGATTTAATAAAGGTCCAGAATGATTTTGGATTATTTTTAATTTCACGTTCCTTACTGAGAATGAATTGCTGATAAAGAAATTTATTTAAGCAATTAAATTCACGTTGATAAGAAATGAAATTAGCTTCGCTTTCTTGCTCACCGGACTCGACAAAACGTTTATGAAACTTGTTGTGTAAGTTTTTAAGCTTTTTAAGCCCCCTTGTATACCATGGGAGCTTATAAGGCTTGGGTTTCTTTAGCGGTATATTATTCCTGCATACATCCAAAACTGCATCTAAAAATTCTTTATAGCAACTTTTCGTCTGTTGCCCATCAAACACTGTAGTCCAATCAATACACGCGAATATTGAATTTAGCAAATCAAAATTGCATATAGTAAAATTAAAATCAAAAGAAGAAATAGATTGAGCATATTTAAAAAATGAATAAGAGTTTAACTCAATGGCTAATGGTTTATGATAAATATTAGCAGGAGAAATTGGCAGTAAACACTCGCACACTGTAAAATTGCAATCATACGGAACGAATATAAGATCTAAAAAACGATTTAAACGGTTAGAAATGTGATTAATTTGTACTAAATTTAAACTCAACAAAGTATCAATGCAAGCAATTTCATGCTCTCTGTTGACATTACTAGGCGACAAATGAGAATCACGATCAAATTTGGACCACATAACATCCTTAAGATTAAAATCACCCATTACACAGATGCGAGAGTTTAATGCCAAGTTATCACTCAGCAATGAAATATTTGATATATGCTTAAAATAAATACTATCTGTACTACCCGGAGGTATATAAGATACACATAATAATAAAACAATATTTGCATCAGAAATTGATATAATAAGTTGATCCAAAAAGCCACAATCATCATCATTTGTACTTGACTTAAATCGGCTACTAACAGCAACTAAGACTCCACCACCACGAGAACACCCAGTAAGATCTGCATTTCATTCCTTTCGATAGATATTAAAAAGATGTGTATCGAAAAATTCAGCATCATAAAAATCTGCATTTAGCCATGATTCCACCAACACAATGACATCAAATTCACATTGTGACGAAAACTCAGACATTTTTTGATTTGGTTCGCATACCTGACAAATTTTGGTAATAAATTTTTAAACCATTATTTGTACAAGCTAACGCTGCTCTTCTACTACAGCTTTCCTTTGAAAATTTACGAAGGGACGAACCCTGATGTCCGTAGGCCATAGCTCAGGGCTAGTAACGTTTTTATAAAAGCATGGAGTTACACCCAATTTAAAATTAAGACGCTTCAAATTTTCAATATTCGCATCCTTCTTAACAAGCTTATAACACTCCAGATGGTGTTTACCAATTTCCGAATTTTCTTCAATAAAAGCCATTATTTGTTCTGCCGAAACAGTCGGTTTAAAAGATGAAATGTGGATCCACTTCTTTTGGATAACCACATCAAGATCATTAGCGGCCGCATTTACGCCATAAACTACAGGCCCCTTCTTACGCCTACCCCTCTGCACGCTAACCCAATCAGACTCATTTCTCAATGGTTGGATGTTAGCTTCAAACACGTTGGCTTCACTCGCGACAACCTCAGACCCAAGTGTGTGCACTGATGTGACGGACGAAGCAGCAGACAAAAACGGTTGATTAGTAGTTGTTGTTGATGTTTCAACTACAGCTTGGTTATTAGACTTTAAATCGGCAAGAACAACGTTGCGTTCTGCAACAACATTTGCACGGCGACCGAAACATTCATCTTCTCATTTCGCGGTTTATCTATCACTCGATCAATGCGTTCTAACCAGTTTATTATAATCAATCAATTTTAAAAAAGTTCGTGACGCTTCCTCTGACTTTAGACTTTAACACTAGGATCCAGCAAATTCCACTGCATCAGTCTGGACGTCAAAAGTTCAGCATTGGACTTGGTGAGACCAAGATCTCTGATCAAATCATTCATGTCCTTTTGGTTGGGAAAGTATGGGTTTTTGTTATCAGCTAGTAAATTAAATCCTTCACCTTCATTGCCTTCCTCACTTTTGGAATCAGGGCTCTCACAGGAAGACATCTGCTCTTTCTCTGGAGGAGTAGGAACGGAGAGGCCAGAGCTGTGTGGAACTGGAGCCATGGATGAATGAATGTCAGGATACATGATTTGACTTGCATTTTTGCCAGTCCGACGTTTGGAAGGCTCCACCATGCAGAAAAAGCAGTTGCTTGAATGGTCAGTGGGTTCTCTCCAAACTCTTGGCACAGCAAACTTCATAGCTCTCTCTTCCCCTCTGTACCATCCTGAAAAAAAAATAGAAAAGAAAAGTACCGTCTAATAAAAATGTTAATAGAAACATTTATTTTACCCATAACAAAGCAATATAGTTTTAAAATGTCTTACCTTTTTTTCACAGACGAAATGAGGTGCCCAGGATTTGTCTTGATCACCCACAGGCATGCCGAAATAAGCATTGTAAGCTTCGCACGTTTTAAAACCTGTTACCAAGGAGTACTTATTCGCTCTTGTTTTGATAAAATATCCGCAGACATAACAAAATGCATCTGCAGGATACTTGCAGCCTCGTGAAGCCATGTTTGAACGAATTTATCTATAATTAAATAAGAAACAACTCTCAATAAATCACAAAAATGTTGCAAAATTTATTGCGACGACTTTGTTGTTTTAACACACACGGAACGAAATCACAAACTAACGGTGGAAAAAACTAACGAGATACAAAATAAAAATGCCGATTAAATGTAGAGAAAACAAGTTGTATTCGCTCGTGTATCAGTTTTCAACAAACAAACATAAAAATTAACGCAGATAAGCGCTGCCATGGTCACAAAAGCAAAGTTATCTTGCGACAATAGCTGTTTTCTATACTTTTGGGACCTAACTGACTAGGAAATAACAATTACGACCCAGGGACAAAAATCTTGTTACATAGTGTTATTCCTACTGCAAAATTATATATGAGTAAATCTTTCCAGGTTAGAGTAGCCAAACTGATTAATCAACTCCCAAATGCTTTGAAAGATTTTTCCATTTCTCAAAAAGCTTTTCGACAAAGGCTTCTTGCTTATGTCAATGATATTTAATTATTATTTGAACCTGCCTCCTTCCTCTTATTTTCAATGCATTTGTCTATTTCTCTGCTAAATTTGCAATTGCAATGTTAGTCACAACTGATAATCGTTACAACGGTGTCCTAAGTCATGACTGTATTAATTATAATACCTACAAAGATATTATGAGCTATAATTATAAACATTAAAGTTAAACATACATTCATTCCCTTATTATATTCAAGAAATTTATTTACAAAACAAATTTGTAGCTGTAGAACACAAATTAAAAAATTCGAGTTGTTAAGATAAGTTGTTCTATTGTAAAATCACAATCCTAGATATAGATAAATAAAATAAATATATTTCTATTATTTTTTTTCTGTATACATATTATAGAGTTGCTGTATAATTATGTATTAATTTATATTTGCATTAATAATTAATTCTATAATATTTAAACTAATAGAAATTTCTGAGATGTATAAATAAGTCGTATTATTGTAATTCACTTAAAATCGGCCGAAAGGCTTAAAATTAAAATTTTGAATTCAAATAAATAAAATAATATAAAAAGGATATTAAACAAAACAATAAAATTAAATAAAAAATAACAATAAATAACAAAAAACAATTTAACTATAATTGATAATTATAAACTGCTCTCTAGTTTCAATTAAGGGCACTTTACACTGGCAGACTTCTAAAAAAATCCGTGTAAACTTCTGCCTTCCCCTGTATACTTCAGACGTTTCGGTCGAACTTTCATTTTTCACCAGCAGTCAACATGAACGGCGTACCGGAACATGCCTAATATTTTAATTATATTTTTACAAAAAGTTAGCACAAAACTTTTTGAATGTTAATTTCTTAAAATATTTCTTCGTTTGACTTTTATTTGTATATTCTAACTAGTTTAACAATTTTTCCTGTTTTTATTTTCAAATTTTTCTTTGACACGAAAAAAAAGTCTATTATCAGACATGTCTGCCCAGATTTATGAAAATAAAAATTGTTTTGTTTTTTACAGATAAGTCTGCGCAGACCGAATACATCACCCTAGACTTGGGGATGTCTGGGCAGACATAATATCTCACAGACATGTCTGCCAGTGTAAAGTGGGCTTTAGGGTTGTGCGACTTTTCACAGAAATGAAAAAATATTGCCAAAAATAAGGGGATTTGTAAGATAGGGACAGCAAAAGTGGCGTGGCTACAAAAAAAGGGTCAAATTGCCACTTTAGTCCTACAACGGTAACGGTGATCGGCTTGCTTCACTGTCACAGATGCCACCACCGTATAATTAATACATCGTGCTCAAATACCATCAAAGGCGCCTAAATACTTTTTTTGCGCAATTTTTTAACAATTCAAACATCATGGAGCGAAACAAGGTTGAAGAAATTTCCAAAGAGCTACAATTAAATGTTCCCGATCCGCTTAGTGAACATGAGAAAAAACTGTTGAGTTTAATAGTCGAATTTATAACAAAGCGGGAATACAAAAGAGTTCATACACTATTCCACAATGCCAAAGATGCCGCGGCCAATGTCGCATGTCTCCCAAGGATTTCTATGGATTTGTACAAGGAGGTGTGCAAAAATAATTTAACAGAAAAGACGTTTGAGATCAATCAGCCATTATACAAATGTGTCGAGCAATTGCTAAAACATTTTGCAGCCCATGCCCCCATAAGAGATTTTACATTTGAGGTTGTGTCATTGATGGGTGGCCCAGATACTCCTGATTGTGTGTTCGACAGTGTACTTACATTCTTAGGATCGCTGTTGTTGAGAATACCTGATGAAAATGAAGACCTCAAATTTAGTCCCTTCAATGAGTGCCTAGTTGAGATTATCATGCGTCGAGAGTATTTTTGTAAAGGACCGGATATCCTAATGTTTGGCACATGTAAGGGAACTGGAAGTTATATGGACCAAATTGTTTACATTTATTGGTTTTATATGAAAATTCGAAACTTGTATACTATGGTCTTGAACGAAGTTTTATCCAAACCGAGGCCAAAAGCTGAGATATTTAGATCCTGCTTAGTGAGCAAACGTAATATGATGTGCTGCTTTTTGATTATGTTGCTGGATAAACCTTTGGCCTTTTTCAACCTCAAACATGAGTATACGGAAAATCCAATTACAAATTTAATCGCTACATCTATCACACAGTCTATTACCAAGTGCATAGGAGATCCATTATTTCTGTTATCGTTTGTAGAGGATCAACTTAAATGGGTAACGCGTTTAGATACCCCTAAAATGGATTGGTCGGAAAATACCAACATTTTTCTTACGGAGTGTGAATTGCCATTGAATTCTTTAGCCATTTACTACTATCTGGTTATTGTGGAAGGAATCGATGCCATATTAATCCCAAGAATCTACAATCCCCTTTATGTATGTGAAAAGGGTCTCTATTTAGTCCATATCCTCTTAACTGATATTCCAGTTCCGACATTACAGGAAAAAGCCCTGGCGTTGGCAGGAAAGTTGTTAAAAAATTTGGGTCACATAAAAATACCTACTTTAGACTTGGATTTAGATATACACAAGCGTTTTATCGACGACCTTTGTCATGAGGCAATTAATACGAAATATGCTCCTATTTTTACCTTGACAGTCGATGTATTGAAGCAGTACATCTTTAGACTTGGTGACGAAGACAGGTACCTGATGTTAAAGAAGCTCATGGATACCGTTAAAGATTCTAGCTTTTATGGTATCCTGATAAATGTATACAAAGATGTCGTTGAAGAGTCTTTAAAAGTAACCACAAAACCTTTGCCTGCAGTATTAAGCGGTCAGCATTTCCAGTCTGTTATCTTGGAATACATATGCAAGCTCCCTGAGGGCGTTAAAACTGACCCTGCCGAAAATAACGATCAAATCAAACCGGCTCTTGTTGCTTTGTTTTTTTTTGCCACCAATGACACATATAATCGTACTGGATTTTGGAATCTGACAAATGAAATTCATTCCAAGTTCATAACGCCCCTACGAAAAGCATTACAATTTTTTGAAGCACTCTATAAAGCCGAATTCCATAAAGCCAAACACGGTCGTGGCGTGTCCGGCAAGAGAGTCAAGTATGTAAATAATGTTAAAAAATCGAGTAAACTAAAAGAGAACCTCTCGGACATCGCTAAGTTAAGACAACTTTTGGGCGTTGTCTGTGAAAATTTGTCCAAAAGATGAACAAAATACTTACTTAAATATTGTAAAGTAAATACAAATGGAAAGTAACAAAAATATGATAAAGCATATACATAATAATAATAAATATTTTGTTTAATAAAACAATTAATTCAGCCTTTGAATGATGCAGCACTTTTGTGATGGTGCAACGTAAATAAGAACTTGTGAAGATATTGGCAGTATTTACGCTAGAGAATGCTTTTATGCTGCGGAACACTTATAGCAGCTTTTACTCAAATAGATTTTTATAATAGTAGAATACTTGGCTGTAGTTTGGTTGGCTTTTGTTTCAATTCAATATGAGACGGTCTGAGGAAAGCAAATGCCTCCATCTGCCAAATACTCCTTAAAATACGGAAACCATGTTCCATTGGACCCTAACAAATTTTGAATAATTTATATGGCTTTAAATTTGGCTAAGTTAAAGAAAGTCCTGGTATTTGTTAAATAAAAATTAGTTAGCAGCCTAAGTAAGTTTTCAATATTTTCAGGAAAGCAAATGAGATATGAAATATTTCATATTTGTAATATTTCTCATTATATTTTCATTTTAAAGAATTTTTGCTCCTTTATCTTGTACATGTAATGGTTTTTATGTCATAATTCACATGTTTATGCTGTAAACAATTCAAAACAAAATGGGAATTACTATTAGTATAACAAAAACTCCATCAAACTCTTTCAGTGACAACAGCGCACCTAGATTTAGTTTTTCGCATTTTTAGAACAAAGATGCACAACAAATTCTTGCAGATTTGATAGATCCGTCGACATATCCGTGTGTCTGAATCAGTGCCCTACCAACTCTCTCTCTCTCTCTCGACTGAAATAAGACGTCAGCTTGAAGAATAGGCTATCTTTTTTTCAATTATTTTCTTGAAAATCTACCAAAAATACTATTAAAATTTAATGTTAAAATGTGAAATATGTTAAGTTTTTGCAATATGTGCACCCAGCAAAACAAAACACGCAGTATTTTGTTTTAAATCTCTCTTCCACGTACAACATACGACACACATTGTTCCTCCTTTCAAACATATCCCCTACAATTTGATCGAGCCTATGGAACCTAATTTTCGAGCAAGTTGGTATTTTTATCTATTATATTGCTCTATGGTCTGAACGCGACTTTGACTATCACAGACATGAAACAGACAGATAAACTATTCTAGCAGACAAAATCTGGCCACCTTATTAAATACACCTTGCATCTAATAGCCTTTTTACACCGGAACGCATTTAACATATTTCCGCGTTAATCCGCATCTTTGATGGATGCGGCCAAAATGCTAAAAGTGTTGCATGTATTTTGTTGTTGGAAAGATGTTAACATATTTTCGCATCCACGAAAGATGCGGAAAAAGACACTGAGTTGTACTCTGAAAATTTGAATTTAAGCGATTTTTCTCAGTAATGTTGATCCGGCAACCACCATTTTCGTTGTTTGTTTACATTTATCGGGAAAATTGTGAAACAACATGGACGGACAAAACATTTACATTTTTGTCAAAATATTAATAAATGATTATTCCAATTAGATGTAGGCATTTGCGCTTCGTGCAGTAATGCCTCCGAAACAATGTTAATAGGTTTGTGGCAGGAAAATATTGCAGGTTTACAAGGAAAATGGAAAAATGTGTGAGCTACACTGCAGTGTAAAACCACTTTTTAGCATCCCGCATCTTCAGCTCAAAATGCGGAATGCTTTTTTGGTGTAAAAAGGCTATTACAATGCAAAAAGTTTTTTAACAGCTGACATGTCAAGGTCATCTTAAAAATGACACATCTTGATTGGCAACATTGTTTTTGCAACCGCTGACAGCTACATGCTCAAATACCAAGATGTATCAATTATAAGGTCACTCCTTATGTCAGCTGTTGGAAGACTTATTTTTATTTGTATTTATGGCGAGGACTGTTAAATGGTTGTTTTGTATACATTCGTTTGCATGTTCGGTAACAAATTCTTAATGAAAGATTGTGAAATGTATTGTTTTTAAAATTTTTGTGAATAAATATTACTCGAATATTTTCAAGCAATACTACTTCAGAAAATTTAATTTATTTTAATTTTTTCAGCTATTGCCTCTTTCCGGGCAACAAACAAATCAGGTAAATTTAACAGTCATAGTCATAAAACACAAAAACAATTTTCTTGTGGTTTGAACTTGTTGTATGTTAGCTGATGCCACGGATTAGAAAAGCAAGCCGACCGGAGCAATCGGCGGCATAGCCGCCTCTTTACCCAGCTACGGCGCTGCCGATTTTCTCAGCTGTGCCGGTTATTATCACTTTTTTTAATTAAAAATTGTATAACTATAAAAATATTGACGCGCTTCTCATATTTTGAATGCAATTTTTAATTTTTAACTTTTATGTACTATTTAAAAAAAATTATTACACTCACAGAAGTTCACCGCGTGTTTAAAGGGATATTTGGCAGTGAAATAATCGAGATGGTTATATACGATACATATATATGTATATATAGAAGTTTTATATCTGTAAAGGAAAATACTTATTTCAACACTTAAAAATGGCGCAGCCGAAAATTATCTTCAGCTGATAAAAAATCGGCGCAAAGCCGATAAATCGCCGTCGCCGAAAATTTGTGATCGGCTTGATTCACTGCCACAGATGCCACCACCGTATAATTAATACATCGTGCTCAAATACCATCAAAGGCGCCTAAATAGCATATTTGCGCAGTTTAACAACGATTCAAATAATATGGAGCGAAACAAAGTTGAAGCTAAAGAAAATTCCAAAGAGCTGCAATTAAATGTTCCCGATCCGCTTAGTGAACATGAGAAAAAACTGTTGAGTTCAATAGTCAAATTTATAACAAAGCGTCAATACAAAAGAGTTCATTCACTATTTCACAATGCCAAAGATGCCGCTGCCAATGTCGCATGTCTTCCAAGGATTTCTATGGATTTGTACCACGAGGTGTGCGAAAATAATTTAACAGAAGAGACGTTTGATATCAATCGGCCATTATACAAATGTGTCGAACAATTGCTAAAACTTATTGCAGCCCATGCCCCCATAAGAGATTTTACATGTGAGGTTGTGTCACTGATTCGTGGTCCTGATTGTGTGTTCGACAGTGTACTTACATTCTTAGGATCGCTGTTGTTGAGAATGCCTGATGAATATGAAGACATCACATTTAGTCCCTTCAATGATTGCCTAGCTGAGATTATCTTGCGTCGAGACATTTTTTGTAACGAACCGGATTTCCTAATGTTTGGCACATGTAAGGGAACTGAAGGTTATACGGATGACTTTGACCAAATTGTTTACATTTATTCGTTTTATATAAAAATCCGAAACTTTTATACTGTGATCTTGAACGAAGTTTTATCCAAACCGAGGCCGAAAGCTGAGATATTTAGATCCTGCTTGGTCAGCAAACGTAATATGATGTGCTGCTTTTTGATTATGTTGCTGGATAAACCTTTGGCCTTTTTCAACCTCAAACATGTGTTTGATGTGTATACGGAAAATCCAATCACAAATGTAATCGCTACATCTATCACACAGTCTATTACCAAGTGCATAGGAGATCCATTATTCCTGTTATCGTTTGTAGAAGAACAACTTAAATGGGAAACGCGTTTAGATACCCCTAAAATGGATTCGTCGGAAAATTCCAACATTTTTCTTACGGAGTTTGCATTGCCATTGAGTGCTTTAGCCATTTACTACTATCTGGTTATTGTGGAAGGAATCGATGCCTTATTAATCCCAAGCATCTACAATCCCCTTTATGTATGTGAAAAGGGTCTCTATTTAGTCCATTTCCTCTTAACTGATGTTCCAGTTCCGGCTTTACAGGAAAAAGCCCTGGCGTTGGCAGAAAAGTTGTTAAAAAATTTGGGTCACTTAAAAATACCTACTTTAGATTTGGATTTAGACATACACAAGCGTTTTATCGACGACCTTTGTAATGAGGCAACTAATGCGAAATTTGCACCTATTCTTCTCTTGACAGTCAATGTATTGAAACAGTACATCTTTAGACTTAGTGACAAAGACAGGTACTTGATGTTGAAGAAGCTCATGGATACCGTTAAACATCCTTCCTTTTATGGTTTCCTGATAAGTGTATACAAAGATGTCGTTGAAGAGTCTTTAAAAGAAACCACAAAACCGCTGCCTGCAGTATTAAGCGGTCAACATTTTCAGTCTGTTATCTTGGAATACGTATGCAAGCTTCCTGCGGGCGTTAAAACAGACCCTGCCGAAAATAACGATCAAATCGAACCGGCTCTTGTTGCTTTGATTTTTTTTGCCACAAATGACAAAGATAATCGTACTGGATTTTGTAGTATCGCTTGCAGTATTTTTCTGTTTATTTGAAATTCCTCAAAGATATAGTTTGAACGTCACTGTAAACTTATCCGATGTTTAAACCACATGCACATCCGTTGATGTGTTGAATGTCGCAAACAAATTCCTTGGTGTTTCTTGTCATTATTTTCTTCTGACATTTATTGTTTCGTGTGCAACGTAGATTGTGAAATGGCGAATCGGTTTACTTGCACTGGAACGAATGCGAAGCTTGTTGGCTAATGGCTTCCTTAGCAGCTTTCTTTTCCATTTTGAGACGCGTTCAAGCAAGTACGATTTCATCTAAAGTGTGATCAGTGTAGTGAGGCAAAGTTAACTTATCGTTAAAGTGCAAATATTAAAAGCAATTTGGTTTTTTTACCCTGAGTATCGTCTCAGCCTGATTCTTTGAATCTTTTGAATCAAATCCCTTTGATTCACATCGTCTAACGTGAGTAAAGTGAAATTTATTCAATTGTTCTTTAACTTTTTAACCTTAGAAGGATGGCTGGTTCAATATATTGCGTCAATTATTTCAAAAGAATTAAATTTGACATGGGATTGTTAAAACTGTTTTCTCTTCTTTTGAGCAATATAAAGAGTCATTTATGCCTTCCTCCTGAAGAATAAAGTTACATGTTTTTATGTTATAATGTAACCATAATATTGGTAAACATTTTTCTTCCAATATTTCGGTTTTTTTAGCCAAACATCGCTATATTTTATTTGAAGTCGACCCTCACCGTTTGGTTGATCTGCCTTGTCGGCATTTGAATAATTGGCTGATAAGTTTGTTTCATCAATATCCACTTTATTGGGCAAACAAAGTAAGTTTCGATGTAAATATGTAACAACACACATACATCCCAACATATTGAAAATTTTGTTTCACCAGCCAATTATCAGCTGTCGGACATAAAAAGGATATCGAACCCGTCCGTTTAGGAAAAGGAATTAGCGCATAAAATACGTCATCAACCTGTTTCGATTTCGCTATAGAAAAGGAGAAGAATCATTGGTGCCAAATTCTTTAGTGGTGAGTTCCGATTCTTCTTTGTGTTCTCCAGTGAACAATAACAATTTTCTAACTTATTAGGTTTGGCACCAAGTACCAGGCGCATCGGACGATAGTATTGTTGATTGTCCGTCGCGATCTACATGCAAGCGTCCCGCCATCGCGTATATTAGTTGCCTTTTGTTGGTTGGTTTAGCGGAACGGTAATTGCCGTCGGCATTTCGATCGCGAAATTTGCAAAAACATAGCCAAAAATTGAAAATTTTTAAAATGCGTTAAATTAAAAATTAAGTTAATAATTAAACAAAAAAAAAAAAAAACTATCATGTATTCTGAAAAATATTTAAGTTAGTCAGAATATTTATATTTATTATATATATATAAAAAAACAAATATTGTAATATTAGATTTAAATAAGTGAAGTGCAGTGATTAATCCCAATTATTTCCGCATCCCTACGGATAAGGAAATCTATGGTGAAAGACAGAATAGTTTGATCATCAGTTTACCTTTTTTTTTGATTAGAACTTGAAAAATCACTGAATTGCAAAAACAACACACGAATACCATGCCAATGCCTATGGATATTCAAACCTAAGAAAAAAAAACAACAACAACATCTCTCTATAACTTAACTCTCTTTCTCACTCCATATTCGTGTATTGTGTTGTGTTTTTGTCAACATCAGTGATTTCTTTTGTGCATCAATACGTATGTTATCATTTTGAAATTTGAAAATTTGAATTGTCTAATACTCATCTGTGGTAATTTCATAATAGACATTCAAATCTCTTTAACTTAAGTTGCTTCCAAATAAGAACAGAGAAAAATCGCAACAACAATGGATCTAATCATCTCTCTGGCCGACACCTTACATGATGTCTCTTCTACGAAAGTACTTTCGTCGTTGGACTCCCTCGCCGTCGCCAAGTAAGTCATCCCCATTACTTTGTATTTGTTTTTTTTCTGTTTTGTTATTTGCAAACGCCTTTGATATTTGCGTATGCACGTCGATGAGCAAATCACTAGAGAGCCATTGCAGTGAGTTTGTGTTAGTTAAATTTGTCGCTCTTGCATTGCCACCTAAGACTTTGCTATTTCCTTTTGTCCCTGTTGTTCACACAGGTCAATGAACTCCTGGAATTTGCTATCGACTTACATACATATAAATCCCGGTGATCATATGTTTTTAAGTTTTTTTTTAAAGAAACAAAGTCTCAGAAGCAAATTTTAATTATTCAAATGTTGTGATAAATTTGTAGTCGTAGGATTTTTTTTTTATCTATAATATAATCTTTTATATAAATTTACTTATACGATAATTATATCATAAATTAATTTCATATATTCTGAATAACTTTCTGTTATAAAATGTTTTATCTATTTTTCGCAAATAAGTCAAATACTAATGAGTTTGTTAAGCATCAGTGAGTTCGTATTAAATTTTGAATTTGTCATTCGTGAAACGAAAATGATTGGTTAATCTTTTAATTTTTGATTTCCCCGAAACCGGTAAGAAGTTTGTGAACCTGTGTTAAATATGGGTTCGCTGTTAATAGCCCTATTTCGGACACTCAGTGAACAGGATGGGTGGGCTCATGTTTGTACACCAACATCATTGTACAAACTCATATACGGTCATACATATATTCGAATAATTTTCAGTGCCTTTCAAACAAAACGTTTCCCTATGGCCATCTTGACCTGAGAGAAACTCTTTTCTTTATTTGTGCACGCAACAACAAAATTTGCTGTAGTTATTGTATATGTAGCTAAGCAAAAACCTACCCCACCGACGAGCAAAGTGACCGGAACCTGTGCGTGCATTCGCTTTTACTACATATAACAAAAATCTATTTAACTAGAGGTTTATCGTTGCATGCTACAATTTTGGAATCTGACAAATGATATTCATTCCAAGTTCATATCGCCCCTACGAAAAGCATTACAATTTTTTGAAGCACTCTATAAAGCCGGATTCCAAAATGCCAAACACGGTCGTGGCGTGTCCGGCAAGAGAGTCAAGTATGTAAATAATGTTACAAAATCGGGTACACTTAAAGAGAACCTCTCGAACATTGCTAAGTTACGACAGCTTTTGGGCGTTGTCTGTGAAAGTTTGGCTAAATCGCCGAAAGATGAACAAAATACTTACTTAAATATTGTAAAGTAAATACAAATGGAAAGTAACAAAAATATGATAAAAGCATATTCATAATAATAATAAATATTTTGTTATTAAAACAATTCAGACTTTGTGTTTGCGGGGCAATGATGTAATGGGTGTATTTCCGTAGGTTGAGGGAAAAAATAAAAACCCAAGTTTTGTTGCTATTGTAAATAGCGTTTATTTGTGTTACCTTCGTATAAAGGATTTAATGTACATAAATGTTTGTGTGTTAAAAGGGTCGTAGAACCCTTGTGTGATATATAGTTAGGAGCCGTATATGCTTTTGTAAGTAGGTATGTTTAGAATGGAGCCGTAGATGCTCTTCGTAGGAAAGTTCGTATAAAATTGTCTACTACAGGATATAAACCAAGATGGAGAAGGTGGCGCCGATAGCGTTGTCGATATGAGCTTTATAGTTGTAGAAAGGAGTTCGTAACAGATAGTATTGAGTGATTGTAAATCGCATTGTGTGCAAGAAAAAGAACGTTTAAACTTAAACACTTTGAATGATGCAGCACTTTTGTGGTGGTGCAACCTAAATAAGAACTTGTGAAAAATGTTGATAGTATTTACGCTTGAGAATGCTTTTAAGCCGTGGAACGCTTATTACAGGTTTTACTCAAATATATTTTGTAATACAGCATACTTGGCTGTAGTTGGGTTGGTTTTTGTTTTAGTTTAATATAAGATTTTTGACAGAAGTGGCCTCGGAGTGTTTGATGGTCTGAGGAAAGCAAATGCCACCCTCTGCCAAATACTCCTAAAAACACGAAAACCATGTACCATTAGACCCTAATAAAATTTGAATCATTTATATGGTTGTTAGCACTAATTTTAAAGTTAAAGTTTTGGTATTTGTAAAAAAAATTAGGTAGCAGCCTAAGTATGTTTTCAATTTTTTCAGGAAACAACTGAAAGTAGCTAAACCCCACTTTAAATCAGGTCTATCTTTCTTAGGCTCTAAGATAAAGTATTGTTTAACTTCTTAATAAAAAGTTGAAATTCATTAGTTAGTTAATTTCAATAATGGGCAGCACTATTGCTAAAAGATCTACAAATATCTAACCTGCAAATTTCTACAGGGGCGAGTGGCAATTATTGCTGGCATACCGGTTAAAAACTTTCTTAAACCTCAAAAATGGAGAAAAATTCAAAAATATGTCAAGTTATCTATATCGGCATATACAGTATCTATGGAAAGAACGATTCTTCTTTTCAAATCCGCTGAGAAATTTAAAAATAGTTTTTTTTACTTTTAACTAAAGTTTTTGGAGGGGTTTGGGAAATTTCAAAAATAGGTTCTTGTTGTACTATGTACCAAACTACTCATTTATTAGTAATGCACAAGAATTTATAACTTACTTGTGTCTGCTATCATAGTTAAACTTATCTCGAGACCATTCAATTCGACTAGCAAATGTTTCGCTGGGATTTCAAAAATTGATTGTTTCCGTGGATCACTATAAACCTTGTACCTATCCCCTTAAACTTAAACCATAGCGTTTAGTCTTAAATTAAGATTAAGTAGGTGACCGTTGATGCATGTCGGAACCTAGTTTTCATTTGTACATAAAAATGTACCTTCAAATGCCAACCCTATCAAAATGATTTATAATTTCCCATTCCTGCCATGTATCTTCTACACATTATCATGCATATTTTTAGGCTTAAAATCAAACAGTTTAAAGGTCGCCCAAAAGTATGCTAAGTTTCTTAGCGACGTGTTTTTCCTCCAAGTTGTTTTTAAAGAGAAATATGACAACAAAATAGATAAGAACAACCCAAAGAGAAACACGAAGAAGAAAGCCAACAAGATTTTTCAGATTGGTCTCTTTTTGTAAAACATTCAACAGAAACTTGTTTTTTATTCTTTTCAAAACAAAAACTCAAGACATAAATTAACTTAAAATATATGATGGTATTTTATAAAAACAAATAAAATAATTCATATATGAGGTTTTTTTTAGTAAATAACATATCAGCAAAAACGATATGCATGGCTCAGCATAGCCATTACTCGGTTATAAAGCTAAAATTATAGTAACTTTGGTTTGATCTATAAATGATGCGAACGAAGAACCAATGTACACAAAAAAACGTGTTTATTCCGTTAGACTCTTCTCTTTGGAACGTTTCAAAAGCGTATACGAAACATTTTCGTAAACTAAAAATGTTATCATGGTGGCCGGAACAACTCTCGTTAGGCTCGCCTGCATACCCTTGTAAAATCCTTTGGCTCCCTCGAAACTGCAATGAGGCAATAAGAAAAGTGAAATTTGTACATTAGCAAAGTTTGAACCAAGAGCTTACCTTGTTGCTTCAACTTTATGTTACGCTTTTTGAGATGGTTTTATTTTTTGTTCATTACCTATGTATTGTTTAATGTTTTGGATTTTTCTTTTATCTAATACTAAAAAATTAGTTAAAATTCATTTAGCAAAAAGAGAAAGGGAGATAGTAAACAATAAAAAGTTTCATACTGACTGTGTTGCGGCGTAGTCGTCGTCACATTTTAAAACTTAACTTAACATTAAGAAGAAAAAACAAACGTATGAGCTGTGTTAGTTAGTGGTAAGTGAGAAAAAACAAACGCAAGGCGAGAAATCGCAACGAAACCGTAAGAAAGTGTACATTTTGATAATTAAGCACTTACTGTGTCTCTCCTTCCTTTAGATCTTTACCAAAAAAAAAAAAAACCTAAATGAGTAAAATTCCCAATTACGCTGTTTTATGGAATAACACACAAGTAGTTTCATTACATCTTTTCGCCAAACTATGTTGAATGGCAAAATCTATGACATTCCGCAGAAGTTGTCTTTCATTATTTAATTGTTTATCATTGTATTTTGTTTTTTTACAGGGTCAAATTATTTTTCCATTTAGTTTATCATCCAACAAAATCTTTTTGCCAAAGGAAATTTAAATAATTTTTGTATTAAGATTTTCAAAAATGTTTTGTTTTCGTTACTTTCATTAAGAAAAGCCATAAATGCTTAAAATATAATTGAAAATTAAAGATAATATTAATATTTTTTTTTTTTGCTTATATCTAAGAAGAGTAATTTTGTATGTTGATTTTATTAATTTTAAAATAAATTAATTCTTCCTTTTGTTTTTGCTAAACTATAAACTACAACTTAAGACTATAATGTAATAGATAAAATTAAACAATTTCTTTAAATCTGTTTGTAATTTTACAAAAATTAAATAAAAGACCATTGAAATGTTTATAAGAATAAAAATTCGATTTAACACGAGCCTCATTATGTGCGAAATGATATCTAGTCTAGATGGTGTTGATATGGCGGCAGGCAGCTTTATAAAAGCTTGTCGATCAAACTGCCGACAAAACGATCTCTTAAAGACGAATAGTATCATCGCCTCATATAATGAGTCACAGTTTTAGTTAACTTGGAAAATGGTTCGGCAGCTAATACAGCATATTCTCAAGTTTGTACATTCCGGGAAAGTTCTGAGAGGAAATAATTTGTACAATTTTCAGTTGTTGAAGATAATAAAAGCAGCAAGGCCAAATCAACGAATAATAAGATAATTCTTTAAACAGAATTTTCGGCTAGTAGAAAACATTTTTTTAGCCAATTAATGTTGCCGCACATTCTCCATCATGAATTCCTTTACTTTCAAAACTCTTAAAGTACAAACTTCGAACAATCACAGGATACTGTAATTAGGACGTATGTATTTTATCTTACTGCCTTATAAACTAAATTCCAATATTACGCTATCATAGACTTACAAACTAGATGAAGAAAATTAAGTATTTATAAATGAAAAAAATCTAGCGCTTAGCGTTCAATGGAATATTGAAATTTTATAAACTAATTATTGTAGAATTAAGAGTAAGAATATAACTAAAAAACGGAATCTCCTTATTGAAAAAGAAAGAAAAAAAGATTACGAATCATACATAATATTGTTGCAGTAATACATTGAATTGATGATGATTACACACATAGATAGGCATTCTTATTATTTTCTGGTATTTGCATGTGTTTTAGTAATTGCTGCGCTGTCATCAGTGTCATCGTATCGAGCGATATTTCATGTCATTTTGTGCTGCATTTCGAATAATTGCTGTTGTTGTTTTTGTTTTATATCACATTAAATCTAATAATTCTTAAATCTTACAAGGTAATTATTATTTGCATTGTATAGATTCTTAATGTTGTTTTTGTTGTTGTTGTTGCTATGAATATGAGAAGAGATAGTGGTGGTGGTGGTGGTGTTGATGGGCACCAACAACACAATTTAATTGGTCAATTTCTCCCATATCAGCATAACCATACAAATGTTTGGTGTGACATGCACTAAATACGGTACAAGACCCTTATAAAAACCACGCATACGTTCGTACCTCCATGTTTGTTTTATGCAATCCCAAGTTCCCTGATAGCTATGATGATGATCCTGGAGACGGGCACGCACCACTTGATACGGGTATGTAGCGGCAGCTGCAATTAGTTTGGATATAGCTGCAAAAGCTAAATATTCAGATGTTGCCTGAAAGTAAAAGAAGAAATTGAAATTTTCTTAGAGATTTCAAAATATAGTAAATGATAAGAAATAAAATGTATACATTTGTGTAATGGATATATAAGATATTGTGAATAATCGATTGACCATCATAATGATGTGGTAATCTATTGTATACAAGTATTCATTGAAATAAATACCGTTTAAAATCAAATCTGAGCCTCAGTTGTTTAGAAGCTAGCTTACAAAAACATATCCATATGAAGAATTCGACATAAAAAAATCATCTTTGTGTAAAAAAAAGTGAATATTTTACATAATCTAATTAGATCTAGTGAGATCATAATATAATATTTTATATTTGATTGGATCAGATAAGATCATATCAAGATTATTTAAAGACCATTTCAGAACCCTAAATTTTTTGTGATCTGTGCCACCCTTCTTTCTGCCGAAATATGTTTTATTGAGCTGCCCTGTTATTTGGTATCATATCGAAAGTCATAATGTTGTTCTTAGTATATTAAAAGCTCCGTTTTTCCCTTAGTCACTTTTGACTTCAAAGTCAATTTTGACTACTGACTTCCTGTATTTCATTTGCTATATCAATATGATGCCGCCCATTTCTTAAATTGACCATGAAGACCTCTCCAAACCATAAAACTTTTGCTTTAATAGTATTTACTTAAATTTAGAAACATAAAAGTTATGGAGGTAAAAAAAATGTTGCGGTCACCCTATATCAAAAATAGTTAATCGCCCCTATTCCCGTTGTCGTCGTTTTTATGTCAACATAACTTCGATTCAACATCGTCGTCACATAAACGCTATTTCGGTATTCTGAAACTACAATGAGACGACGTCGACTGATACATGAGAGAAATAATAACTTCTGATGTACAAATTTTACATCAGCTGATTTATTTAGATATTATTGTGTCTTATGAAACATTATTTTTGTGACCGATTCAGATTCGAGCGATGAGCAAAACAACACTAATATTATACTAGAAAGGAAAATACAAAGATCCGATATCTTATACTTGCCAGATAACAAGTTCATATGTACATAAGTGTTGAAATCCAAATCTGGCCGGCCTTCCAACATTTTTATATTTTAGATTCGAGAACAGCTTAAGCCTTAATAAGAATGTATTTAGTTACGTGCTGGAAGAAATTGTTCCTATAATAAAAAGTGAACTCAGGACAACATCTGTTAGAGTCATAATTATATGTTGTCAGAATCATTGAGGTGCTTAGGACAGGGGTCTTACTACCTAAATGTAGGCAATGCATTTTAAATTGGACTGTTGCAGCCAGCAGTTGCAAGATTCTGGTCGAAACACTGAATGCATAAGAAAAGTAATTTGTCCACAATGGATACAATTAGAAAATTAAAAATCGGGAGCAAATATAGATTTTTGTGTTGATGGAGCCAATTACAAACCAATAAAGAAGACCAGAATCGTTACTGCAACCGAAAATAATTTTTTAGTAAGACGGTCCATAGGAATTATTTTTTTTCTCAATTTTATTACATTGGCTCTTAAAATCGGACGGAACTGCTTCTCTCTGAAATCCTTTTACTCGAAATGTTTATTCTTGACGTCAAAACCTTTTTAAAATTTACAAAAACTGGTGTTAATCCTTCAAATTGTTTCAAGTCGTTACCAAAATCTGTGACGACAGATTCAAAGTCGTTTCGATTCAACGTCGTCGTCAAATTTCCTTACAGAATTTGTTAAAATAACATTTCACTTTTTTTTTTAGAAATATCGCAGGCAAAACTCACACGTATACTCTTAATTTTCTCTTACAAGAGATAATAACGGTTTAAAAAAAAAAAAAAAAAAAAAATACGTAATTTCCCTTTACATCCCATGAATAAGGGATGTTGTTGTGAATTAACAGGCTTTCTATTTGTATAATCACAACTAACGGCATCTACTAGTTTATCGACGACTGTGAACGTCACTGTTTGAGGCATAGATATGCCGATTGAAGCGACACTTTTCTGCGAAGTTGCTGTCGGCAACATCGAGGGGCCAACAATGAGTGAAAAATATAGATGATTGGAGCCAGGAGTCCACCTAGGATCTCTCGCATGGTATAAGCGTGTTCTAACCATCACGCCAAGGCCGGTCCCAATTTAAACAAGAGTAACATTACCTAGGTGCGTTTCTTATCTTAACTTTAGGTTTTATCAATACTAAGGTACCTAGTTAAGAAAGTACATACATTACATTATTTCTATATTGAGAAATCCATATTAAAAACTAATCAACAAGTTTTTCCTTTACCCTAATATATGTATCTTCCAATGCTTTATATTCCAAACTTAATTTCCTGCCATCGTAGTAAATAAATATTTATGACTGCACGTGTCAATTTGGTTTTTAACAATGCACTATCAATACTATATTAGAAATAAAAACACAATGTTCAGATTAAGCAATGCTATTATTACCTCATTCATGAAGTAATTGATGCAGCTATTGTCATAGTCACATCAAAAACAAGACACAAAACAAACAAGACAAATATATATACAGGTTTATAGCACTTGTGCCATTTTCCAATATAAAAACGAAATGTGATGGAAACAAAACCGGAGAGTGTATTTGTAGGGAAATTAGCAGCGTAAACTTGAACTGTTTCAGATGGAAACAAAAGTTGGACTTTAGCCAATTTAAACGGGAGAAAAACATATGTACACAACATAGGTAGTGCAGACGGGAGTAAATTTAAATTTCGGCAATTTTTTTTTTGCCTGAAAGCAATATATACTGTATCACATGAGTATACGCCAAATTGTCATGTGATGCCAAGAAACGGAGGGGTTGTTGCCATACCAAATGGAAGCAAAAATGGCATAACAAAATATACATACATATAGGAGCGTAAAATACTAAGAAGTACACAATCGGAAAAATGATCAGTAATTGTTTGAAAGACTTTTCTTTTTTGAACGCAATGTTCTAATGCTGGAAAAAAATGATGGCGCCATTAGTTAAATTCATTCATTAATTTCCATATATTATTAAAATGTTTCAATAATCGAATCTCTTTACGATATTTTATGGTTGTAAATGTCTACAACAAAATAATATGAGCCTTCGAGAAAAATTGCCATATAGCTTTATAGGGAGGACTCATTCATCATCCTTACATCCCTAAATAAATAAATGAAATAAATGGATACTTAATTTAATACAAAAAACTAATGGTCGTTAATTAACAACATTTTTTCTTGTTAATTAAGGACTTTTAATGCATATTTCTTATAGTTAATAAGTATAGCAGTTTTTCTCGAGACTAAAAAAAGACTAAAACTGTTTTCTGCGTAGTGGTCTTAAATGACCTTGACAATTCGCTAAATTCTATCTTTTGTTAATGTCTCTCTAAAAATAAAGCAGTTTGTCTGCACTACGCCACCCACTACGGCAGATGCGGTAGTGCTAATAAAATTTAATTTAAACGGATATATAATAGTTCAGAGGCGTGCAATTAATTATATTTTTTATATTCTATAAAATTATAATGTTAGGATTCCTTTTCTTTTTGTGTGTATTGTTTGGTCAGTTTATTAGAACATAGATTTTTATACAAGTCTGTTCTCTGTTTCAAGTTTTTTTTTTTGGCAAAAGTTAATCTAAATCTGAAGCCAAATCATTTTTCTATATGTTGCATTGTTCATAGACGCTACACTCTTTCATATATTTGTTTGTTGCCGTAATTAAGAGATCAGGAAAGCCTTTTTAGAGGAAGAGAGAAGTAGACCGCCGAAAGACATTCACAGATTTTCTTCTTTCAACAGCTTTATTTTATATCATTGACTGAGCCTTAAGCTTGTAATCGGCTACTGATGATTGTAATTATTTCTCTGTTTCAAGCTTTTTTTTTTTTGCAAATTTTTGTTTAATAGAAGAAGTTATAACATAATATTATTCTCACAATGTCAGGTAAACTATATATAGCTCTATAGCTATTAGGACTCCACTACAAATCCTAATCAATAGACTTTGAATTATGTGTTGTTATAAATTTATCAAATTATATGCATCAAAATCTTATTATTAAAAAACGTTTTCATAATACTTAAAAAAAAAACTACAATTTATGTTCCAAAATGTAACTCTAAAGTTGAAAAATAAATACCTCTTAATAGACATTATATTTGCAACTAGTTCTAATATATGTATATTTTCAGACTTACCAATTTCGTATCGATAGGTAATTTTCGATATTCATTATAGCAGTTCTTCATTTCTTCATATGTCATGAATTGTATGGCACCATGAGAAACACCCAGCATGCCGGGAACGAAACCCTATTAATAAAAATACAAAAATATTTAAATAAACAAGTTGTTCTTCATTTTCCTTTAATTGTTCGAATTTACCTTATACAAGCCTCTAATGCCTTCTTCTTTGTAGATTTGCGCCAGCGCATGTACCATGCCACGATATTCGTTAGATTTGTCGGGCGTACCATATTGTAAACACAAACGGGTCTTAACAACCCAGATGGGATTTGTCAGTACTAAAGTTAAAGCACCCGATTGGGCAGCTGCCAACATATGCATTGTAGGACCCAGTGGCAGTGTTGCATTACCGCCCTGAATAAAAGTCTTAATGGAGTTGTAACTGTGATAAAAGAAAAATACCAATTATTGTTAGTTACATTATTTATAAGTAATTAAAGTTTTGGTTACTTACAACATAAAGTATAGACCCCATGATGAGCCTGAGCCCCAAACATTTGGTGTAACACCCTTGTAGAGACCACGGAAACCTTCTTGCCGAAAAATGGTTGCAAAAGCGCTGCCTAAACCGCGATATTGTGGTACAGCAGCAGTTCGCCCGTCATTTACTGGATGGAAGAAAAAACATAGAAATATAAATTGTTGTTAAACCAAAGCTTCATTATGTAAATAAGTAAATTAAAACTTAATAACGGAATGTATCAAAAGTTATTTATTCTGCCTTATTCCCGTAGACGTAGTCTTGTGACGATGTTGCAAAATTGGCATTCTCGTAGTCGTTTTCGATAACTATCGATGACTATTGACACTAATTTGATATTCTGTAAGGAAATGTGCCGACGACGTTGAATCGAAACTACTCTGAATCTGTCGTCACAGTTGTAGGTAACGACTTCAAACAATTTAAAGGAATAATTTTAGTTTTTGTAAATTTTATAAATGCTTTGTTTAATGGCGTTAAGAATGAAAGTGTGGAGTAGCAAATAGGGACTGGTTTGGAAACAAATTCTCTCATTGGGAAAACGATTTCGGAGAGAAACAGTTTCGTCTAATTTTAAGGTGCCATGTTAGAAAATTGGAAGAAATAACTTAATTCGTTTGGACCGCCTTTAAGAAATACTTAGAATCCTTAGCGGTTGTAGTAACGATGTAGGCCTTCTTTATTTGGAGCGAAAATATGGGTTCCATTGACATATCCAATAACTCCAGGAAATCCAGTTTTGTTTAAAAAATCTAGTTTAGCTTCTGATTTTCATCTTAAGTTATTTCCAATTGTATCCATTGTGAACAAATGACCTCTCTAATGCATTCAGTGTTTCAACCGGAATCTTGCAACTACTGGCTGCACTTACAATTAGGTGCTAAGAACCCTGTCCTTACCTCAATGTTGGTGACAACTTAGTTATGACTCTAACAGATGTCCTGAGTTAAATTTTCATTATAGGTACTATTTCTTCCAGCACGTATTTCATATAAATACCTAAGTAGTTCTCGCATCTAACAATAAAAAAGTTGGGAGGCCGGCCTACAGTTAACCACATATTAGGATTTTAACAGTTATGCACGTTCTCATTATAGTTTAAGATATTGGACTTTGTCGGAATATTTTCTATTCCATTATAAGTTTATTCTTGCTTTCATCATCGCTTGAATCTGATTCGGACAAAAAAATATTTTTTCATGAAACACAATAAATTTCAAATTAAATCAGCTGATGTATAAATGTTGCATCAGCTGTTGTCATTTCTTTCATGTTATCGATTACCAGTCGACGTCGTCTCATGGTAGTTATAGAATACCGAAATAGCATTGATGTGACGACAATGTTGAATCGAAGTGATGTTGACATAAAAACGACGAACACAACGGGAATAGGGGTGAATAAGTCCTAGGCAATATTTAGCTGTGATTTCTGTATGATCCGAAATTGAAGTGGTAACGATAATACTCTATTTTTCTCAAACATGTACATACATATTCTTTATAAGATCGATATAGTAGGCTAGAAACAAGTCTAAGTATCCTGGTTCAAAACCTGCTGACTGCAACCATTGGACTGTACAAACACGACAATTGGATCTACACTCCGTAACGTCCCGATTATTCGGCCAAAGATAGTCAACTCAGCAACAGCTGTATCAATCAGGGAAGGAATTCTAGACACAGTTCAGATGTTGCAACAAATACAACACATTATAAAAAACCACAGATGGCGAGATTAAAGGTGCGGTAAATTAATATTAGGCTTTCTTAGTGGTATCGATTAAAGAATGCAAATAATGCATAAAAAAACTAATAATTTCACATAACAATTAGTTAACATTTAAATTTCTTAAATATGCCAACATTCGTTACAATCTTCTAGTATAACCCTACTTCGAAAAAACGAAAAACCCCAAAAATAATCTCTTTGTTAGGTTAAGGTTATTCTTTATGTTTTTTTTTTAAGCAAAACAAAATGATCGTCGTCTTTACCACCATCAGCGTCATCGTCATTATCAAAAACATCACATGATCGTTCGAAAGACGAGCCCCCATTTCGTGTGTTTTTTTTATACAATTTTCTGAATTTATTTATATGCGTATATGCATATATTTGTATGTTCGCGTTTTTTTTTGATTTTGATAAAAACAATGTATGTATATCGATGTATTTCACATAGCTGATGGTAGTTGGGTGATGGCACGTTTTTTTTTTATTAGCTTTTTTTTTTAATGATCGTGATGATGATGAGACGGAACACAAGTAATTTTGTTGCTATTCGTCGTCTATGCCGCAATATATGTACGTAAATCGCAAGTTGTTATTCTACTTTGTGTGAACACAAAAAACAATTACCAAACAAAGCGATATCGCCAAATTCTCGTACTGATACAGAAAATCTAAAGAATTGAATGCGAAAAAAAGTTTTATATTGTGTCTATTTGTTCTTTTTCATACACACTGATTTCACAGTTTCTTTCTCAGTGTTTGTTATAAAGAAAGTGATGATTTTTTTTGACAATCGCAATGATTAGAGTATATTTTTTGGTTTTTATTTCTATATTCCTAGAATTCTCTTGGTCAGAAGTTATTTTGGTGGATATCAACTAGACTGAGTGGCTAATATATACAGATGTATTGGTCAAATGAATTTGTATGCCAACGTATGTATGTATATTATTACCAAAATTGATCAATCATCATCTAGCTACATTTTAATTTGTTTTTTTATTAACATTGTCAGCTGACTTTTTACATTATTGTGCATTGTTATAGAAGTTTTAAGATTTTTTATTATCTACTTATATCTAGTGGTAACAAATGCATATATACAAAATTTAAAAGAAATATTTATAGATCTTTATGATAAATCTAATAATTGTTGAAACAATTCGTACCACTGACTATTTCAATCAATTTTTTTTTTTATTTGTTGTATAGTTGTAGTAGTAGTATGTATTAAGCCTGATTATTAAGATAAAGCAATTTCCGAACAATTACTGACAATTTAATTAAACTAAAAAGTATAAACTATTCACAAGCTGCTACATAAATTTTAAAGGTTGAGGTAATTTTTGTCCAAGGCTAGAAATTTAAAAACTATAATGTTGTTGTAGGTGTGTAAGTCCCGTATTAACATATTTTCATTCGTTAGGGTCGGCTCGCTGCGTTTCCGTCTGTTTCTAGGTGTAGGAATATGGCCGCACCCACTGAGTCCGTCCAGAGTGACTCTGGGACAAGGTTGGTTGGCTTGGCTGGGGTGTTTGGTTCAAATCGTACTACACTGGCCAGATCGCAGCTGTGTCAGAACCGTTCTAGTATTTCGTGGCAGACTGTTTTATTCAGCTGCTATTTCGGGTGGATGGTCTCCGAGAATATCAGGTAGATAACGCGAGACACAGCTGGTAACCGGCAGAACAAATAAATTGTAGACCTCTATTTCGGCAGCACAGGTCCTTACTGGTGTTCCCATGCATTCTATGTTTGGGTCACTAGAGTCTAGCTGAGGCGATATGGGCCTATATTACACTGTAAGACAATTTTAAGCTTTTGGTCTCACCCATGATCAAACTGACCAGATTCTGAAATTATAACTCAAATAAAATTATACGTATCTCCCGGTTTTTCTTGATCAGCTCATTTAAGTTTTTTACGAGCAATTCAATTTTTGGAGCGAAGCTCCCATACAGCTACTCGAAAGTGACTTCATCCTGTTCGCAGAACTCTGCGAGTTGTTAACAGATTGTGATGAATTTATTGTTAAAGTTTTTCAAATGGCCATGAGCGGGTTCTGACGAAGCCCAAATTAAAAATTTGTCACAAATTAAGTCTGTCACATATTGAATTTGTCAACAGATTTTGATGAATTTTTTTTTTAATATTTTTTAAATGACCAGGAGTGGGTTCTGACGAAGCCCAAATATAAAATTTTTCAAAAATTAAAATTGTCCCAAATTGTCAAAAAAATTGTCACAATTTTTTTTTAATTTGTGACAAATTTTAAATTTTTGCTTCGTCAGATTCAGCTCCTGACCATTTAAAACACATGTAAAAAAATTCATCAAATTCTGTTAACAACTCCCAGAGTTCTACGAACAGGAAGAATTCACTTTCGAGTCGCTGTATGGGAGCTTCGCTTCAAAAATTGAAATGCTCGTAAAAAACTTAAATGAGCTGATCTAGAAAAACTGGGAGATACGTGGGTGAAAAATCGTGTCGTACAGTGTTACACAGACTGATGAATTATAAACGCCAGTATCGGGGCTCTGGCCAAATTAACACAGAGGAAAAATTAATTTTCAAATACTTTCGAGTTCTTCAGCCAACAAAACTCATCCTAGATGCTTCAACTACAAAAACCCAGATTCCTCAAGGACCAAGGAAAATAATTTATCAACCTCGCAAAATAAATCAACAAAACCAGCTGGCGCCATCTTTGGAGGAATTTGACGGTTAAAACTCACAACATCTAACAATTCATGGACACAAACCTTGTTATATACAAAGGAACGAAACAGAGTTGCCAACAATGATCGTATGATAATCGGATTACATGCCCGATAGAGTACCGATAGATTCATAAAGAATTATCACCCCTGCTAATTCCTCCAGCTGTTACAACAACTGCACTGACGACGAGTCCAAGTCGGTTAATGCAAAAATTGGCGGTATAGCTGTTGTCAAACCCCCTCAAGTGGGCAAGGCCGGACCAGTTCCGGAAATGCAACTACTTCAAGCTTCTATTACACCTCACAGATGTTGAACGGTCGTGAATCTGGTTTTGACACACTGAACAAAATAATGATCCGGAGTTTACCTCAATCCCGGCACGGACCAGTAACATTCCGGGAGAAAAAAAAAATGAACGATTACTGGACAAAAACATGTACTGTGGTGTTTATAAGTCCTTGGTAAAGGGTTTTATACTCTTGTAGCGAAACTTGAGAAATTTGTTATTGTTTAAGTCTAAACGCCCTTTTCTATGCCCACAGTACGATTTACAACACTTGTACCATCACTCAATACTATCTGTTATAAACTCATGTTACTTTGTTGTCAAGCAAATTGTTTAGAGCACATATCGACAACACTATCGGCTACACTATCATATCGATAACACTATTCATCTTGGTTTAGATCCTCTAGTATACAAGTTTCATACGAACTTTCGTATGAAGAGCATCTACGGCTCCATCCTAAACATACATGATTCTATTACAAGAGCATCTACGGCTCCATCCTACCTACATCTTTTACAAGGGTTCTACGACCCTTTCAACATACAAACATTGGTACACTTAAATCGTTTATATGAAGGTAACACAAATAAACGCTATTTACAATAGCAACATAACACTAAATATCATTTGGATTCTTATTTCATTCCTCAACCTATGGAAATACATCCATTACATCATTGCACCGCAAACAGTTATAGAATAAAAGAACTATAAAAAGAAGGAATAAGATTTTGCACTTTTAGTGTTTTTTGTATTAAATTGCATATAAATTCAATGAACATAAATTTATAATGGTGTTTAAAGTGATTTTTTAAATTAAAGATGTCCACTTTTAGAACGATGCATATAGTCCATCGTTTCTCCAATATAATTTATGGCCACAAATCGTTAGCAGCGAATCAATTTTATTTGAAAATAACAATGAACATATGCTTAAATATGCGTTTATAAACGGTCATTGCTTGCTGTACTTTTGGCATTGAAAGTGTATTGATATTTTGTTATTATGGTGGTAATTAAACAGTGCTATAGATAACTTAATTGCTCTGACGTTTCGTATTAAACAAAACCAAGTTTTTGATTACTACATTCTTTTGTCATTCTGTATATTTTGATATTCAACACTTTGTGATTCATTCATACTAATTACATAGCCATATATTTATCGTATAACCACTTGGCAACAATAAAATGTATGTATATAATAAATTTAAACAACAACAATTTTGCAAACAATACTTTGTGTTTTTTTTTATAGGCACTAAAATCAAGTCACGTGTGTTATATGTGCATACATGTATGCACATATATAACATCATATAATATGCAATGCTCACGTCCAAATTAGGTGCCAAATTAATTTAGTTTATATGTATTACATTTTAAAGAATTACGTTGTAAGAATATTGTATAATCACATAGTTAATTCTTGTTACCAACATTCTTGCAGTTTATATCTAGTTTTTGTTTCTTATGATGATATTTGAAATGGTAATATATGTATACTGTAGTATTTAAACATTCCATTTTGAAAGGTATAAAACCAGAGACCAGTGTCAGTGTGTAAACGATTTCCGTGTAAAAAAACACAATCAAAATATTTATCAGGGTCGTTATTTATAGAAGAGAAACAAGTTTGAAAGTTTAATGTAAATATATTTGACGATATAAGGAATTGTTGTTGCAAATTAAATTTTTTTTTAAATGTCAAGTTTAAAACTTATCTTAAAAATGGATTGTGAAATGTTATAACTGTCTGTTAATATCTCTTATATACAAATTGAATAGTTTTGTGCGGTATAAGTAATAAAGCTTTAGGCAAAAAGAAACAATAGTAATATAGAATAAACAGAGCTACTGAAATAAAAATAGGTTTCAGTGCGAGTAATGTAGGTACTTAAAAAACTTAATTTCCATTTACACCCCATGAATGGGGTATGGGATAGCTTCTCGCTACTTGCTGTAAAAAAATGTCAGTAGATATATTTTTAATTTTATTTGATGGTAGCTGGTTTCCAATAGATATTTTCTGAAGAACAACTTGAGTTATTTTCTAGACTTAACGTTTCGCTTTTACTTCAAGTTAACTTAAAAACTTAATTTCCCTTAACATCACATAAATGAGGAGATAGCTTTTTGCGTTATTGTGAATTAACATGCTTTCTATTTTTAGACTCACAACAAACGGCACCCACTTGTTTACAGACGAATGCAAACATCAGCTTTTCCAATACATGTCGATTGTCTCTACACTATACTGCGAAAATGCTGTCGACAACATCGAGGGTGTCGTCGATGAAAGAAAATGTACATGACTGAATACGGCTACGAACCATGGATATTCCGCATGATTGTCGCATGTTCTTACCATCAAGCCACATCTCCAAACTCTTTCTACTTGGTTATTTCTTGCTGGAAATGTATTCGAAATATTTTAACGGAATCATTTACAAACAAGACTTTATATTGCTGCGTATTTCATTAAAATATACATAGATTAGAAATAGATGCTTAAATTCTCACTTTCCCTTAATGGAATTTGGACTTTGTTGCTAACTTTAAAATCTTTTTTTTTTAACAAATCGTTATGAACTTTTGCCATTTTCTAATCTTTTGCTAAAGAAACCTTTAACCTTCATTATCTCAAAAATACCCTGAACGGAAAAATCTATAAATGCATTGGCAATAACATAGTTCCGCATTATCAGTCATTTCTGTTGTTATTTATTTACTATTATTATTGTTATCATGATTACCCCCAGCGGCTTTTAATTTAGTAGGAAAATTATAAATAAATCACACATTATTGAATAATATTATGACAATTATATTTTGCATACTAAATAAATCAGATTCCAGAACAAAATCGAATGTTGTTAATACTAAAAACCCCTATTTCCTTGTATGACTTATGGAAGGTCTTCTGGCATTATACCTACTATACCGTTATTATTTTGCTTTAAAGGCTATTTATATGTAACTATAACACGTATAGGACAATCAGCAGTAGGATATATATTATTTTCTGTTGAACAAATTGAACAATTTTCTTCCTTTACTACACATTTCCATCTGTAATATATACATACCTTATTCTACAATCTTATGTACTGTATATATACACATAACACATTGATATTCAAATTTCAAATTATATTATGAAACCGGTCACTATATCGTATATACAAATCAAACAAGTGTAGTATACATTTACAACGCACGTGATAAAAGCATGTTCGTAATTTTCTGTTTGAGCAAGCATTTTAGCGTTTACCCACTGAAGGGGCAAACTACATCATCTACTTCCACTAACCAGCTGTTAAATTCTACTATGACTAATAAACCATATCGCCATTCGTATCATTGAAAATCCATGTGTATGTCCGCTTTGTCTGAACATATAATATAATATTTCCAATATGTTTTTAATGTGTCTGGTCAGCAATACGAGGGTACTATGCAATGCTTTCGGTACGAATATAATACATAAAACAAATATATAGAAATAATGTCTTCAAATTAAACTGGACTGCAGCAATGAATCCAACATGAAATGTATATGTTTTAAATGCGCCTCGCTTTCGATCAATGTAAGATTTGAACCGAATATTTATTTTCATCAATAATGGACAATATTAAATATTAAGCAAATAATGGACCACGATTATAACTTACTGGAAATTCTAGGTCAAAGTCCTCGTTTATAATAGCTACAATAAAAACACAGTTCATTGTAAAATATTACCAACTTTTATAAAATTTAACACTAAAATTAAACTGCCCTCCTACGAGCATGCTTAAAATCATGTGTATTATATATACGTATATTTGCTGTCTTGACAACACAATCACGAATATGTGACGTTTACTTTGCTCTCTTTTTATAATAACATATAATATAAAAAATACTTTTTTGGTTGGCAGACAATTTGTGCTCTCCCATTGCTGCATGTACCACCACGCTCATTTGATATCAAATAAAAGCCGATCACCAAGAGCCAGCATGCGTGAAGCTTATTTATCACAGTGGGTATTTTCCACTGCACTGGTTACTCGGTACAGCAGTAAACAATAACATCGTGTGAATTGTTTAAATTTTATATTTTTTTTTTAAATCTCAAATACAAAACAAATAAATGTATGCAAATCTCGTATTGCTTTTAACAAAACAGACTTTCCATTTTTTGTTCTGCAATCAATTATTTGCTTTCAATTGCATTTAAAATGTAAAGAATATAAATTAACAATATATAGCCACCACATTGTCAACAACAGGAACTGCATATTTAGTTTGCGAAAATCTTTCATTATAGTCTTGTTTGCCAACAAAGATTATAAATGAATGCGTCACACACATATTGTTGCTGAGGCGTAAACAACTTTGCAAATACATAGATAGCTATTTGTTGGGGTATTATGGAGTGCTAATTCGCATACATTTTGCCACAGATATTTACTTGCTTTGTGTGTTATTTTTTATTAACTTGTTTACACAAAATGTGCTAATATATAGCTTCCCTATTTTCGAACAATAACAACATTGGTTGATTAAAAAAAAAACAAAAACAGGAAAATATTTTGCTGTTGTTTACCCAAGTTAAATTAGAAAATAACCAAAGGAAATTAAATGCTAAGGGTGAACTAGGCCAACACACTTATTATTTCCTTCTGGGCCACTTACGAGTACCCTAGATAATGTCTATAAAGAAAAAATTTATAATTGTCCTCATTTTTAGGAACGTGCCAGTTTATTCAGTTAAAGCGCATTGAAATTTTACAACAGATGTGCCGAGTTGTCTTTTGTTAATATATAATAGGCATGGTTAATAAAAGAATGCTGATAATACGAGTCAGATGTTTTCCAGTCATCGTTCTTTTTAAGCGATTATCTTGATATTTTGTGCCCTAAAACCTTTGGTACTAATACTTTATTAGTATGTATTTTTGAAGACTGTCTATAGCATTGGATTCTGAGGGTCAATTGATGACGGCAAAAGGACCCAACAAGATCTGTTGCAAATAACTTTTTCTACAGATTACTTTATACCAGTTAGAAATAAAATATGTTTCCTTTCCCTTAATGGCACCGTAGTGCTTACAGGATAAATTATTTCATTTGATTCATCGAATGAACAAGTTCATCGGCAGGTGGAATGTCTAGTACAAAAAGGGATTAATTCCCAGTAGGGAATCGTCAAACTAGTTCAAAAACATACTAGTTCAAAAGTATGGAATTGGGTACTACTCCTAAAATGAAGTAGTCCTAAACTATAGAATTTTGAACTAGTTACACGTTATAAGCTGATGAATAAGAAAAAGAGAATTTTTAAATAATTGTACTATAAGTTATATTTCGGGAAGACAAATAATTTTAAATGACTGGATGAAAAATATATATTTCGATTATTGTATGTATTTAATTGTAATAGTGTATTTTCCACCCAATCTTAAATGTTGGACGTAGTGTTTAAACTACTAGTACAGTACTAGCTCAAATTTTTCTAGAATAATACTAGTTCTTTCTTGAAGTAGTTCTAAACTAGTTCGAAGGAGACAATTAACTGAATTTCTGAACTAGTTCTATTCTAGTACAAAAGGGACAATTCCCCCCAAGCCTAGGACAACTACGTGTTAAATGCGACAGTTGCTTGTATGGAAGGTGAACTAGTTCACTGTCCTATGAAGAACTAGTATTTTACTAGGTCCGAACTAGTATTTTTCCCTACTGGGTTGTTTTTCAAAAACTGTTTTACAGTTTTTAAACATAATATGGGCATAACATTCATTGAGTTGTTGTGATTGAAAATACCAATAGATTGGCAAATGATGATCACCATGGATTATGGAGAATTACAGTGTATATAGTCGCCAGGATTAAAAGCGTCAGCACCCGGTACTTTTGGGTAACACTAAGATTCAAAAGAAGGTAGACTTAAAAAGATTACAAAATTTCTGCTGCTAATTAGTTTAAAAAGAATTAATAGTTCCTGGCAATTTTAAAAGTAAAGCCTACTTTTAATCAATTTAACCAAAATTCGGATATTCAACACAAGTTTTAAGAAGAGCGCAATTAGAATAGACCTATGTTGGATTGCATTTGAACAAAAAAAGTTTTTGCTTAATTTATATATTATTTACAAAAAATTGAGACTATTTTAAGTTGTAGGGCATTTTTTTAGGCAATGATTTTTCTAACAAATACAGTCAAAAGAGGATTTTCTAGTAGAGATTACTTATAGGGCAAAAATACTAGTGTAACAAAATATTTTCTAATTTATGGCATCCACTTCTCTGCAAACACATAGATTTTTTCACACTTTGCGTACCAGCTGGCATTACTGAAAATCAGATTTGAGTAATTATTCCCCCCTTATTACGTATGTCGTAGTCGACTTGCGGGGGATTATGTTTCATTCATCATTTTGTAATACATGTTGCCTACTTTCAGGCACATAGAAGATAACATTTAAGGTTTTTTCTTTTTAAAGGATTATTTTAAATTTAGTAAAAATTACACTAAATTGTCTGTGGAATGTTTAAATTGATTTTAGCAAATATAAATGCCTATTATATTATTTACTAGACTTAGGTAGGATTCATTTTTTAATACTTGTTGCTTACTTTTAGGCTCCTAGGGAAGATATAGAAAATAACATTAGTTTTTTTTCTCTTTTTAAAGGACGAAGAATAATCCACATTTATGTTGTAGTCTTCCTTAATAGAACCTGAAAAACAAAGAATAATCCATGTTGTTGTCTTTCTTTACACAGATCATTTTTTGTTTTTCATGTTCTTTTGTATACACTTTTTGGAACTACTGTAAATACTTAGTACTATTAGTAACTTTAAAATTTCGAAAAGTCCCATTTTAAGTTCTATGTTCAAAAGTGCACGCATTGGTACTCCATATTTATTGTTTTCAATTGTATACTAATTCACATGGTTTCAAATACAATATGTTGTGTAAGAAATCATTGCAATTAATAGCGGTTTTCACCCTTGGTAGTAAAGTACCCTTGTAGACCTTGTAAATCTTGTTAATGTAATAAATGTACTAACATTTACAACACGGCAACAACAAAATGTATTAGACTACAATTTACTACGCTGTGTTAGTAAACATGTGTGATAAATTTACCAGAATAAAACAGCTGATCGCCAAAAATATTTGGTTTGCTTTTTAATTTTACATTTTGTGATAATTATTAAAAAAGTTTAGTAGAATATGGATAAAAACATTAATTTTTTACGTATTTAACCATTTTAACTGGCAAAAACCAAAAAAAATCAGCTGATTCAAAAGTTTACAATACACACGACACAAGACGCTCATGCTTTGTAGTGTAAAATGGTAGTAAATTAAACAGAGTTGTAAAGTTAAACCAAAGGGTGAAAACCGCTAATATAAACGATTTCCATTGCCCACTTTCAGGCACGCCATTGTTTAAATATATTATATGTACCAGGAAACCGATCATATTTCATGGGTTGATGATTCCAATTTTTCTCAATAACTGAAATACAAATTTTAAGTAATTTGTTGGAACAAGTGATTATCAACAGTGAGAAAACCGTTTGATACCTATCTTAATCGAACTTCACTATACCGAATTTATAATATTTTTACACATTTTTACCTGTCTATAGGACATTTTTTTAGCTGTCGCAAATTTCCAATGATTTTATGCACACACAAAGAACATTTATGTCGAAGAAGACCCTGAGTACCGACAAGAAAAGCCGCGGGCGCCCACGAAAATTAACTACACAATGTGCTTTTTCCGTTGGGAATGGCATCAAGTTTTGCATATCCTTACTATCAGCGTTACACAGCCAAGTTCAAGGACTGGCGACATGTGGTCTCAACAAAATGAAGAAAACTACACTAACCTCAAACGTATTTCTCTAATTCTGCACTAGCCGGCAAATCGTGGTCTCAAGATTTTATTGCTCCAGACATAAAACCACGCGTCGGCGATAATAGCCTTTAAATAATAGTCGTCTAGAATTTTCGGTAGACTTGGCTCTTAAGACTATTAAGTGGTGATATAGAGTGGTATCACCACAACAAATACAACATACTATTTTTCCAATACTCTTTGGACTTTCGACAATGAAGTTGGCACAGTCAGTCATTTCAAGACACATTTTATACTTACAGATATGTACCAAATTAAGGCATTTCGTTTAACTCTTAAATAAACTCTTATTTTTCGTTTTCAAGTCTTTTTTTATTATTCGTTTGACAGTCTCATTTACATTTGCAATGGAAATAAAACTTATACCTATATCATAATAAATACATATATATATTGACTCACCTGCAAAACGAATTTTTATCAAATCCAAAGGATGCAAAATCAATGTCGACGTAACGCCTCCCGAAATGCCCGCAACTAAATGCTCGTATTTAACATGTGATGTCAGCTTGAATTTGCCATTGGCACTACTGGCCGCCGGAACGGTTGTTGGCTTCGCAGAACTCACGGTGGACATTTTTGAAAACGACTTTCGACTTTGAATATACTATGTAGTTTATAATTTAATTATTAATTAGAGTGTGTATTGTTGTTATAGGTATAACAGGAACTTTACGATATTGTATTTAGCTATTCACGCGTAACTACGAAATTGTGTATGTAAGCAACACTGGTGGTTGTTGCTAGTATATACTTTGCAATTGTTTTGAACAACACCCGTCGTCCTCTCTTCTTCTTTGCTTGATAAAACAAAACGATTTTGTGGTAGTCGTGATGACGATTTCAGACGCTTGTGCTGTCTGCTGTCAGGTTTTTGCTTGTTGTTGTATTACTGTTACTATGCAGCTTCTTTTCTCTTTTATTCTCTCTTTTTCCTCGAAATTTGACTAAGTCATATAAAAAGCGTATCACCTCCTTTTTTTCGTATTATTTCTTATAAAATTGTGCTAAGTTTATGCATCTTTCGCTTTAGTTATTCATGACGTTTCTTTGTTCTTGTGTGGGATTTTATTGGATTTAAGGGAGGAATTTTTGTGTTTCTTTTGGCGTACTTAAAAAATATCTTTGGTTTTTTATAGTTTGTTTTAAAATGTTAACTATAAATCAAAGAGTGTCCTTTGTTTGAACTGTGCTTAGAAGATTTAGATCACTACAACGGCTGTTATTGGCAGCAGATGAGTCAATTGTTCTCCACTGTGTTCTTTTGTCTCTAACTAGATTTCTATGTAATTGCAAGCGACTGCAGCACATCTTTTTGTGAGAATTTTTCGGCCAATCACTGTTTTCCTTTTGGTCTAGTGAACCAGTTTAGTTTGCACTTTTTTTTATGATGAAATTCCAGTCGACAAATGTATCACGTTTTTGTTCCAAATTGGCTGGCTTTGGTCTCTTTTTTTTCCTTATTACTGGAGTTGCTGGCTGCTCAATGTATTGTATTTGTGGTTGCGTTTTATTTTCGCGTATTATAGCATCTTTTTGTGGTGTCTTATGTAATTTGGTAACGTTATATTACATCCGTTTTTGTCGTTTCTGCGATAATATTTTACTTTCACTGTATCTTTTACGATTGTATACACTTGATTCTTGGCAATATTTTATAACTTGTATATTTCTTTTCTATGTATAGCGGTTTTAATCTTTTTCGGTTATTACTTCGTGGACGACACGTCTTTGCAAGCTCAACTAAGAAATCGGAATGTTGCGAATTCAACTGAATTTGCTCTGCTCCCAAAAAAATGGCTGGGTCAGAGTTGTATGAAAGGTATGAAAATTCAGTATACCAGCAAAGTTGCATTACAGTTGGTATGGTATTGCCAGCTCATAAAAATGGATATTTATTGAAGTGATAACCAACCAAATACAATACCTAAAATGAATATTTCGTACATGATACCCTTACACGGGGTCTCCACCTGAAATAATGTTTGGCATAATATCTGAGAAAACGTCGACAGAATGAGAGAAGGCATTTCTTCAATTTCATCTTAATGTTAAACAAGGGGAAAACGTAGCTATGTTATTCTTATAACATTTCATTTTTGACTCGCTCTCGTACAGTAAACATGTGTTGTTCATGGATGTTTTTATTGTGTGCGTGGCTTGTCTTTTTGTTTTTTTATAATTTTTTGTAAAAAAATGCAGAATAATAATTAAATTGATTTTTTGGCTGTATTTTTATTTCACAATTGTACACTTTTCACAAGAATTACATTTTCAATGATGGCGTCTGTTTATTGTTATGATTGTGTGTGCTGTTTTTGACAGCCCATATTATAACATAGTTGTTACGACAATTGTCGTGACAACTGTATCTTGACATTTATTAAAATACAAACGCTAACACTATTTGAGTGTCCACACGTAACATAATACACTCCGCGATTGAATTTGACGTTCGCTGATATAAAAATATTATATCTTGTCTCTGGTGTAGACCCCATGTTAGAGGCGATTTACACGGTGCAACTGGTTGCATGCAATTTTGCGTGCAACTATTGTTTGTGGGCAAACGGTGTAGAGAAGCAAGCGGGGTAGCAAAAATTGCACGGTTTTCGTTTTTCAAGACATTTTTTGACATTTCTTTTTGCTATCGTTCGTATTCTTGTTAATTTGTTTTATTCGTATTCGGCTTCTAGTGTTTGTATCGTGTATTAGGAGCATTTTTGACAAAAATTAATGTTATATTTTATGAAATTGTGAAGATAACGTCAAAGATATATTTCTTTATTTTTTCTTTAACACAATCTTCCATTTTTATTTTTGTAATTGCTTAAACACCTTTTTATTTTAAATTATTACGAATAAATTAATTTTCAACGAATGAACAACTAAAGAAGATTGGCAAAATAAACGTCAAAAAATTGCATGCAAAAACTCCTCGTGTAAATGTTCATGATTTTTAGAAGAAACTAAAAGAGAATTCAAAAATTGCATGCAACCAGTTGCACCGTGTAAATCGCCTCTTAGTACCCGTTCAGAGTCCTGTTAATTACGGCATAGGTGTTAGCGAATAGTTTGATGCTGTTAATTAAAAGAGGTTGCACGGGAATCGACGCTCGCTTGCAACTTAAATAAAGAAAGTGAGGATATGAATGAAATTGTTTGGAAAAATTAAACAATTTTAAAGGGGAATAAAAATGTGAGAGTTAAGTATATTTCCAGGTTGCGTGGTACGTTCAGTGGTACAGTTTGGCGAACGAGTATAGAACTGGCAAATTGGTGGTTACTTAAGTTTGAGGGTTTGATGGCTGAATCAGTTTTGATTTAACTTAACAAAACAGAGCGTAACAGAACTCAACAAAGTGCAAAAGTTGTCATACAAAATGTATGTAGTAAACTCAATCAGCTGATCTCTTCTGTTGTTTTGTTAACTTAAGTCAAGACTGATTGAGCCTTGAGTTATTTTCTGCTAATTTGTTAATGAACTATATATTCGATATATTTTACATGATTTGTGAACTTTTCTACCAATCACACACACACGCACAAAGTGTTTATTATGAAGAAACAATGAAAACATTGTGAATATTATAAAATTGTGAAACAAGTGGCAGGTCTCGAATGAAAATATATAAAGAAAATAAAACTAAGAAATACATACATAAAGAAAAATATTTTACGTTTTTACAAAATATATAAAAAAATGTTTCTGTTCAAAAAATTTTAAGACATATTTAATTTTATTTAAAAAATAAATTGTTAAGAAAAAAATTATTTTATTATTATGTGCCAATCTGCAAAAATAACACAAATATCATAGAAGAGCTCTTGCTACAATATGTCGAATAAATTTGAGCCAAGATATATCAAGGAAAAGAAAAGGTTAACAGACAGCCGTTAAAATTCTTTTCCATTGTTGAATGATAGGCGACCTGTCAAATAATTGTTTTGTTCACACTCGTTGGCATGTTTGGTAACAAATTCTAAATGATATATTGTAAAATTTATAGTTTCTAATGACTGTGCAAAAATTAATATTCCATTCTACAATCTTAACAAATGCACACATGTGCATTATACATAGTTACTATCATACCACCATATATTTACAATATATATGAGACCAAAGTCTATAAAATAGATGAAGAGAGAAAACAGATTGAGTGCTCCAAGTGCGCTTTGAGTGTTCCAAGTGCGCGTTTAGTACCATTAGCATACACGAGTCCCCCTGCAGGCAATTTTTGTCTACCAAAAAAGGGCTTCTGTTTATAATATTATTCTGTGTATTTAATACACCTTGATAACAAGGTTTGTGTCAAGGATTGTTAGGTGTTGTTGTTGTGAGTTTTAACCGCCAAATTCCACCAAAGATGGCGCCAGCTGGCTTTGTTGATAAATCAGTTTCCTTTTTCCTTGATCCTTGCGCAATCTGGATTTTTGTAGTGGAAACATCTAGGATGAGTTTTGTTGGTTGGAGAAACAAATGCGTAAATTCGTTATGTTACTTATTCTCTATCCTTGAACAGACTTTGAAAAGTAACAGTTGTTTCGCCATCAAGAAAACTCGGTTGAACGGTTTGATGATGAAAATAAAAACATCACTAAGTGCAAGATATGCAACGATATGGCAATGTGTCACTGCAATACAACACTGTGCTCTATTATAATACAAGCGAAATAAGACGAAAATAACATGGCCTAGTAAATGAATTTGTTGACATCAAACAATTGTATTTATTGTATTGAAATGTTAAATTTGTGGTAAATCTAAAGGGGACGAAATATTAAGTAAATAATATCGAAAGACCGATTCAACAATAAAGTATTAAATACCTGCAATATAGAAAACAAGAACACAACAGTTGGAAAACAAACATGAATGGTGATAAGGTAATAACATTAATGAGATATTACAAATTCTGCGTTAAACATCAATAACATTGAGATTATTTTGTGTCATATTCCAGAGAAAAGGCAAACGGGTACGAAAGGCGCCCAATAGAAAGTGGCAGCAGAATGAGGAGCGGACTTTAGTAAATTTCCTACAACAGAATGCTAATAATTTTGAGGTAACGAAACTATTATTATATTAATTACATAAAATAAAAATAATAAAATATAACATAAAATACAACATTGTATACCAACTTATATTGGTATCTGTTTTTCCAAATTCAAATTTTATATTTTAAACGAAGCGCATACCGACTTTTTGGTAATATAGAAAAGATAGCTATGTAGAGTACGAGCATATGTAGTCTTGGCTCTCAAAAGGCCTGAATTGTAGTACATTTATTATGCCTAAACTAAAATTAAAGAATGACATTCTCATCGCCTTAATCTCTTGGATTGCTTGGATACTTAACTCGAAGATATTCTTCTTCGGTAGTTTTTAAAATGACCCTGGAATAGTTTATGTTCCGTAGCGGTTAAAATGTCGTGTTCAAGTTGTTGCCTTAGTGAATACTAAAAAATACTTTTTATTCCTAAGTTTCAACTACTGCAGCCTTAATTTTGTGCGAATGCCTGTCTTGGTGGTTGTATAATAGTACATATCACATTCAAATATCAAAATAATAACTTTTTCCTATAGTTTTTAATTTTAACAATCATGTCTATCACATTTAGAGACCCACAGCACAACTATTTTACAAACAATTTACTGATGACACCCACATAGACATCGACTGGCCCTTAATACGCGCCAAAGTTCGGAATATGCGAATGAGCTATGCCCGAGCGAAGCAATGGTCAGAATCTGCCGATGTCAGTGCCAATTTAAATTCAGGCGAAACTATAAAAGGTATGCTTTACACATACATATATATAAATCAACCTTTTTGAAATATGATAATAATATTGTAACGCTATTCATAGATATTCAACACAGAATGTTTAAATATTACGACGTTTTCGAAAACCTTTTTGGTACTAATACTGACATCTCAGAGACTTTGTTTCCGTTAAACCAAACCGAATATGTAAAAGAAGAAAATCTTAGCGATGGCTATCAGACTTCGTACACCACAGAAGAAATATGTCCGGAAAATGAAGCTAGCAGCAACTTTATGACCGAAGAATCTAACGAATCCCCGAAATTGACTAACGAGACAGATACAAATTCTGTAGATACATTACAACCTAGAGATCTCAAACGATATTCTTTTGGCAATACCCCCAAAAAGCCGAGATTAGATAGCGATGAGTCGATATCGTTGCAAGAAGACGAACTGCAATTTCAACGTGAAAAGCTTGCATTTGAAAGAGAGAAACTAAAGCAAGAAATGGCTATAAAACAAAAAGAAATCGAAAGTCAAGAAAAATTAAAAATATTAGAGCTAGAAATGAAGGAGAGAATAGCGCTGACTGAAATAAAAATGAAAGAAAGAGTGGCTCTGCAAGCGCTAGAAAGAAAGTGGGAGTAATATGTATATGATTCATATGATTTTTCTCTGTTCTTTAAAGTCCAAGAATTGCAATAAAGATAATAGACGTGTCTGATGTAACAATTTAGTAAAGAATGGCTCTATAGAAGTTAGTAGAAATTGGGAGTAAACTGAGTTTCATGTGATTTTCACTTTTTGTTTAAAGTACACTGATTGCAATAAACAATAATATACGGACAGTATCAAGTGCTAGGAAACAGCAAAGTTACTTAAATATACTAAGTAGTTATTATTTATATTTTTATGTTATATTTCTTTATATATTTTACTTTATATTTCTTTTATTGAAAATATACTAAACTTGATTATGTGTTGAAAACTAAAAAAATGCTTAATTTATGATTATTTGAAAAGACGACCGATCAATTGAGGTGATCAAAAAAGTATTAGATGTGCAAATGATGAATGAGCACAAAGCTGTCTATGGAGAACTAATACTGAACTAGTATTATAATACTAATTGTTCGTTAAACATTCTAAAATGATACTAACAAATGTATCTTGCCATTGGCTTAATGATTATGACAATGAGATGCTTACATCTTTTTTTTTATTAATTTTTATCTATCCTAATTTTGAGTTCCCTTAGAAAGTAAAGTCCACACACACACACACACTTGATGTATTATGTTTATTTAATTTTTCATTTAACATTAATTTTTATTTTCTTTCAAAAAATTTTATTACAAAAATGTATGGTGTAGGCATTTATTAAATAATTATTGTTATTTTTTTATCTCATTTCTTGCCGCTTTTAAACTTTTAATTACAAAATATAGACAATTTCATTGTTATTCTCTTGGCATTAATTTAATTAATTTTTATATTGTTTACGATTCTTCGTATTTTGTTATTTGGGAGAAAAACTAATAAAAAAATAAAATAAAATATTATATGGAGAACATGATGAGGGGACTTAAAAATTAGTTTCCAAGGATCAATACAATTGGATGGATGGTGGTGGTGGTGGATGGTTTTAGTAAATGACATGTAAAGGAATTGGTGTTGGTGGTATTTGTTACAGTTTTTATATAACTATTAAGCCATGCGCATAGATATACATTTGATTTGAAGAAAGGCAGAGTAGCAAGTTTAGCATGTTTGTTATAAAGTTATTGGTATAGAGCTCGATTGAATATGATCGTATATAGCATAATTTTGTGATGCAAGCGAATTTCGAATACAAAGCTGTGTATTTTTACATCTTTTATGTAGACCGTGAAATCATGATCATTGTGTTGATATGTTCAAATGAAATAGTAATTTTTTGTATGTGATAAAGGAAAACACATGTTGGCATCACATCCTGGAAAATGTTAAAAACCCATATGTTATACATCTCAATGGTTAGTGTTGACATATTAGTATCTAGTAGTAAATTGGCAAATTTTTTTTCCTCCACTATTGATGTGGTGCCAAACTAGTTCAAAAGAGTCAATCAACTACCGCCCAACTAGAATTTTTGTATTGGTTCTTTACTTGATAGTTTACATCAAATCTTTCGGTCAATTTTTTCTAAATTTTTTGATCTTCAGAATTAATAAATTATAACAAGTATGTTTATGAACACATATTTCAATACCATAGTGGCAAAATTTGATATGTCCAAAATTTATAACATTACAGGAAGCCGATGCAAATTTCGAAATTTTATAAAGACATACCAGCATTCTCTTATTAAGCAATTTAATAGACTTCCACTTATCCCAGACATATAATCATTTGCCAACTAGTTATAACAGTCCTAAGTCGTAGATGTATTAAGTTTCCAATTTTTCCAATTGAAAAAAAAAAAAACGGACACAACATCTTTTGCCATAACGGAACAGATTTTTAACTATTTTTTTCATTCTCTCATATTTTTCGCATTTCTCCTGGTAAAAAGTAGTGGATCAGCTGCTGTATACTTACTTATTTTTCCTTTACACCCTATAAATAAGATATATGAGAGCGTCTCGGACTTTTGTGAAATTACCCGTGTGTATCTTTAGAATACGAAAGTCAGCTGTTTGAGAAACTTTTATTAGATATGTCTATAAACTCGGTACTACTGCAAAGTTGCTGTCGACAACATCTTTTACATTATTGATTACGACGGTGTAAAATTGGTATTCTCGTGGTCGTTTTCGATAACTATCGACGACTATTGACACAAATTTAGTATACTCTCAAGGAAATGTGGGACAAAGTTGATTCGAAACGACTCTGAAACTGTCATCACCAGTTTTTGTTAACGATTTGAAACATTTAAAAGAAATAATTTTAGTTTTTGTAAATTTTAAAAAGGGTTTGTTTAATGATTTCGAGAATGAAAATTTCGAGTAAAATCATTCCGGAGAGGAACAGTTCCGTCCAATTCTAAGGGACAATGTAAGAAAAACAAAAAAATAAATAATTCCTTTGGACCGCCTTTAAGAGATACTAAAAAATCCTTTGTGGTTGTAGTAACGATTCTGGTCTTTTTTATTTGGAGCGAAATTGGTTTCGTCAACACATCAAAGAACTCCAGAAAATTAAGTTTTATTTAAAAAATCAAGGTTTGCTTCCTATTTTTCATCTTCTAACTGTTTCCAGTGTGGACAAATGACCTCTCCAATGCATTCAGTGTTTCGATCGGTATCTTGAAGCTAATGGTTGCGAAAGTTCAATTTTAAATGCATTGTATACACTTAGGAGATAAGACCCCTATTCTAAGGACCTCAATGTTGCTGAAAACTTAATTTTGACTGAAACAGATGTGCTTAGTTCAGTTTTCATAATAGGAACTATTTTTGACAGTACGTAATTATTGCGGCCTAATTAAGGCTTAAGTAGTTCTCGAATCTAAAAAAAAAAAATAAAAAAAGTTGGGTGGCCGGCTAACAGTTAATCATAAATTAGGGTTTTAACACTTCTGTAAGTACTTCTTATCTGACAAGTTTAAGCTTATTCCTCTTCGCTTGAATCTGAACCGGACACAAAAATATTTTTTTTATAAAACACAATAAAAATCAAAAGCTGTTGTTATTTCTTTCATGTTATCGATTACCAGTAGACGTCGTCTCATGGTAGTTACAGCATTTATGTGACGATGTTAAATCGAAGTGATGTTTGGCATAAAAACTACGACGACAACGGGAATATGGGTGATTCATTTCAATTCTTGCGACTCTATCTTTAGTTGTTTGGTAAAAGTTTTGTTTTTTTTTTGGCTCAATCAGTCTTGATTAACCTTATTTTGTGAAATTCTCTAATTCATTAAACAATTAGAATTAGTTCAACTAATACCCATTAGATAAATGAAATTTTTATTTCAATGGTAAAACTAATTGCAATTAGTTGCCATCCGCAAAAAAAATTGGTTTACCTTTACGATTAGAAATTTAATTGACTTCTGCTAATGCAATTAGATATTCAATTAGCTCGAATAAGAATCAATTATTTTGATATAAACAAATTTTTGCAAAAGAATAATTGAAATGAACGAATAATGATGTAGTTCCAATAGAAATAGTTCCTATCATGAAAAGTGAACTCAGGACATATGTTTCAGTCATAATTAAGTTGTCAGCAACATTAAGGTCCTTTGGACAGGGGCCTTACAACCTAAGTGTAAGTGCAGCCAGTCGAAACCTTGAATGCATTAGAGAGGTGATTTGTCCACCTTGGATACAATTGGAAGTAACTGAAGATGACAAATCGGAAGCATAAACTACATTTTTTTTTAACAAAACAGGATTTACTGGAGTTATTGGATGGAACCCATATCAAAATTTTTGCTACAAATAAAGAAGACTAGATTCGTAACTACAACCGCAAAGGATTCTTAAAGGCGCTCCAAAGGAATTAAATAGTTTTTTACAAATTTTCTCACATTACCCCTTAAAATTAGACAAAATCCTTGTACCTATGAGGGATTTTGTTTCCAAGCCCCTATTTGTTACTCGGAATTGTTATTCTTGACGTCATTAAACAAAACCTTTTTTAAATTTACAAAAACTAAAATTATTCCTTCAAATTGTTTCAAGTCGTTACTAAAAACTGTGACGACAGATTCAGAGTCGTTTCGATTCAACGTCGTCGTCACATTTCCTTACAGAATACCTATGTCTTATAGTTTACGCGTGTTTGAACATATCTGTGAAAATTTGACACAAAACAACTTATCTCGAAATTAAACAATTTTTCAGAATTTTGGTTATAAATATATTTTTGGCAGATTGGCAGGTCAGCTGTAAACTATTGAATCGCCAACTTTTAGAAAAAGAGCTTTTGCACTAAAAATTTCACGAAAAGATTAAACATTTGTTAAATACCCTTTTTATATAAGAGACAATGCCACGCCTCTCTGTTAAATTATGTTTTCTTTTAGCCGGTAATAAAACTTGAGCGACTAAAACAAAAGATCAAAACATGTTGCCAACTCTGACCTGTCAAATTTGAAAAGGATAACGGTAGATCTGTTTACAAAATATACTGTTAATATCAGTGTCGACCTGACACGACAAACGAGAATAATAGAACACACACACACACACACACACTAAATATATCTGCTATTACATATTTTCTCCTCAAACGAATTGTATTTACTGTATTTGACACATAAGCTTGCATACAATAAGTTTAGCATCTTTAACTGTGGTAATGGTCGGTGGTCACCGCTACTAGGACTTGGACCACAAGTAACCAACCAGTGCGCAGCAATTGCTTTTTTAATCGAGCTCAGTTGTTGTATTTATGTTGCGGTTTATTTATGTTATTTGAGTACGAGTACTAGTAGTATTTAGTAATTATGTTGTAGTAGTAATAGTAATTTGTAACGTTTAAATAAACAATTTAAAAAAAATTCAACAAATAAATAAAAATAAAATTATATTTCTTTTTTTTCTGTTTGTTTGTTTTGTTTCTTGTTGTTGGTTATTTTACTTAATAATCAAGTTGAGCTTGAGTTGAGGCTAAACAAAATTGAAATAAAAACGATGATTTACAATATGATTTAAGTAGTAGTAGTAGTAGAAGAAGAAGACGAATAGATGAGGAGGGTTTGGTTCCTTTGCATTTTTTTTTGTTGGTTTGTTTTGTTATAGTTTAACGATTAACATAAAGTTTCTCTATTTTTGCGTTTAATTGAATAATTAAATTATTTATAGAATTATCAAAAAGAGAATACAAAAACACTAAGGGATAGTACAAAAGAGTAAACTAATTTTCTTTTTAGGCAAAACAGACAAATTAAAATAAAAGTACAATACGTACGAACGAACGAACAGACAGCAAGAGCAGTTGGATATGGTAATGATGGATAGAATAAATAAAAGATAAGTTATATAAAATAATAATACAAAATCTTGTTACATAAAAAATAATACAAAAGTGAATAATTATAAAAGAAAAGAAATACAAAAAAATATAAAACAAAAATAAAAAATAAAATACATTCAAAAATTAAAAATAATAATTTCGATTGTTTTACGTGAAATTGTTTGCTTTTTTTCTGTTTGTTTTAAATATTTTCTTTATAATAATTATAATTATATAAAAGAGAGGGTGGGGGCGCACGATCAATCAGGCGTGCTTTTGTTTCCTTAGATGATGAAGTAGTTTTTGTGTATTTCAAATTTTTAACAACAGATAGTTTGTTATAGTGATTGACGACGATGATGACGAACGATGCGTTGCTGATGATGATGTTGTTTTTGTTGTAAGAGAGTAGGAAGGATATCATCATAATGCTGCTTTCATCTTCTGTTTTGTTTGTTGTTGCTGCTGTTGTTTTACACATCGTCCGACGCTGCCGCTGTGGTAGCTGTTCCATTGGCATCCTCCTTGTTGGTACTATTACTCTCGGTGGTGGTGGTGGCTTTGGTGTCATTGTTGCTGGTGTTGTTGGTTCTTGCCGCTACACCATCGGTGGCATCTTCTTGCTCTCGTACCGTGGCCTCTAGGGCTCTAATACGATTCTCATGCTTGACGATGATAGCCTTTAGTTTGCGGATTTCATCGGTTATATCACGTAAATCTTTTTCCTGAGAAAAAAGAATAAGGAGATAATGTGATGAATGCAAATCATAGAGAGAAATCAAATGGCACAATTTTTTTTACACAATGACAAATTGTTATCTTTTATCCTGACACAAAGTATAATTTTTTTGTTAAACAAACAAAATCTCTTACAATTTAAACAAACTGTGTAACTTTTATTAGAACAACACTCAGTATGTTGAGACATTATTAAATTAATTGAAATATACATATATCATTACAAATAAAAGTACTTACAGTGATTCCACTAACCGGCGCAGATCCAGATGAATTATTATTGGCCGATCCAGCACTGCTGCCCAGTGTCGCCGTGCTGGCACTCTTTGAGGTTCCTACGGCTGCTTTATTTAAAATGTTGGCCTTCTTTGTCACAGATAATGATTTGCTGGCTGATTGTGATACATATCCTCCCTGTACAATAGAAACACGATCCTATTTAGATTTTTTAGTAATTCTGTTCGGTAAAGCGTCGTGGAACAAGCAAGCAACACAAAACACAACTAGCAATGAACGCGGCGGCGCAACACAGAACCACACCACACCATCACGTCACGTCACATCACATCACCATCACAAAACAATTTGGAGGCTGGTTGGGGGTGGGGGTTCTTCGTTGTGGGCGAGTAGTAGTTGCGTATTAGATTGAGAGAGAGAGAGACAGTGTGAAGCCGTGTGATTTGTTTTTAATGTGCATGAAATGGGTATGAAATGCAAGCCAATGCTAATGCGTAACAATGAAAAAAGGTCAAGAAACCGTATACAACAAAGTCGAACTTCAAAAGCATTTAAAAAAAATTTATATAAGAGATCATTGGCGTAACATAACAAGAACTGGTATATTTGGTTTATTGTATTAGTCAATGGCATTTGCTAAACGAACGACAAAACAACATTGCACACATCGAGGCAAAAATATTGAACGAAACACTTGAATTGGAAATATTGGAATACATTAAGGAAAAGCTTAAATTTACCTATACAAATGTCTTTTGAACTATTGTCTATTGATTGTAGGGAACAAAAAGAGAGAATATTCGTCGCTCATAAGAATTTAAAAGAGATAATTAAAAATGTTACCTAAATATTACAGAATTCTATTGCATTAGAGCATTGATTTGGTAAAAGACCTATATAGGCTCTTACCGAAAGTACTGTATTATAAATGTGTCGCGAGTTTGCATATTGTACTCGCTACATACATGGAAATGGGATAGTTATGTTCGGGAAAAATGTTAGGAGGGAAATACTAGTGGGGGTCGGTCATACATTTTACCCCTCTAGAAGGCACAATAGGAGCAGCAGGAACTGATTTCATAAAAAAATAAAAAGAAGTTCCATTGGGATGCCACCTTAAAGGTTGAAGGTAAGAGGCAGATATGATCTGAGAAACTGTTGGGGTTGCAAAAATATTGGGGGCCGGTTGTTGTTGTTGTTGTAACAGCTGGTGGTAGCTGGGGTGATAATTCTTTATACCGATTTTCTATTTATCGGCACTCGATGGGGCATATAATCCGATTATCATACGATCATTGTTGGCAACTCTGTTCGTTCCTTTGTAGATAACAAGGTTTGTGTCAAGGATTGTTAGGTGTTGTTGTAGTGATTATTTAGGCCAAATCCCATCAAAGATGGCGCCAGCTGGCTTGTAGATTTATATGAGATGTTGATATATCATTTTCCATTTCCCTTGATCCTTGCGCAATCTGGATTTTTGTAGTGGAAGCATCTAGGATGAGTTTTGTTGGCTGGAGAACTCAAAAGTATTTGAAAAAGTAATTTTTCATCGATGTTGATTTTGGCCAGTGCCCCGGCCGGGAATCGAACCAGGCACCTTCGGATTGCTAGTCTACGTCGCTTCCACTGAGCTATCGAAGGCTTGGGGGCCGGTTAAACATTTATCTGTTTTAAGGGCGCCTCCGGAGAAGTAAAAGCGGTGGGTGACAATTTTATAAGGTAGTGAAGATGGGGAGCTGGCATGTTTTGGAAAAATGTTAGGAGCGAATAATGACTAAGAAATCAGTCATACATTTGAACCCTCTAGAGGCGATTTCGGGACAGTTGCAAGGCTGTTGTGGATTTTTTTTCCATGTATATTTGTATGCATGCATGCACGTATGAGTAATATGAATGTTATGCAAATTTTATATTAATCATACGCACTTCGTTCCAATATTGGGCGTTAATGGTGTTATAATAACACAGTACAGCACATGATTTTGGGAGTCAATTCTGAGAACTGCACGTGAAAGTAGACCCAAAAAGAAGAAGTTCTGCATCATTCGTTTTTTCAAGTTACATGCCATAATAATTTAATATTTATTTGAAATTAGTAAGTATTTGTCACGTTTTAGGCTCTTTTGTTATATGGTGGCGTATGATTATCATAACTAATATTCCACGTAAATCATACGCCACTGAGGACAACAGTTTTATTGATACTGCTACAAAATAAACCCAGTTCAAAATCATTTGTGGAACGGAAAAGTGAAACTGTTGCTTATGTTGGGAAACTTTATATGAACCGATTAAAGGAATTGTAATTCTTAATTTTTTTAAATTTGTTTCAGCTAAATCGGACTAGTGGTTCTCGAGTTATGTATTCGATACCAGAGCTGTAAACTAATCATTACAATTTGTACTCATTACTGCTCAATTACAAATACAAGTACATCTAAAAAGGAATTGAAAGTTAACTACAATTCTAATTACATGAGGAATTGGAATTGAAGCTAAAAGTCTCAACTACACAGGTAATTGTACTTGAAAGTAATGATTCCTAATTACTTTTCAATTAGCTCAATTACTTTTTAATTACAAGGAGTTGAAAGGAATTGACGGAATTGGGAGGAATTGGAAGGAATTTAGAGGAATTGTTGCAATTTGGAAAGGTCCGTTATGTTAAAATATATTGCTCCCACTCTCCTTTTCTCTTTGTGACGTCACACTGCTATGTTTACATACACTTCACATGTTATTTGATGACAGCTGATAGCAGCAATTCCTCTTAATTCCTTCCAATTCCTCCCAATTCCGTCAATTCCTTTCAATTCTTTGTAATTAAAGAGTAATTAAGCTAATTGAAAAGTAATTAGGAATCATTACATTCAAGTACAATTACCTGTGTAGTTGAGACTTTTACTTTCAATTCCAATTCCTCATGTAATTAGAATTGTAGTTAACTTTTAAATACTTTCGAACATGGTAGGTAATGATTACTTGTACTTGAGTTTACAGCTCTGTTCGATACTTACTAACTTCAATTCGATACTAAATTATTATGGCATGTAACTTGACAAAATGAATAATACAGATCGTTTTATTTTGGGGCTACTTTCACGTGCAGTTCTCAGAATTGAGTCCCAAATAAATGAGCTGAAAAATGTTGTAATGTGTAATAAAAATTTTTAGATGAAAAAAAGGTTGGCCTAAGAACGCCAAACTCTTAGGGGGTTTTACTATACTGACCTAGTACCTTCACCCTGACTTGTAATTTCTCACCCCCCAGATAATGACGCCGGAAAACTTCTACAGTGTTATCTGCCAATAAGTAGAAGTCTCTTTTCTTGAATAATCATAAAGATACTGTCAACCTACTTGTCATAAAGTTTAAAAGATTTACGTACACTAAAGATAGTTTCCTAATTGATTTGACGTTTGTAGTAATACTAAAGGAAACCTATAACTAATTTTTAGCAAAAATAGGACAACATATCTTTTGTCAAAAAAAATGTATGCATTTACTGCATATTCACCGTTTCTGTAACTCCCGAGTTTTACTTTCAAAGAAGTCGCAAAATTCTCTTGCAAAACGCTCTTATGACATTGAAGAGATCGTTTTATCGTTTTCAAGAGATTTTACTTCTTGGGAGTTTTTTTTTCTTTCTGCTTGATACTGTGCACTCAATTTTGGTGGTCAAGGTCGAATCATAGTGGCGTTTTCATATGATACCATGACAAAATCACCATGAGCACTGTATTCCAATATTTGGTAGCGATTGTTGGAGGCATGTGTCATTGAAAAACTTACTTTGAGCGAAAATGTAACGGGTTCGGCGTCTTCGCCCATAATCCATTTTTCCGCGGTAATGGCAGCATCTTCGGCTAAAGTGTCGGGATACAAATCCTCTTGGAACAAATCCGATTTGCGGGGTACGGTCATGGAGATGACTTGGCACAAGCCGTTATTGTTGAGACGATAGAACTTGGAAATTTCACAGGTTGTGACGTCGCAACCACGCTTTGGCATCATGCCAATACCACGTTGTGGATCTGGCGTTTGGAAGGTATTTATATAATGGACGAATGGTGGTTCAGGGGTGACCTATGGGTAATACAAATGACATAAATTTTGAGTTTAAACATTTATAGATAAATAATTTTGCCCACTAACTTCAAAATATCTGATAACAGAATCGCCTTTGCCGCATAGGTAAATAAGGTTCGTATCAGGATCATATAGTGGGAACATTACACCGTTTGATGTATCTAATTCAACCATAACAATAGGATCACTCAAAGCATCAGGGGCACGCAATGAATATTGACGTTCAGAAGAACGATTGAAACCGGTGGTAAAGATTAAACCGTGACGCAGGAATATGGCTCTAGTTGCCTTTGAGCCTTCATGACACACTGCCTCGCTATCAATATCACCAGTGCGTGGATCGTAGATGCGAATCTTTTTATCCTTGCAGGTAGTGACGAGCTTAGAGCCATCCCAGTTAAAGCAGGCACTGTAGACAATGTCGGGATGAGAATCGATGTGTACTAAAATTTCACCGGTGCCAACGTTCCAGATAACAACCTACAATGAATTCAATTAGTTTCTCCAAATGAATCTCAATTTGATTATTATTTTCTTACCTGATTGTCCGAACCGGCTGTCAGTAGGACATTTAAAGCGGAGGGATGCCATAACACTAGACCAACACGACGTTGATGGAACACTAAATCGACTACGGGGTCAGTAAGTGTCCTCGAGAGTCCACCATCGGGAATTTGCCAAACTTTAACAACACAATCTTCAGAACCGGAGGCAATGACATTGTCATTGTGGGGACACCAGGCAATATCAAGTACGGGACCCTTGTGACCACCGACTAGAGGATGATCGGCAGCGATACGTCCCACCTACAAAAAAAAAAATGAGAAAACAAAATAAAATTATTGAAAAATTTTGTAATAAAATAAAAACTAAACATAAATCTCTATAATTAAACTAAGCAAAGGGCCAACATTCAGATTAATATGTGAAATTATATAGAACGATTTTAAAACTACTTTATAATCGGTCTTATTCCCGTAGTCGTCGTCGACGCAAAACGACGTCGTCTTGTGACGACGCTGTAAAATCGGTATTCTCGTAGTCGTTTTCGATAACTATCGGTTACTATTGACACAAATTTGGTATTCTGTAAGGAAATGTGACGACGACGTTGAATCGAAACGACTCTGAATCTGTCGTCACAGTTGTTAGTAACGACTTGAAACAATTTGAAGGAATAATTTTAGTTTTTGTAAATTTAAAAAAAGGTTTTATTTAATGACGTCAAGAATAACAATGTCGAGTAACAAATAGGGGCTTGGAAACAAAATTCCTCATAGGTACAAGGATTTTGTCTAATTTTAAGGGGTAATGTGAGAAAATTGGCGAAAAACAACTTAATTTGTTTGGAGCACCTTTAAGAACCTGTCTTCTTTATTTGTAGCAAAAATGTTGATATGGGTTCCATCGACATATCCAATAACTCCAGTAAATACTGTTTTGGTAAAAAAAATTAGTTTATGCTTCCGATTTGTCATCTTCAGTTACTTCCAATTGTATCCAAGGTGGACAAATTACCTCTCTAATGCATTCAGGGTTTCAACAGGAATCTTGCAACTACTGGCTGCACTTACACTTAGGTTGTAAGGCCCCTGTCCAAAGGACCACAATGTTGCTGACAACTTAATTATGACTGAAACATATGTTTTGTCGTGAGTTCACTTTTCATGATAGGAACTATTGTATGGGAGCTATTACGTAATTAAATGCTGCCTTATTAAGACTTAAGTCAAATCTCAAATCTAAAAAAAGTTGGAAGGCCGGCCAACAGATAACCTCAAATTACGATTTTAACACCGATGAACATACTCGTTATTTGGCAAGTTTAAGATCATCGGATCATAGTCGGAGTATTTTCCTTTCCAGCATAAGAAATTTCTTGCTTTCCTCATCGCTTGAATTTGATTCGGGCACAAAAATATTTTTTCATGAAACACAATAAAAATCAAAATAAATCAGCTGATGTACAAATGTTACATCAGCTGTTGTCATTTGTTTCATGTTATCGATTACTAGTCGACGTCGTCTCATTGTAGTTACAGAATACCGAAATAGCATTGATGTGACGACGATGTTGAATCGAAGTGACATTGACATAAAAACGACGACGATGTCGACGACGACTACGGGAATAGGGGTGAATATAACGAAGTAATGATAATTAATTTATTCAAATCGAAGAATAATAACGCTGTACAACGTTTTTCTGCCCATTGATTTGGGACTCAATTCTGAAAAGAAGTTCTGAATCATTCGATTTGACAAGTTACATGTATAGGGGAATTTGTCATGCATTGAAGATTAATCAGATATTATTATACCTACTCTAAATTTCTCATCACATTTCTATGGCTCAAATGGCTCAAAAATTCACCTATTATAAGTTTTACCTATCACATCATTTGCAAGCATATTTGCATTTGATGATTTCATATTTTCAGTTTTGACTTTTAGAAATCTTAATAGATAAATATTTGCGACTACATATAGTATTGATTTGCATGCCAAAAATGTTATATAGATCTTATGACGCTTGTGATACTGCATGTGCCTATTATATCCGCCGGATGCTTTGCAGAATATAAATCAATATGCGCATGGGAACACACGGTGTTGCAGTGTCGTGTGTTTTAAACAGGTGTCAACAAAAATTGTTACACATAATAACAATTTTTTTTTTATAGTTTTTATAATTTTATAGTGATTTGTTATTATATCTCAGAAATTCTATTGGTTTCAGTGTTAGTGCTCTACCAAGAATTGTTGAACATTGTTTCTCTGTCTGTAGCCAAACATTAGGCAAAGTTTAATGGATGTACCAAAAATGTATTTAATGTACCTCATACATTTAAAATACAAAGTACAGAAAAGTACAAAAGTCCCATGAATAAGATATGGGAGAGCTAGTTGCATTTAAGTAATGTAGCACATAAAAAGGTACTAAAATTACATATTATGTACTAAATGTACGTAAATTGTAGTAAAGTACATAAAAATGTATTTAAATTACATATAAAAGTGTTTATTAAAGTGCAAAAAGCATTACGTAAAAATTTACAAAAAGAACAAATAAGTACTTAAAACACAAAATGTACACAAACTGTACTAAAAATTTCCTAAACTGTATTACAAAGTGCACCAAATGTACTAAAAAGTAAAAAAAATATACTAAAAATTTGCATAAACTAGTACTTAAAAGTATATAAAATAAACATAAAATATAGTACAATAAATAATTTAATTGATGTACCCAAAATGTATTTAATGTACGTAACAGTTCATACATTTTATTGAGATATGGGAGAACTACTCGCATTTAAGTGATTTAGCACGCACTTAATAAAAACTCACTTCACCCATACAAAAAGGTACTAAAAGTACATGTCACATACTAAAAGTGCATAAATGTACTAAACATACGTACTATTAAAGGTACATACGAATGTGTTTAAAGTACAAAAATCGTATTTACATTACGTAACAATTTACAAAAAGAACAATTACACAAAATGTAATAAAAAGTACATAAAATGTTCAAAAAATTACTTTAAATGTACATCAAGTTTTAAAAGTATACCAAATGTACCAAAAAGTAAATTAAATGTTCTAAAATGTAGTAAACAGTAAATAAAATATACTAAAAGGTGCATAAAATAGTTAATAGTAACAAGTTAATAACAGAACATGGCATGTTCTAACAGTACATAGCATGTACTAACAGTATAAAACGTGTAATAGAAGTATATAAATGTACTAAAAAAATCATAAAGGTACAAAACGTAACAGACTTACAGAAATTATGTTCAAAGTACAAAAGAATATTACACAGGATGTTATAAAAAAGTATATAAAAAAGTATATAAAATAGTACTAAAATGCATATAGCAATGGACCAAATGGTACTAAAAAGTATATAAAATACTAAACACACGAAAATTTGGCAAAAAATACTAAAAGGAAATGAAAATATGGAAAATTTTAAAGTTAGGGTACATAAGAATGTACTAAAAGTATAAAAACCGTTAAAAAATATGTTAAATGTACTTAAAAATGTAAATGTATAAAGTACCTAAAAAATACGTACAAGTGTACTTAAATCACGTAACAATTTACTAAAAGAACATAAAATAGTACACAAATGTAATAAAAACTACATAATAGTATTAAAAAGCCATACAAATGTACTAAAAAAGACTTAAATGTACTAAAATAATACATAAAACAGTATTAAGTAAGAACATGAATGTACTAAAAAGTACATAAATGTAATAAAAAGTACTTAAATGTATTAAAAAGCAAATAAATGTCCTAAAGAGTACATAAATGTACTAAAAAGTACTTAAATGTACTAAAAAATACATAAAATAGCAATAAATAAGGACATAAACGTATAAAAATATACACAAAAGCACTAAAAAGTACGGAAACGTGCTAAAAATTGCAAAAGTACAAAAAGTAGTACCGAAAAGTGCACTAACAACTGCATAAAACAATACTAAAAACACATAAAAAAATACTTAATTTGCCTCAAATACAAAAAATAACCAAAAACATTGAAAAATTTGCAGAATTTGCAATACATTACAAATGTACTAAAAAGTTCACAAAATATACGAAATACTCAAAAATTTACTTAAAGTACAAAATGTAAATAAAACATTGAAAAATTTACATAATGTGCGATACATAAAAATTTACTAAAAATTCAAGTATTTTATATAAACTATATACGAATATACCAAAAGTACATAAAAGTTCGAAAAAGAAAATAAAAGTTAGTTTATTCTTCACTTTATGATTTTTTTTTGTAAATTTTTATCACTTCATAGTACTAAAGAAGAACATAAATGTACTAAAAATAGTAATAATTTGCGATACATAAAAATTTACTGAAAATTCAAGTATTTTATATAAACTATATACGAATATACCAAAAGTACATAAAAGTTCGAAAAAGAATATAAAACTTAGTTTATTCTTCACTTTATGATTTTTTTTTTGTAAATTTTTATCACTTCATAGTACTAAAGAGGAACATAAATGTACTAAAAAGTACATAAAATAATACTAAATAACAACATAAATGTACTAAAAATTACATAAAATAGTACTAAATAACAACATAAATGTACTAAAAATTACATAAATGTAGTACAGAAAAGTACATAATATAGTAATAAATATGTAAATTTGTATCAGTTCATAGTACTAAATAAGAACATAAATGTACGAAAAATTACACAAAAGCGCTAAAGAGTACATAAATGTACTAAAAGTACAAAAATAGCAATAAAAACAGCATAAATTATACTAACTACTAAAAAATTTAATCAAAATACAAAAACCAAAGAAATATATCGACAAATTTACAAGATTTGCAATATATTAAAAAGTACATAAAATATACTAAATAATCGAACATTTACTAAAAGAAAGGTCAACCGTGATCAAAACATAACTGTAGTAAAAAGCACATAATTGTACTAATTTTTTTTTGTAAATTTTAGTACATTTACTTAAAGGTACATAAATGTACTAAAAAGTACATAAAATAGTACTAAATATAAACATAAATGTATTGAATAGTACACAGTAGCGCAAAAAAGTACATTAACGTGGTAAAAAGTACATAAATGTGCTAAAATTAATCTCTTATATATTTTTATATCAATACATATCTGACATATACAATTACAAAAACTTGGTTGCAAGAGTTCTTATTTATCGTTCCACTTTATCATTGTATCAATACCAGTATGTCCAACTTTTTTAATTTTTCGATTCAAAGTTATGAAACTTCATAAAGACAAATGTTTTTGTATAGAGCAATTTAATAGACTTCTACTTATCTCAGACATATCATCGTTTGCTTACTTGTTCTAATAGTCCTACAAGGCATATTAAATGTTAAAAAAAATATTTTCCAAATTGAAAAAAAAAAACAGCCATATCAACTTTTTTGGGGAATAGGACTTTGCTCAAAGGTGAAAATTTACTAATTGTAACTCACTTGGGAGTGACCAGAATCGATTCCTTTATTGTACTGTCCAAGCAGCTAACTACTTCCCGCATTAGACCAAGTATTCCCCGGGAAAGTAGGCTTAAGCCGTTGAAGCATGGTTGCATCGTGGGATTGGATGCGCAGATAGCACCCCCTTTACACCCGATGAATGTGGTATGGGATAGCTACTCGCGTTGTTGTGAATTAACACGATTTCTATTTTTAGATTCATAACTAACGGCACCTACTTGTTTATCAACACATGCTTCTCACTGTTTGAGAACCCTTTAGACATGCCGATTGACTCAACACTTATACTGCGAAGTTGCTGACGACAACATCGAGGGGGCCGACAATGAAAGAATTTTTTTTTTTTTTTAGATGCCTGGAGCCAGGAGTTGAACCTGGGATCTCCCGCATGGTAGTCGAGTGTTCTTACCATCTTGCCACGGCCGTTTCCATTTACATTCCATTAATGTGGTATGGGCGGGTGGGCCGATGAATGAAAATTTGGATACCTGAGACGGGAATCGAACCCTGGATCTTCCGCATGGTTGTCGCGTGTTATAACCATAATGCTACGCTTGGCCGAACTTTGCATAAGATTAGATCAGCACTGATCTAATTTGATTCAATCAGAATTAGTAATTTTTCGGATCTGGCTATATTTTATTAAATCGATTTTTTTCAAAGGTTTTACTGTTCTCGGTCTAATTTTGTTATACTTTCGTAAACTGAAAAAGAGCGAACTACTTAAAAATTGAGTCTAAAAACACACATAAAAGTCTGTAATCATTTACTGGTTTATGTAACCGAACAAAAAACAAGAACCCCTTATAAGAGGTTCTGCTCGCATTATCTTATGCAGATTTAATTTTCTCTACCTAATAATATATTTTTAGGTAAAGATTTCCAAAAATTATAATTAGTACGTAATTTACATTAACTTCGCATATTCATAATATTGTAAAACTTTACCAAATTTATTAGCATAGTTTTGACTAAGATGCTTTGGTTGTATTCCACAAATCCTTTGAGTAGAATTAATAATTAACAATCTACTCTCTGCAAAATAATAAGTCTTATATATTCGCTTTTCATACATTCAGCAATCATTAACAAGCATTTATAAATAACTTATTACAATATCCATTAGGCACTATTAAGTACACATACACCTATTTACATTGTACATATCAATGATAATTATCTTTAGATTTGTATATCTAAGTAATATATATATTTTGCCACCTCATCTATAGTTTTTGGCACTACAAATATGATGATTCATATAATTTTCTACTAAAAATACGCCTAGAAAAAAATTGTATGCCTTTAAAATTTTATTGTTCATTATTATCTATAATTACAATAAGAAAATTTGTTATTCCATAAGGATAAATTAAAAATGACTTCACACTTTAATATATATAACATATCCGTTCATAATTTTATAGAGTAGAAGACCTAAAGTAAAAACAAAAAATCTACACAGAGATTTCCAAATTTATATATTTCAAATCAAATGTTGAGGAACAAAAAGTTGTACATTTGTGACTATTTTGGGAAATGAAACTGAAATGATCTATAAATAGATTATATACTTCTTGATTGTTTCATGCGTTATAATATATTTGAACAGCATTTTTTTTTCTTTCATGTTGGTCTTTTTGGCCAATGGCCAAGGAAATGGGGTAACGCGCGCAAAAAACAGAAAAAAAAATCAGAACAGAAATCATGTATAGGCGTAATAAAAGAAAAGTTTACGGAAATTTTTTTCGGTTTTTTTTTCGTACAAACATCGGACGTTGGTGAGGATAGATATGATGATATTTAAATAATAAACATTGTGTTGGAGAATTAGAGCAGCAAACATTTTGAAATTTCGCAACAGAAATTGCAGAGTGGAAAATATTTCAATATGTATCTAAGGGATTAGTACATATTTAGATATTGTAATATACAATTCATACATATATTAAGATTAAAGTAAAATTCACATTTAGTAATGTCCAAATTACAAGATGAATAACAGTCGATTTATTGATTCAATCAAATCGCCAAATCTCAACAAGAATCCTATATGATTTCTTAAATTACACTGAGTTGTAATTTGAGGAGTGCCGGCATATTTCTAGATCAAGCCGTTCAGAATTCATAACGTGTGTGCAGCAGCACTTTTCAGAATTTGCGGTGGGATTTTTTATAATGACATTATGTGTATAAATATTAGAATATGTGTTCTATATTTATTTTGCTTGTCATATTTTAGATTTTTGTGGTCGAATGTATTATACATAGGGACATACATACATACCATTACGATTGATATGAATAACTGCAATATTTTTGAATCTGACATATAGTATATATAAAAAGACTCGTAATCAAACGCAAAGGAAGCTAGACATCACCAACTCTCTTACTTACTCCAAACAAACACCCCCTAGGTTCTGATGTTCCCGACATACAGTGGCAGCATATTGTGAATTCTATGACCACTGCCGCAACGACAGTACTGGGTTAAGAAAAACCACGCTCAGACAAGCCCTGGTACGATGATGAATATCGCGAAATATCTGAGGAAATAAATCCTGCATCCAGGGAAAAAACTGCAGCCAATAGCAACGCGTGCAGTGACGGAGCGTTATAGTGAGAAAAGGAGGCAGATGAAACGCCTGTGCAGGCGGAAAAAGCATCTATGGAAGAAAAGAGAGAGCCAGGATATCGAAAACTACAGAGATAAAGGTGAGGCCCGAAAGTTCTACCAAAAGGTTAAAAGCAGAGGTTTTAAAACAGGGATCCCCACCTGTAAGTACAAAGACGGAAATCTGGTCCCGGACACTCAAGAGTGTGCTGCAAATATGGAGGGAACACTTTCGGTCTCTACTCGTTCCCCAAGGCTGCATAAGTGACGAAATCACACCAATCATCGACGATGGAGTAGACTGCCCACCACTGATCCAAAACCAGATCAACACGGCAATTGCACGGCTTAAAAATAATAAAGCTGCGGGAGCCGATGGACTGCCGGCAGAGCTTTTTAAAGCCGGCGGCGATGAGCTGGTAACATGCATGCACCAGCTCATAAACACGATTTGACTGAGGGAGTGCATGCCCGATGATTGGAATCTGAGTGTCCTATGTACCGTGCTTAACAAAGGCGATCCAAGTGTGTTTGTCAACTATCGCGGGATTAGCATTTTACCCATCGTCCTGTCTAGTGTGTTTTGTGAAAGACTAAAGCCCATTCTGGCGAACCTGATTGGACCTTATCAGTGTGGCTTTTGACCTGGTAAATCCACGACCGACCAGATATTCACACTACGACACTACGACGGAAATGACCCAAGATATGCATAACGACACCTACCATCTTTTCTTTCGACTACAAAGCTGCATTCGACAGTCCGATACGACACAAATTGTTGGATGCTATGGCTGAGTTTAGTATCCCCGCGAAGCTAATACGACTTTGTGGGATGACACTGACAGACACGAAAATTGGCACAAATCTGACAGAGCCATATTCTACCAAATGAGGGTTTAGACAAGGCGATAGTCGTTCCTGCGATCTCTTTAACATCGTATTGAAGATGATCATGCGGAAGGCTGCAGTAAAGAGGAATGATACCATCTATAACAAAAGTCACATGTTGCCGATGATATAGATATCATTAGCCGTGCATTTCGGGATGTTACTGCGGCTTTTTCGAACATTGAAAAGCAGTCGGTGGAAATGGGTCTGGTGATAAATGAGGACAAAACCAAGCAATTTGTTACAACGAACAAAGAGTTCACTTGTCTGGAACGCTGCGTGAATGTTGAACACTATAACTTTAAAGTGATAGATGATTTTTGTCTACCTCGGCGGCTCCGCTATAAACAAAAATAATAATGTCAGCCTGTAAATCAAAAAACGAGTATTGATCGCAAACCGCTTTTACTATGCGATAAGCAAGCGATTTAATGACAAAGCGCTCTCTCGAAGAACAAAGATCCAACTATACCAGACTCTGATCCTACTTGTATTGCTCTACAGCGCAGAATACTGGGTAATGACGTGGGGGGATTAATCTATTCTGGAAGTTTTAGAGAGAAAAATAATAGGCAAAATATGTGGACCCATCATCGTTAAGGGCGAGTATCGTCGTCGAATGAATCATAAGCTGTATGAACTGTACAGCGACATCGACGTAGTCAAACGCGTTCAAATAGACCAAATGCCCTGGATTATAGACGTTGTACGAATGGATAAAAATGTTCCAGCTCGAAAGTTTTTTGTCAATGAACTCGATGGGCGGCGCAGGAGGGGGCGACCAAAACTTCGTTGGATGGACCAGGTGAAAGAGCTGTTATCTACACTTGGTGTGACTAACTATCTACGGAGCGCAAATGACCGAAGCGCTTGGAATTCTTTTCTACGTGCGGCTACTGATAGATTATTTTCTGTTTTTCTGCTGCCAATTAAGAAGAAGAAGACATATAGTATCAAAATGAATAAGCTGGCGACTTGGGCCACACTACAAGGTGGACTGGCTTCTTGTGGTATACGGTGTTCCCAAGACTTGAGAGAAATGGAAGGAATATTGTAGCCTATGTGCACGACATGGTCATTCATGTTACTGGGAGATTTGCATTGATTATGAGTGACCTAATACAAAGTGACTTACAAGCTTTATCGGAATGGATTTGAAAGTCTATCCACAGAAAATGGAGCTATTCACGCGCAAATACCTTAATGAAAAGTTTGCCGGAAATACGGTTAAACATTTTCGGGGAGGTGCGAAACTCCAAGTCAGGGTGAAGGTACTAGGTCAGTATAGAAAAACACCCAAAGGGTTAAATTTTCTCTGGCCAAACTTGTTTGTTCGCTAAGTTTTTCAGTTATAACTCAAGAACCATTCTTTATTTCATTCTTCAGCAGAATTGTAGAAAACGCCAAAACCTTTGGGGGTTTTACTATGCTGACCTAGTACCTTCACCCTGACTTGGAATTTCTCACCTCGCCAGAGTTATGATGTGCGTATGATTAATATAAAATTCGCATAAAATTAATATTACCTATACGTTGTACATACATATGTAGCAAGTATCATATTAAAATGTTCCGAGGAAATTTTCCCCGGAAAATTTTAATGTAGGTCTCCGCAGAAATGAACTATCTCCAACCTATTTCTAGACATGATATTTCATTTTCTTTTATTGACTTTTGATTAAAAAAAATCCAACTTTAACCCACTGTATACAAAAATTGTGACGTAGTGGAGCAAAATGGAGTTTAAGGTTTTGCTACTGCCTTTTTAACATTTCATAAACATTTCATTTTGATTTTATTTTGGAACCTTTGACTCATACAGGTTATTTGTCTTCGGTGATTCTTAGTGAAATTTTCCGGAGAATATTTCTATCGAAGATTCTAATCCTTGACCTCCGTCCAAAGTTGACGTTTAAACAGTTTTTTAAAATTGGGACAAAAATGTCCCATACGGGTGGGAGCTAGAGGGTTAAAATATTCCGATTAAATATTCCCCTGATTGTTTCAATATAGGTCTCCGAAGACATGAAATACCCCGAACGTATTATTACAGATGATTTTTTATATTCATTGATTTAACTTTTGACCAAAAAAATCAAACTTTAAACCACTGTAAAATTTGTGACGTAGTGGGGCAAAATGGAGTTTAGGGTTTTGTTACTGAGGTCAAATGCTATTGTTTGATATTAGTTTGGTTAACCTCCGAAAAAGTGTATTGCACTGTGTTATCAATGGTTCTTGAGTTATAGCGGAAAAACTAAGTGAACTTGGAATTTCTCATCCCCCACAATGGCTGTTGCACTATGTTATTGACGGTGTCGTACCGCAGCTCTTATCCGATGCGAAATATTTGGGCGATGTTTCGGATAGGTAACTAAATTGGAAACGTTACACGGAGGAAAGGACAATAAAGGGTTCAAATGCACTATACTCTTGACGGACTACAACTTGCAATGGCATATTGGATATACACGGTGGCTGTACGTCCCATAGTAACTTATGGCTGCCTTGTATATATCACAGTACAACACATGGTTTTGGAACTCAATTATGTGAATTGCACGTAAAAGAGGCCACAAAAAGAATGCCATAATAATTTAATAGCGATTTGAAGTTAGTAATTATCGTATAGGGAAATTTGTCACGTTTTAGACTCTTTTGTTATATGGTGGCGTATGATTTTCATAAGTAATATTCCACCTAAATCAAACGCCATGGAGTACAAAAATTTTATTGCTACAAAATAAACCCAGTTCAAAATCATTTGATAAATTTAAAAGTGAAACTGTTGCTTATGTAGGGAAACTTTAGATGAACAGATTAAAGGAATTGCAATTCTGAAATCTTCTTGTTTTTGCTAAATCGGATTAGTGGTTCTCGAGTTATGTCAAACAAAAGATCCTAAAATTATTAAATATATGTAACTTGACAAAACGAATGATGCAGAACTTCTTCCTTTTGGGGCTACTTTCACGTGTAGTTCCCAAAATTGAGTCCCAAAGTCATGTGTTGTATTATTATTAATTTCCAACATAATTTTATTTTGTAAAAAACATTAGGGAAAATATTTAAATAACAAAATAACCAAAAAAAAACCTTAATTTTTTAAATATTAAAAATTCTATAAATCGTGTAAATATTTTAATATTTTCCACTTTTTTCTATTAATTATTTAACAACTATGTTATTTGTGTCTCTTCCTCGGCCCAAATGGACATTACAACAACGACAACAATGTGCGCTAACCAACAACAAAGTGCGTGTGATTCCAATTAGAATATGAGAAAAACTAAAGAACAAACAAAACGTGCCCTGACTAGCTAAAAAGCAATTACATACAGGAGGCCCATCAGACAAAATGAATACGCCGCGCTAGAAAAGAATTTAAATCTATTCCATATGAGCGAGCGTTGACTTACTTACCTTATTGTGTGGCAATACTATGAATGCACCGCCACCTGCCGACTCCACAATGATGGCCAAAAATTTTGGATTCACCGCACAGAAGGTGGAATCCCAACTGCTCTTTGAGACACGTATATTGTCATAGCATTGTTCACGTTTAAGAGCTTGGCCATAAACGTGACGAAATTTTGAACTTCTTACTACACGAAAAGACATTTTATGCTGCTGTTGTTGTTGTTTACGTTAGTTACCCCGCTGTTGATATATCTTCTGCGCCGGATTTGTAGAATTCCGTTTCAAAGGCCGCGCGCGCTCTCTCTCTTTCTCACTCACATACACGACAAGAATAAACTTGTTGTTGTGAGAAAAAATTTTAGTTCACAAAATAAAATTTAACAATTATAAAGCTAAAAATATACAATAGAACAGGAGTAAGTAGTACTCGCGCTCTAATCTGTTCGTCCTTTTTTGTAAGTAAACAATACGTTGACGAGAGAGAGTAAACACGAGATGTGAGTGGGGGGAAACTTATGATCAAGGATATTAAGTTGTTGTTTTTGGCTTATAGAAAACTAACGTTGTTTTTATGTAATTTTTTTTACTGTTACAGTGAAAAAGGGCGGCATACAATCTTATTCGTTCATTGAAACTGAAAAGAGAGAAAAAAAACACGAAAACATATTAGTTACAATGCTTAAGAGTTTACCAGAGATAAGTATTTATTTTAGGAATATTTTTTATTATTGCTTTTATAGTATTTGTTGTGGACACGTTTGTGGATCAATAAATTTGTAAAATTATGTTTTGTAATATTATGAAACAAAAAAATACAAAAATTCAACTAACAAAAAAGTATAAAAAAAAATTGTTTTTTATTATACAAAAATTAAAATAAGGATAATTAAAAATTACATATAAAATATCGCAGTATAACACATGATTTTGGGACTCAATTCTATAACAATATAACAAAAGAGCCTTAAACGTGACAAATTCCCCTATACGATACTTACTAACTTCAAATCGATATTAAATTATTATGGCATGTAACTTGACAAAATGAATAATGCAGAACTTCTTCTTTTTGGGGCTACTTTCACGAGCAGTTCTCAAAATTGAGTCCCAAATCAAAGAGCTGAAAAATGTTGTACTGTGTATGTATATAAATATAAATAATATTTGTAACTATCCCCGTTTAATGGCAGCGAATGCGAATACGTTGATGAGAGTAACCTAAATGATGAGAGTAGCCGCAATGTTGAACGCCTGTGCCCTGCACATGATATTATAGTTGTTATGGGAGATTTTAATACTAAAATATGAAGGGAAAATGTCTTCACAACAACACCTCCGATAACGGATTCAGAGTGGTTCGAAAAATTGACTCAGATCACCAACTAGTTGCATCCAAAGTACGCACACGATTAAGTAGTGCTAAAAACGCTCGCAAACAAACGCAAGAGAAGCTAGACATTACAAATTTGCACACCACCGAAATAGTCAATGCCTAGTTTAACCAACTCTCTCAGTAACTTCAAAGAAACCCCCTACTTCTAATGTTCTTGACACACAGTCCCAGAATATTGCGAATTCTATAACCACTGCCTCAACAATTGTACTGGGTTATGAAAAGCCACGCTCAGAGAAGCCTTGGTACGATGAAGAATGTCGCGTAATGTCTGAGAAAATGGATGCTGCATTTAAGCCAATGGCAACTCCTGTGTTGACGGGAGTTATTATAAGAAGAGGAAGGAGATGAAACGCCTGTTCAAGCGGACAAAGCGTCTGAGGAAGAATAGAGAGAGCCAGGATATCAAAAATTACAGAATAGAGGTGAATCCCGAAAGTTTTACAAAAGTAAAAAGCAAAGGTTTTGAACAAGGATCCCCACCTGTAAGGACAGAGACGGAAATCTGGTCACGAACACTCAAAGTGTGCTGCAACTTTCGTTTTCTGCTCATTCTGCAAGGCAGTATAGGTAACGATATTACACCAATCATGGACGAAGGAGTAGATTGTTCAACACCGAGCCAAAACGGGAAAAGCACGTCTTAACAATAATAATGAAGCAGCGGGAGCCGATGAGCTGGCAACGTGCATACATCCGATGATTTAATTCTGAGTATTCTATGTACTGTGCTTAAGAAAGGCAATCCAAGTGTGTGTACCAACTATCGCGGGATCAGACTTTTACCCTTTGCATACAAGGTCCTGCCTAGTGTGTTATGTAAACGACTAAAGCCCATCCTAGCGAATATGAATGAACCTTATCAGTGTGGCTTTAGACCTGGCAAATCCACGACCGACGAGATATTCGCACTACAACAAATCCTAGAGAAGGCCCAAGAAATGCCGATCGACACCTATCATTTGTACATCGATTACAAACTGCATTTGTCTTTGCTGGAAGACAATGACTGACACGAAGTTTTCTGTGAAAATAAGCAAAAATTTTACTTAGCTATTTTATGATGAGCGACGCTTTAGACAATGCGATAGTCCGTCATGCGATCTCTTTAACATGGTAATGAAGTTGTTCATGCGAAAGACGCCTGGTACCATCTTTAACAAAAGTCATATGATGCTGGCGTATGCCGATGACATAGATAATATTGGCCGTGGACTGCGACCTTATCGAGCATTGAGATGAAGTCGCAGATGTGAGTCTGGTGAAAAATTTGGACAAAACTAAGTTATTTTTTTCAACGAACAAGGAGTCTACCCGTATGGGACGTTACGTGTACGTTGACAACTATAACATTGAAATGTTAGATGATTTTGTCTACCTTGGCTCTGTCATAAACACAAATAATAATGTCAGCCTGGAAATCAAAAGAAGAGTATTGATCGCAAGCGATTTTATGACAAAAACCTTTGACGATGAACAAAGATCCAACTCTACCAGACACTAATCCTACCTGTCTAGCTCTACAGCGCAGAATCCTGGGTAATAATACATGCGGATCAAACTATTCTGGGAGTCTTAAAGTGAAAAAATACTTCGCAAAAAACGGCGAGTACCATCAGTGAATGAACCATGAGCTGGTTAACAATATCGACGTAGTTAAGCGCGTACAAATAGGCCAAATGCTTTGGCTTGGACACATTTCGCTAGTGAATGAAAGTGCTCGAAAAGTCTTTGGCAATAAACTCGCCGTAGAATTTTGTTAATATAACTGTAGTGTTTAGTCGTATAACTGTAAAACTTAGCAGGTACATGTATTTTGATGCGGTGCATAGTATTCAATCAAAAAGTCGATTTTGAATTTTTGGTAACTTACGCCTTTTTTGATTTCATATGACGATACATACATAATATATTACACAGTACAACACATGATTTTGGGACTCAATTCTGAGAACTGCACGTGAAATTAGCCCTAATAAGAAGTTCTGCATCATTCGTTTGGTCAATTTACATGCCTTAATATATCGATTTGAAGTTAGTTTTGTTTGACATAACTCGAGAACTACGAGTTCAATTTAGCTGAAACAAATCTAAAAAAAATTAAGAATTACAATTTCTTTAATCTGTCCATATAACGTTTCCCTATGATTTTGAACTGCGTTTTTTTGTAGGAGCTACAATTACACTGTAGTACTCCGTGGCGTATGATTTACGTGGAATATTACTTATGATAATCATACACCATGATGATAATCATCGGCCTTATTCCCGTAGTCGTCGTCGACGCAAAACGACGTCGTCTTGTGACGACGCTGTAAAATCGGTATTCTCGTAGTCGTTTTCGATAACTATCGGTTACTATTGACACAAATTTGGTATTCTGTAAGGAAATGTGACGACGACGTTGAATCGAAACGACTCTGAATCTGTCGTCACAGTTGTTAGTAACGACTTGAAACAATTTGAAGGAATAACTTTAGTTTTTGTAAATTTAAAAAAAGGTTTTGTTTAATGGCGTCAAGAATAACAATGTCGAGTAACAAATAGGGGCTTGGAAACAAAATCCCTCATATGTACAAGGATTTTAGCTAATTTTAAGGGGTTATGTGAGAAAATTGTTGAAAAACAACTTAATTCCTTTGGAGCGCCTTTAAGAATCCTTTGCGGTTGTAGTTACGAATCTGGTCTTCTTTATTTGTAGCAAAAAATTTTATATGGTTTCCATCGACATATCCAATTACTCCAGTAAATCCTGTTTTGTTAAAAAAATGTAGTTTATGCTTCCGATTTGTCATCTTCAGTTACTTCCAATTGTATCCAAGGTGGACAAATCACCTCTCTAATGCATTCAGACAGGAATCTTGCAACTACTGGCTGCACTTACACTTAGGTTGTAAGGCCCCTATCCAAAGGACCTCAATGTTGCTGACAACTTAATTATGACTGAAACATATGTCCTGAGTTCACTTTTCATGATAGGAACTATTTCTATAGGTACTATTCGTAATTAAATGCTTCCTTATTAAGACTTAAGTAGTTCTCGAATCTAAAAAAAGTTGGAAGGCCGGCCAACAGATAACCTCAAATTACGATTTAACACCGATGAACATACTCGTTATTTGGCAAGTTTAAGATCATCGGATCATAGTCGAAGTATTATCCTTTCCAGTATAAGACATTTCTTGCTTTCCTCATCGCTTGAATTTGATTCGGGCACAAAAATATTTTTTCACGAAACACAATAAAAATCAAAATAAATCAGCTGATGTAAAAAAGTTACATTAGCTGTTGTCGTTTCTTTCATGTTATCGATTACCAGTCGACGTCGTCTCATTGTAGTTACAGAATACCGAAATAGTATTGATGTGACAACGATGTTGAATCGAAGTGACATTGACATAAAAACGACGACGATGTCGACGACGACTACGGGAATAGGGGTGATTATTTATGTTAATTCAAACAATAGAGCCTAAAACGTGACAAAATCCCCTATACGATACTTACTAACTTCAAATCTATATTAAATTATTATGGCATGTAACTTGACAAAACGATTGATGCAGAACTTCTCCTTTTTGGGGCTACTTTCACGTGCATTTCTCAGAATTAAGTCCCAAAATCATGTGTTGTACTGTATAAAATATTAAAGTCGAATCCTTCACCTTAGGATATTTTTTAGGTATTAACAAAATTTAAAAAGTAAAAGTATACAGAAACTCGTTACCTTATAAATCATCTATGAAATTTTCGATAAAAAAAAATACAATAATTTAATGTCGAATGCTTTAACTTAGCGATGAATAGACTACCGACACCCTGATGATATCCACTAATATTTTTCTAAATATTTGACATATTGTATTTATGCTCTTTTCTGAGTTTAATTTTTAACTAAAATATTACACTTTTTTCATGAGTGTAGTAACTAAGCACTGCCCCTACATGAGATGACTCATAATATGTTTATAAATAATACAGTGAAATATGCACTGTGACTGTAAAGACATGGTGAGTAGTATTCATACATTCATTCCTTCCCTTCATCATATGTTGTTGCTGTTGCATCTTTAGGTTGACTCAAAGATTCGCTTGATTCAAGATTCATTTGTGTTATCAGTTACAAAATCTGGGGTAACATATAATATATATCACATGCATACATATGTGATAAATACTATGTATAAATTTATAGTGTGTGTGTATGAGGTTTTTTTTTTTTTGCTTAAATTTGCATTCATTTCATAAACCATTGAACATTTGATTCATTTGAATAATTAACAGCAAAATGTTTAATTGTATTTATATCCGATTCAATTCTATGCTTCAATTAATTTTTTCATCATACAGTTTTGTTGTACTGCCTAGCTGCTAGATTTATTAAATTTCAACTGGACGTTGTAGAGGTATGGATTTCACATTAGCCAGACACACATACGATGTGAACTGGAAGGCAGATATTGCATATGAAATTATTTGTTTTTTATTTGTTCTCAATATAATTTACTACGTTTTGTGATTAGAGATGTGTGTAATGTTTGTTTGCAATATTTCTAGATTTCTTTGGCACATGTCAGAAATGTCAATGCATTTGACGGTCGAACAAATTGCACATGTCACAATATTATGAAGAGATTAGCAGTTGTTTTTATATCATAAGATTCGATTGTCTTGAGAAAGATATATGATGTTTAACTGTTTGAAATTGATTTTAAACTGTAAATGCATAACGTTTTAATCGCAAAGTGCTTTGATAACATTGTTAGTTTGTGTACTTCTCTTGTGGTTTTTTTAATTTTTTGAGCTAATGAAGCATTACACAGTACACCACTTGATTTTGGGACTCAATTCTAAGAACTGCACGTGAAAGTAGCCCCAAAAAGAAGAAGTTCTGTATCATTCGTTTTGTCAAGTTACATGCCATAATAATTTAATATCGATTTGAAGTTTTTGACTCTTTTGTTATATTGTTATATGGTGGCGTATGATTATTATAAGAAATATTCCACGTAAATCATAAATCATTCGATGAATGGAAAAGTGGAACAGATTAAAGGAATTGTAATTCTTAATTTTTTTAAATTTGTTTCAGCTAAATCGGACTAGTGCACAGTAGTCGTCCCCATTGTCAAAAAATACAAAAATTTAGTCAAAATTCTGGGTAATACTGTGGAAACACTATCTCACAATCTCACAAGACGAGGCCTATTTCCATCTTGATGGCTTCGTCAATAGGCAGAATTGTCGCATTTGGTTTGAGGAAAATCCTCGAGTGATTCACGAGGAGCAAGTGCATCCTCAACGTGTCACTGTGTGGTGTGGGTTTTAGGCTGGAGAAATCATTGGACCTTTTTTTATGAAAATGAGGCAGGTCAACCGCAAACAATCAATGGTGTTCGGTATCGTGAAATGATAACCAGATTTTTCTTGCCTCGAATTGAAGAAATGAATGTGGAGGGCATGTGGTTCCAACAAGACGGTGCCACATGTCATACAGCCAGTGAAACAATTCAATTGCTGCATCAGTCATCATTGGAGATCTGAATTGGCCGCCTAGATCGTGCGATTTAACACCATTAGATTTATTTCTTTGGGGTTTTTTGAAGTCGATGGTTTACGCGAATAAGCCGACGACGACTCAAGCCTTAAAAGTGGAAATTGGACGCTGCATTAATGAAATACCGCAGCATTTATGCGAAACGGTCATTGAAAATTTCATTAAAAGATCGCGTGCATGCCAGCAAAGCCGCGGCGGCCATCTGCACGATATATTGTTCCATACATAACCTCATTCTATCTACTTTACGATATAGTAAAGTTTCACGATTTTTTTTTAAATATCTGTGTTTTATTTAAAATTTAAAAATTGCGCTCTTGTTGGGATACCCTTTATTTTATAAAATTAATTTATTATAGAGCAATTCCATATGAAAGCGATCACCTTTTGAACGACCCCTCTCCGATTTTAAAATAAATAGTCTCAATCGATTGCCCAGCAAAAAATAATGTACCTACATATTTTTTTTTTTTTATAGTGACTGGTTGTGACAAAATTGAAGAATTCTTCATAAGGGACCTCATTGAAAGTTGTTTTAAAAAAAAACTACTAAAGCGATCGCAACGAGTGATAGCTCGTTGGAAAGGTATTGAATCAGGCTTTAATTAAAAAATAAAATTTTCCTAATTTTTCTCAGAAATTTACCTTTTTTCCCATGAAAATTAAATTTTCCCATGAAAATTTAATTTTCCGATTTTCCACAGAAGCTCCTAAATTTTCCGGTTAATTTTATTTTTTTTTTGGATTCCTTATAATTTTTGCTTTAAGAATCAGCAATAAAAAAATGGGCCCCGACTCCTTGTTTGGACAGGAGAAGAGCATTTAAGAGACCACCTTGTTCTCATTGTTTTTATATTTTTTATAATTGAATTATTTTTAATTATTTAACATTATTTTATTTTATTATTAAAAATACATTTTAAAAATTATTTTACAGTTAAAAATACATTTATGAAGAATAAATCAATTTTTTTTAAGAGCCCCAAGTTGAGTGTGTAGTGAATATGGTCTGCCTGCCTTCACAAGATCGCACAGTGGTTCCTTTTTGGTTTTTTTTGGAATTAATTCTGTAACTTTTGAACGGATAATGGTATCTTGATGAAATTTAAAATAGTTAAACCTGAGGTGTTTTCGAGATGATTTGGAAATATTCGGCTCCCTAGGGAGTGTGGGGGCCACTGCGTGTCCCTCCAAAGTTGGTCACCTCGGGTGTTTCAAAATTTCAAATGCTTGAGGAATGTGCATTTATGTACCGATTTAAAAGATTTTTTGCATTTGGATAGTGCGTCGAAAAACCTTCAAAAAACATGCTTACATGTACATGTTATCTCATTTATGTCAAGAGATATTTGAGAAAATAAAAAAAATTTTGTAATTTTTGGACGTGTGTTAATTCACAACAACGCGAGAAGCTATCCCATACCTCATTCAAGGGGTGTAAAGGGAAATTAAGTTTTTTTTTAGGTTTTAGTTGCGAAGTCGATCGAAGTAAACAACCAAATTTGTTGTAGAATGTTTACCAATATTTACGGATTATATGATGTAAATTTCGGCTGCGGAAATTTGAGGATTGTTGAATTATCTTCAATAAAACAAAGCGGCCTCACAGTTTTCGGTATCCTTTTGGATTGTGTACACTAAGAGAGGTCCTTGAATCCTTTGTCCGACATTGAACAAATTATAGATTTAGTCAAAGATTGATGAAATCATTGGATATTCCAACTTTGGTGTGCCTACTATCAAATTTAAATATTCAGGATATTAGAGAGGTCCTTGAATCCTTTGTCCGACATTGAACAAATTATAGATTTAGTCATAGATTGATGAAATCATTGGATATTCCGACTTTGGTGTGCCTACTATGAAATTTAAATTTTCAGGATCTAAGAGAGGTCCTTGAATCCTTTGTCCGATATTTACCAAATTTTTGATTTAGTCACAGACTGATGGAATCAATGGATATGACGACTTTGGTATGCCTACTATGAAATTTAAATTTTCAGGATCTAAGAGAGGTCCTTGAATCCTTTCACAGATTTTAAATATATTTTAGAAATTGGTGTCATTAAAAAAAGAGACTGTGAGATGTGCCATATATTATTCACCTATGAAAACTCCTTCTATTTTTGGCCGCTCTTTGTCTGAAACGGCAACCACTGTGTAGTAGGGTAATAAATTTGAATTTTTTGCAAATATCAAATCTCCCCAGACAAAATCGTATAGGGCATGGGAAAATATTAAGAACTGCGTTTTTAGTTTTTCGCTATCGTTGAAAAAGGTTACGCACCAAACGCGTTAAAGTTTTGAATCAAACTAAGTTCAAAAAAAAAATTTTTTTTGAAATAAAAACAGTACAAGATATATATCCGCTTTGTAAAACATCGCGTATTTTGAACCTAAAGTTTATATCTTACAATACCTACTTGTAATCATTTATTGTTATTATTTGTTTACATACTTACATATGTATAAACCATATTTAAAAAAAAAATTATTAAAAAAAACATATAGTAAAGGCATTTTAGAAATCGCTGTCGGTGCGTAAGGTTTTTTTTAGCATTTTGAACTGAAATAGCTTATTTTATCATTAATATAATATTTGCCATTAGAAAAGCCCTGGGGAGAATGTTGCCCAAAAATAGATATTACCCTAATGTACATATTGGTGACATTTTCTAACGAATTAGTTTAGGTATGTTACGGTTTCTTAAAGTCCGATACATTCATATTTCCGAGTTTATGTACTACAAATTATTCTACAAATTATTCATCAAATCTAACATTTCTCAATCAATTTCAACACCCAGTGTGCGTGTGTGTCAAACTGACTGTGGCTCAAGCGTTTATGTGCGACACGATTCTTGGGGTATCAGCACCATCACCATCAGTAGTGTTAAATTGTACGCGCGCTGCTGTCAGTTTATTTTATTACTGTCACCTTAGTTGTTCTAATTTCGAATTCGCTTCGCTTTTTTTTTTTCGTGTGCGCTTCTTTCGAAAACTCGGATGTATGTATTCACAACTGTGTACTGTTCGTATGTGTGTGTACATATGTTTAGCTGTATAAATATGTATATAAATAAACTGAACGATAAACCCCAAAAACACTCTTAAACATACAAATAAATATTTTTTGTTTTTTTTTTGTGGTTATGAGTAACAATTGGAAATGTAGGTGAATAGGCGAAGCGAACTCCCCCACCCACCAAAGAGGTAAATATTAAGTTTTATAAAAAGTAAATATTTATTTAGTTGTAAAAAGAAATGCATTTGACACTGGGCGACGAGAACCAATACATAGAGAGGTTAAAGTAATACGAGTGTCACTTGGCACTGAATTGGAAGAAAGTTAAAATAAAATAGGGCACATTTATTTATTTTTGTTTGTTTTTATATTATTGTTTTTTTATTTGATAAATGTTTATTGATATATGATATAAATATTTGACGTTTAAAATTCTGTAATATTGGAAGTTAATTACAAAGAAATACTCGTATTCATATAATTATACTATGTACTAATATTAGAAAGAGAAGATGTTTGAGAGTTTGTTAGTAAGTTTGAGTGTTGGTGGCAATTTTCTTAACTAATACAGTACAACATTTTTCATATCATTGATTTGGGAATCAATTCTGAGAACTGCACGTGAAAGTAGCCCCAAAAAGAAGAAGTTCTGCATCATTCGTTTTGTCAAGTTACATGCCATAATAATTTAATATCGATTTGAATTTAGTAAGTATCGTATAGAGGAATTTGTCACGTTTTTGGCTCCTTTGTTTGACACGAATATAATTTTCAATATAAAATATTTTTAAGTTTAGCTTTAATATCAATCATTTAATGCAAAACTATCCAAGAGAACATTTTTCAAAATCACCCCCCCCCCCCGCTCCCCCTTACTACTGCTCTTTTCCACACCCAAGATCAATGACATCATTCACTTTTCTTCCAAAACAATAGAAATGCTCAACAAGACCTCTTACAAAATGTGTTTTTTTTTTTGCTCAGTTATTAAGTTTTATTTCGTTTTATTATATCGCATAACTGTTTAAAAGATAAGTTAAGACAAAACAAAGCGTTTTGAGGTAATAAAAAGAAGGTAAACTCAAAACTTAATTTCCTCACAGAAATGTGAAGAGAGAGAAAAAAAAGTAACAATGAAATATGTTCGAATATTATTCACTCAGTTAGATGGGCCGTGGTCCGACAGATCGTCTGACATTCCGTTCATTTATATCGCTGTTGCTGTTACTGCGACTGCTGCTGCTACCTTTTCAACAGTGTTTAGCCGCTTTGGAGGCGGCGAAGAAGTGAACAAGAGTTAACAAACAAATGGTTGTTTATTTATATTGTTTATAAACTATTTGAACTATGATGATTACATGTAAATACATACAAACATTTAAATTACCTGTAAATGTAAACAAATGAATGAATGAAGTTCAACAATATGATTACATGCCACCCCCTGCCTGTGGGTCTGCAGGTATGTTACAACTATGTTTACATATGTACAACAAAAACCTGTAAACACATACAGCGAGAGTGTTTTAGTAAGCAATATGTATGTTTGTGTACATATTACATATGTATGTATGTAATAAAAGAAAGTTCAATGTCAGTACAAATGGCTTGTATTGTCAGAGAGAAAAGAGAGAAAAAAGCTCTTGCCACTTGTTGAATCAAAACCAAGTGAGATTTTGTAAATGAATTAAATGCAAACCTTTATGCCCTTGAGTTTTTGTGTTTCGTATTTGTGTTGAAATGTAAGAGATACAACAAGGTTAAATAGTTAAAGAGATTAGAGTGTATGTGAAACATATAAAATATCCGATTAGGACACTTTTTATAGAAAATAGTTTTATTAAGAAAAACATACGAAAACTGGTGTATACTCCGCCAGGATTATAATCCGCAGTACTAAAAACAAAACATTACGGAAATTAAAAGAAATATTTCCTATACAGCCGAACTTCTCTATAATGAACTACTCTATAACGAATTTTAATTTGACTACGTTATAGAGAAGTTCGACTGTAGTTATAAGTGGAATGGTAAAATTAACATAACTTTCCCCACACATACCATTTTATTTTGTTAAAAGTTTAATTTTTTTTTGTCAATTTGGGGCAAATGCGACACTAACTGTGCATTTAGGTTTTTACCCTTAAATATTCATGTATAAAGGCAGTTAAGATGCCTTACACACGTCTATTCTGCGATTGTCCAACATTATTACTATAAGGATTTTATTTGAGACGGTCGTGGCATGGAGGTTAGAACAATATAGTAAGTCATTTACAATTCCCCTTCGATGCTGTCGACAGCAACTTCGCAGTTAAAATCTAGTTAAAACACAGCTGACATCAACAAGTAGGAGCCGTTGTGTATGTTTTAAAAGCATGTTATTGCACAATAACGCTAAAGCAATCCCATTCCTCATTCAAGGAGTAGTTTGGCGTCACTAGTGCTGGTACAACCACTGCGGAATTCAGTAAACGAACAACTCAAGTTGATGGCCCAAAGATCCCCCAGAATTTATAATTCCTTCTTAGGCTTTTCATCAATTTTTACATTAACGATCTCTTTTGGGTATTTTCAATGTTCGGCGTACTTGTGCAAGTACGATCACTACGGAATTCATTAAAGCACATATAAACAATTAAATATGATAACTCAGTTTGTTTTTCTTACGGCAGGCTGAAAAACTGAAAATTGTCATACAAATGTATTAAAATAATAGATATTTCTTCGAACCCGGATCGGCATTTAAACAGCGTTCCATTAAATGGCATAAATTTATGGGACAACACAGTACAACACATGATTTTGGGACTCAATTCCGAAAACTGCACATGAAAGTAGCCCCAAAAAGAAGAAGTTCTGCATCATTCGTTTTGTCAAGCTACATGCCATAATAATTTAATATCGATTTGAAGTTAATAAGTATCGTATAGGGGAATTTGTCACGTTTTAGGTTCTTTTGTTTGACATAACTCGAGAACCACTAGTCCGATTTACATTTGACCTCTCTAAGGGCGACTTAGAACAGTTAGAACGGTGGGAGCAAATTTTATAAAAAAAAAAACATTTTCTGTATGGGAGCCCCCTTAGGAGGTAAAGATGGGGTGTTTGGATAGATTGGTGAAAAATGTTAGGAGGAAAATGACTGGGGTCGGTCATACATTTGAGACCTCCGGGGTCTCGACGTTGATTTTTGACCCATGGTTTCTTGGACAAATTTTCTTGGTGTATTTTTTTGTATATCATTTGATTTAAAAAAAAATGTAGCGCATTTAAGGAGACACGATAGACCCCAAGTATCTTAGGACCAAATTCGTTTCAGGACTTTTTAAGACGAATGAGCAACGTCAGCCTGTCCGTCTGGCTCACACGGACTGTGGTTTAAACCGAAATCACTGGTAGTCTTTGGGCTCGGTGTGGAGTTGCATTGCAACCTAATGCGGAGGTAATAAGATAGGCCAAAGGGGGTATGCCCCATACTAACATTCCCAATTTGGTAGCTTCTGGCTGGAAGAAAGAGCCGACAATTGCGGTAGCTTACTCCCAAAATTGTCGACTCCTATTCCTAGATGGTTCACGCTTGCTTGGGCGCATTGTAATATGCCCGTTGCGTTTAGCACTCCATGGGTAAGGCCTACAGGGCGAGACTCATGTAAGACCATTTGGACTCTGTTTGTCTGGCTAGTGGGTAGATACCTCGAGTAAACTTCGACTGATCCTCATAAAATTCTTCAAGCATTAGTATTTTCCAAAACGAAGTAATGTTATTGTAACTGGGCTGAACAGCTCCACCCCTTATGGTTTTTCCTATACAAAATCAGCTTGGTTTGGAGTTCTTTGAAAAAAATAACTTGGTTTTTTCCTCATTTATCACCAGACCCACTTCCGACGATTGCTTTTTAATATTCGTAAAAGTCACAGTAACATCTCGCAATTCACGGCCAATGATACCTAAATCATTGGCATACGCGAGCAACATGTGACTTTTGTTGAAGATGGTACCATTCCGCATGATCATCTTCATAACGATGTTAAAGAGATCGCAGGACAGACTATCGCCTTGTCTAAAGCCTCCCTTGGTAGAAGCCCGGCTGATACCGCGATAATTGGTACACACACTTGGATCACCTTTTTTAAGCATAGGACATAAAACACTCAGATTCCAATCATCGGGCATGCATTCCTTATGCTGCCTTCGGGGACGAGTAGAGATCGAAAGTGTTCCCTTCATATTTGCAGCACACTCTGAATGTCAGTGAACAGAACCTTTACGTTTACCTTTTGGTAGAACTTTCGGACTTCACCTCTAACCCTGTAATTTTCGATATCCTTTCTCTCTCTCTTTTCTTCCATAGACGCCCTTCAGGCGCTCATAGAATGTATCTTAAGTGTCCTCCTCTTTGTCTTCCGTCGGGGAATGTACACAAAAAAAAATATATCACCCGTATGCGAATAGGCCTCCGCGCCCGATCCTAGTTTCTTGGGGCTGCCAAAGCCTCTGTGTTGAGCTTCAGTAGCATCGGTGGTAGCATGCCGATTAGGTTACTCAACATTTCGTCTTCTCACATTGTCCGGGGAAAACGTGATCGCTCGGACGTTGTCAGCTGCTTGAGAACCTCCAAATGGAGCTTCTTGTTATTCCCAAATGAATAACAATCAGAAAGACTACAAGTAGAAAATTCCCCATTCTTTTTATACAATATAAATTCGTTAAGGGTCTGATCCATATCTGTCATTGATACCTAATATAACCTTGTCTATATTACTGATAACTCCCTTTAATCTGCGATTGTTTGGGCTATCAAGAAATATCGTTTGATTACTGTCGATATTATAATAGCAAGATCAACACCATTGCCTCAAACACACAATAAGAATACTAATCTAGCCTTTTCTCTTCTGACACTTCCCCACAGTTAACCGCTGCACATAAAGTTATTATGATATAATTTTGCTTGGCAATTAGTCACTTTCATCTGAAATTACTGTTTATATGTAACCTTAACCAATGCTCTAAATAAGTTCAAGTGGTTTGATCGTTACGTCATTGTTCTAAAAATATCATAATGTCGATTGTAGAAAAGTGTTGGTACAACAGCACCGATATTTTCTTTGAGTGTAAAAAGAAGCAAAAAAAAATAAAAACAAATCATGAAAATGATATCACAATAACACAATTGTCTCCTCAAGATAAATATGAAGCGAATGACGATGAAGAAAATGACGACGACAACGGTGGCGATGCTGAAGACGTCTTCAACAAGTGAAGTAGTAGCTACATCAATGGACACAAAGTGTATAGTTTTATTTTAGACCGACGACCCATTGTTAGCTCCTAGACTTGCATAATAATAGATGTGTACAAATATGTAAATGAAAAAAAAAAAATAAAACTAAAATTGATAAGAACACAAATGTAGCAAAGTTTAGTGAATTTACAAAAGGCAGTCAATGGAAAGTTATGAAAAATGTGGTGAGAAAAAAGATGAATGGCTTGGAAAAAAAGGGAAAGTCAGCAAGGAGTTATATATTGGCAGTAGTTTATACAAAATTTAAAAACACTTTTTCATTATTTCACAAGCAACATTTTGTCGTTATAGTAACAAGTGAAAATATATTCTTACTAAACAAAGAAAAAAGTAAAATTTTATGATTCATTTAGAAATTTAAAAGAATCATAATAACTTTAAAAAATTTATTAAATTCTTTACATTTACATACAATTTGATGTACTTTTAGTTCATAGCGTAGTTTTTTTTAAATTATTTTTTTGCTTGGTAATATTAGCAATATTTGTAAACGTTATTGTTTTATTCCAAAGGACGCCACCTATCGTCTATTAATTGGACTAATAACACACTTTGTTTTATAGTAACAAGTCAAAATATATTCTTACTAAACAAAAAAAGTCAAATTTTATGATTCATTTAGAAATTTAAACCAATCATAATAACTTTAAAAAATTTATTAAATTCTTTACATTTACATACAATTTGATGTACTTTTAGTCCTTAGCAGTAGTTTCTATGTTGTTTTCTTTGACAATTACTGTTTGCTGCCGTAATATTAGTAATCTTTTGTTTTATTTATAAGGACGCCACCTATTGCCTATTAATTGAACTATTTTAGAAAAACTAAGATCCTTAACAATAACTTGTAATGTTTCAATGTTGTTTGTTAAAAAATTTAGAATATTTAAAATAATAAGACACCACACCCTAAAATCCATTTTTATCATCTAATCATCATCATCACAGCTGTAATTTGACGCAGTCACTGTTGACCACTAATAACAAATCTAACCAGATTCACTTTCATGCTGCTGTTTTTGACAGTGTATGCCATACACTACAACAACAACGGCAACAAAACAAGAACTCAATCTATGTGTATACTTTTGCGCCATACGTTTGTTGTATGTTTTTGTCTTTTTTTTTCATTTATTTATTTATTTAGTATTCATATTAACTAAAGACCAGAAAATATGAACAATAAAGACCACTACTGCTACTTCTATTATAAACTATGACAACAATGCAGTTATTGCGCTATTATCTAGCAGGCAGACATTGCATAGTTGTTCTCTTGTTGTTGGTTTGCTATTCAAATGTCGTTGATGTCGTTATCGTCGTCGTTGTTGTTGTTGTCATAGTCGTCGTCGTTGTGTTGTCAACAACAAGTTCAACGATATCTTTATAACAAACAACAATTATCGCCACCGCCGCCTTTATTGTATTGTCGCTGTCGCTGATACAGCCGCCATAGATTTTTTAGTTTTTATTCGTTGAAGCCGCTGCGTTAAATCATCGAACGAAAATAGATTTGAACGCGCTCGATGTTAGTGATTGTTTTCCTTTCGTTTTGATTAAATATTAGAAATGTGAAATATTTCTAAACTATTAAATTGTGCAGGGATTTATGTATGTAGATAAAGGGAAAGAAACGCAGTGATAGCCTGGTGAATAGTTTATAATAGAGAGTGACTGATGGCACTATGAACTTGGAGAGTGACCTAGTGCATTTTTATAGGTCTAGTATTTTTGTAGGTCGAGTACACTATAACCCTGTATACCAAAGTAACTGAAACTAACCATAAACTGAAACATACAAACAACTTCCTGATTGCCTTATATTTGCATGCCTTCTATAAGAAGGGACACGCCATACATGGAATGGTAGAATAACAAATCACCGAAAACCTTGATTTACCCTTCTCAAAGAAGGCCTACAGCAGTGGTCTTTAAAGAATGAAGTGCACATGAACTTTTGATATTTCAGAAAGGCAGGAGAAGGCCTGTTGCATGTCTGCTTGCAAAAGTCCTTGGAAATTTCTTCCTTAGGTAGCTTCTGATCAAGGACAATACATAGGTACTTGGCCTCAGTTAAGGGCTTCAATTCCACCACATTTAGTCTCGGTGGCCTGAAATACTTTCCCTTATATCTATGAGTTAAGAGAACCAATTTCGTTTTCTGAAAGTTCGCCCACAGACCATAGGTCTTGGCCCATCGTAGCAGCTTTCCAAGGGCAGTTTGGACAAGGTCACACATGGTTGCTGGGAATATCATCGTTCGCATGTTTCACAATTTTCGTATTATTCTTATTAAACGATTCAAGTACTCCGTTTAGCACAAGAACCCAAAGAAGTAAGGACAGGACTCCCCTGTGGTGTTCCTCCAGTAGCTAACTTTATACGCTGCTTCCACCAAGTTCTGATGGACGACACGGTTTCCCAGCATACATCCACACCATCCACTAGCAGACGTGACACATTAATATTCTCCAAAAAGTCCGATATTCCTAATGACGTCACAATTCGCAGTACAACATTTTTCAGCTCATTGATTTGGGACTCTAATTCTGAGAAAAAGTACAATTTATTGTACCAGAAACCGCATTTTATTGTAGTACAAAGTACCATTTATGATACCAAAAAGTACAATTTATGGTATCAAAAAGTACAATTTATTGTAACAAATAGTGCAATTTATAGTATCAAAAAGTACAATTCACTATACCAAAAAGTACAATGTATGTTATCAAAGGGTACAATTCATGATACCAAGAAGTAAAAGTTATGGTACCAAAAAGTTCAAAATATTGTACCAAAAAGTACAATTTATGATACGTAATCAATATCTACAACTTTGCAAAAGAGATATTCCATACGATATACCGAGAAATAACCGTGTTAAATACCATTTGGCCATTAAATTACACAGTACAACATTTTTCAGCTCATTGATTTGGAACTCAATTCTGAGAACTGCACTTAAAAGTATCCCCAAAAAGAAGAAGTTCTGCATCATTTGTTTTGTCAAGTTACATGCCAAAATACAGTACGAGCTCGATTTTCGCAACTACCGATTATAGCAACACCCCGATTTGCGCAACCGCTTTTTTTTACAAATGAGTTGATAAGTGCAACACGTTCAAAAAAGCAGTCTCGATGAGCGCAACTTTTCAATGTATTCGCAGAAATTATATGTTTTTTTTATTTGCATGCAATGTTCCGCCATTGTTCAATGTGAGTGAGCAAATGACTGCTATAGTACAGTTTTTTTTAGTGACGTGAGTCATTTTGCACAAAGTAAAATAACAATTTTCAATATAGGTTCGGTAAGCGCTACAATCTCGGTAACTGCAACCGGCTTGGGCTGCTATCGGTTGCGGAAATCGAGCTCGTACTGTAATTTAATATAGGTTTGAAGTTAGTAAGTATCTTATAGGGGAATTTGTCACGTTTTGGGCTCGTTTGTTTGACATAACTCGAGAACTTCTAATCCGATTTAGATGAAACAAATTTAAAAAAATTAAGAATTACAATTCCTTTAATCTGTTCGTTCATATAACGTTTTCCTACATAAGCAACAGTTTCACTTTTCCATTAATCAAATATTTCTGAACTAGGTTTATTTTGTAGCAGTAAAAGGGTTTTCCAATACGAGGTGTTATTTTAGTATCCAAAGAAAAATGCAATTTGAGATAAATTGAGATAAATGATCGGATGTTTATTTCATAATAAAGAGGAAGGTATACCGTTAGTAATGAAAAACAACATCAGCCAAATGGCCACCACGAGCACGCTTACAGGACCATATACTTTTTATGAAATTTTCCATAACCAAATCGCATAGTGGCTGCCCTATGTCCTTGATAGCCTCACGAATTTTATCTTTGAGGTCTTGAATCGACAATGGGCTGGAAGAAGTCGCAAGGTGTTAAATCACAGGATGTCGGTGGCCAATTGTGATCACCTTTTCGAGAGATAACACGGTCCGGAAACTTTTCTCGAAAAAGATCCATGGTTTCTTTGCTTGTGTGGCACGTAGCGCCGTCTTGTTGAAAGTAAACGTTGTCCAGATCAATACCATTCAACTCCGACCATAAAAAATCTCTCATCTCATCTCTCGTGAGCGCAAGGCATCCACCGTAACTGTTGATCCAACCTCATTTTTGAAAAAGTAAGGTCCAATGACCCCGCCGGCCATTAACCGCACCAAACAGTCACTCTTTAAGGATGGAGAGAATTATCAACCATTACTCTTGGGTTTCCGAGCCCCAGATGCGGCAATTTTGCTTGTTGACGTAGCCAGCGAAGTGGGAATGGGCCTCATCAGTCAAGATGATTTTTCGATGGAATTCCGAATTATTTTCATGCATTTCAAGGACCCAATCAGCAAAAACTTGATGTTGTTGATGATCGGCCGACTTGAGTTCTTATGTTAACTGAACTTTATAAGCCTTAAGAACCAAGTCTTTATGCAAAATACGATGTAATGTCGGTTTTGGAATGCCCAATTCCAAAAAACGGCGAGGAATGGACAAACCTGGGTTTTCTTTAATACTTTGGGCTACAGCAGCAATATTCTCAGTTGTTCTTGAGCGACGTACACCAGTTTTATTCTTCACATCACAAACTTGTCCCAACAGCTCGCATTTTTCCGCCAATTTCTGTATTGCGGTCAGACAAGGTGCTTCACGACGACGACCAAAAAATGCTTTAGTTTTACGAACTGTGACTGCAAGATCTCACCATTTTTGTAGTGAATTTTAATAAGTAGTGGCGTAGTTTCTACTTGTCAAATGTCGAAGGATAAAAGCTTCAAAAGTGGCAGCTACCGAAATAGGGGGCCATTCATAATAACACCTCTCATTGGAAAACCCTTTATTACTGGAATATTACTTATGTAGCGGCTGTTGTTTACGATTAATATAACAATTATCATTTTAACTATTTTTAATAATTCAACAAGTATCTTAATGCTTAATCGAGTACCTGATAGTTTGTAGCTCTAATGTAAATGTTTCGTTTCAAATTGTAAATGTTTCAATTCTGTATTTTACTTCCATACTAGACGACTTTAAAGATTTTACTTGGTCGCACCTAAGCTCAAACTTTTGTAACAAATGTATCAGTCTTCAATTGGAAAGCGATAAATAAAGTTGAATAAAACTTAAACCCTCTCGACTTTCACTTAAAAGGCTCATCAATACCAACTGCATTAAGACTCTAATAGACCTATGTGGACTTTAGTGGCTAATGCGACTCTGAGACCGAGTACTGACTTTTAGTCTTATTTCGGTCCAGAGTATAAATAAATAATCAGATCACAAACAAAACCCTTAATAAGTTACCACTTATTACACTTATGATAATCTATAGTATTTATGTTATGTCAAAGAAAAGAGCATAAAACGTGACAAATTCCCCCATACGATACTTACTAACTTCAAATCGATATTAAATTATTATGGCATGTAACTTGACAAAACGAATGATGCAGAACTTCTTCTTTTTGGGGCTACTTTCACGTGCAGTTCTCAGAATTCAGTCCCAAGAGCCTAAAATGTGACAAATTCCCCTATACGATACTTAGTTAACTTTAAATCGATATAAAATTATTATGGCATGGTACTTGACAAAACGAATGATGCAGCACTTCATCTTTTTGGGACTACTTTCACGTGCAGTTCTCAGAATTGAGTCCAAAAATCATGTGATGTACTGTGTTATCTATGAAAAAAAGGATGTCTTCTATATAATAAGAGAATGAGTAACATCCAATTTCCTTCAACATTTTATAATACATTTATGTTGTATTGCTAGTTGGAATTAGTATCAAACCTTAAGCTTCTAGAATTCGCCACGAAAAAGTCACATCGGACCCACCCACCTGCTACCCACACATTAACGTATGACGTCTATTGGGTATTTATCTGCAACGGTAATTGGGTGCAAATGTTTCTTTTAGGTGTGATATATTGCAATTTAACGCCATTAATATTGTCAAATTCTTAACGTCATATAAAGGCACAAACGTGCATTTTTCCTCTCTTCTCAATTCATAGAAACAGCTGGACAAAATGCCAAAAAATATTTTGAAAATCCAATTTTAGGATTGCCACAAAGACAGGAAGAGACTATGATGATTCATTTTTATAAATTAAGCACGTAAAAACTGAAAAACATTTCGAATACGTATTCTTTGCCATAATTGATTGCTATTAAAAATAAAATTGACGTGTTGATAAAAATTTTCCAATATTTTCAATTTGAAGGCCACATTGAAATCTGTTAGGCATGTGCGGGATATACATAATGCTGCTGCCGCTATGATATCTATATAGATATTTAAAATAACACATTTCAACAACAAAAACTGCTATAAAATTTTATAGCAATTTTCTTGAAAAGTGGCAGCCGCAGCCGAAGCAGCAGCAGCGTTAGCAGCAATTTGGGCGTAATCTTTCTTGTTTGTAATTCGAAATTTGGGTTAAATAATAAATTTTATTCAAATGTTTAAATTGTTCATTCTATTAATAATTTTAGTTGATGTTTTCAATTAAATAGTTTATTTCAGCAACAATTCGCATTTGATTGTTAGATTTCACCTGTTCTGTATTTATTCTTTTGCCATAGAGATGAGGTGGGAAGATTGGCAACTTGAGTTTCACATTGGGAACACAACGGACAAATGTTCGGTATGTTAACAATTTTTTCGCACAACACAAATTTTTAGTTATTTTTAACACAATATACAATACACAAACGTTAGCTGCGTTGGCTCTAGCCAAAATTTCTTGTTTTAGCTTTCTGGGGGAAGTAAAAGAAAAAAAAAACTGTATTGAAACAGTTTCTGTTTCAGATAATTTGATTACACTTTTCTTTGTAGTGTTGTTTTATTCTTTTTTGCTGTCCGAGTTTGTTCTGAAAAAGTAATACGCTCAATATGTTCTTAATGCCATTTCAAGCGCCCGCCTGTGTGCGCCTCTTACCGCCACTTGATTGTGCCACCATTTGGTTGGTTGGCTGACTGGCTGCTAGTCTGACCACCGCCGGTACTCGTGGAGCGTTTCTGCTTATTCGAATGTCGTTCAAATTTTGTAGCAGCTTTTTTTTTTGGAGGCCAAAAAACAAAAAAGTTGTACGTATTATTTTGCTTTCAGCCAGCAGTAAAATGTCAGCGTGTGGGCGAAACCTGACAGAGTCATATATGAGCAAACGCAACAAATACAACAGATTTCCATAAATTCATTCAATTTTATACAAAGTCACAGCGATAAAACAAAAAAATGACATTGAAGTGTTGTTTTCTTTCGATAGTATTGAAAACAAACAAAAAAAAAACTAAATGTTGCTTTAACAAAATTCTCTCTATTTCTCTATCTCCCGCCCATTATCTGCAGATAAAGTTAGTAGAACCACTTCAATTTCCTTAGAATAGTTGGCGAGTTTACAATGCTACACCACCTTAACTTGTTAGTAGTTTTATGTTAGTCACTTTTTTTGTTTTTTTTTTCTTTTCTGGCCACATAGCACATGTGCTTTCATTAGGGTATCAATTACACAGCTCTACAATATTTTTTATTTTTTTATTTTTGCCATAAAATTTATTTTCCTATTCACTTTGCTCCTAAATAAAGAAAATTTCTAACATAATACCTAAGGTTTGTGATAGTAATGATAAAAACATTTGATTTTGAATTATGGAAAGATGATAGAGTCAAAAATTAAAATCCTAACGAATATCCTGGCAACAGATTTAAAAAAAAATTATATGTAAGTATAATAGTTTTGGTTTTATTGCATAACCTCTTATCTAACACAGTAAAACACATGATTTTGGGACTCAGTTCTGAGAACTGCACGTAAAAATAGCCCCAAAAAGAAGAAGGTCTGTATCATTCGTTTTGTCAAGTTTCTTGTCATAATAATTTAATATCGATTTAAAGATAAAAAGTATCGTATAGGGGAAATTGTCACGTTTTAGGCTATTTTGTTATATTGTTATATGGTGGCGTATGATTATCATAAGTAATATTCCAAGTAAATCATACGCCACGGAGTACAACTGCTACAAATTAAACCCAGTTCAAAGACATTTGATGAATGGGAAAGTGAAACTATTGCTTACATAGGAAAACGTTATATGAACAGATTAAAGGAATTGTAATTCTTAATTATTTTAAATTTGTTCAGCTAAATCGGACTAGTGGTTCTCGAGTTATGTCAAACAAAAGAGCCTAAGCGCGACAAATTCCCTTATACGATACTTACTAACTTTAAATCGATATTAAATTTTTATGGCATGTAACTTCACAAAACGAATGATGCAGAACTTCTTCTTTTTGGGGCTACTTTGACGTGCAGTTCTCAGAATTGAGTCCCAAATCAATGAGCTTAAAAATGTTGTACTGTGTTAGTCATAATTTAAGTTGACCTTGGTTATTTACACGCAAATACAAATAATTCTATTAAATTTTTAAAACAAACCAGCTAGAAAGTTGTTTGCGTACAAAAATCTCCAAAATTTTATGGTAAAAAAATCAATTTAAAAAAAATCTAAAAACTGAGTCGCCGATTAGATAGGGAAGCTCTCAGCGTTAGTCCGGCGAATTATTATCTATAGATGTCTGGTTTAAGTAATTATTAAAAAATGCTCAGCAAGGTTCAAAGGATGGCTGCAATGGGGATTACTGCGCTAGAATGAGCACACCGCAAGAGGCTTTGGATGTATTCCTGGGTTTTCCGCACCTGGACTTGTACGTCAAGGCTATAGAAGAACGTGGGGCTATCAGACTGAGGAAAGCCGGCCATTGGCATTACTCCATACATGGTCATTCGAAGATTCTCCAGCTTTTGAGCAATAGCGTTTCTTTTCATCTGGCACCTCGTACTGATCTTTTTTGAAGAAATGTGTGGATTTCCTTAAAGTGAACATTGAAATTCCGGAAAGATCGGATTGCAATGACGGCGGGACTCCTTAATGTAATGGAACAGGGCACTTTCCTTCAGGCTACATAATGAAAGCAGTGTGTATCAGGCTGATGTACTGGTCATTAAGAGAGCATAGGAGACATGAGGAATTGATACTAGCATATGGATAACATAAAAACTCAAACTCACCAGAGGAAGAAGAGAAATGATATGGCTTGATAATATCCATTAATGGACCAGTATCAATGAAGTTGTAAACCTCCTAAAAGACCCGAGAAATACAGAGAAGTTTGCAGAAATAGCACAAAATGTATAATTTATTAGAATAATAATAATAATATATGTATTGCAGTAATCGAGAAAATTCGAAAAATAGACAAATAATGAAAAAGTCGGATAACCACCTTTATGGATAGCTAGGCTGCAAGCCACATGTTGTTCGCGTATGCTGATGATATAGATATTATTGGACGTGGATTGCGAGATGTTACTGCGGCTTTTTCGAGCATTGAAAAGCAGTCGGCTGAAATGGGTCTGGTGATAAACGAGGACAAAACCAAGTTATTTGTTTCAACGAACAAAGAGTCCACTCGTCTGGGACGCTGCGTGAACGTTGACAACTATAACTTTGAAGTGGTAGATGATTTTGTCTACCTTGGCTCCGCCATAAACAAAAATAATAATGTCAGCCTCGAAATCAAAAGACGAGTATTGATTTCAAACCGCTGCTACTATGCGCTAAGCAAGCGATTTAACGACAAGGCGCTCTCTCGAAGAATAAAGATCCAGCTCTACCAGACTCTGATCTACCTGTCTTGCTCTACAGCGCAGAATCGTGGGTAATGACACAAGCGGATCAATCTATTCTGGGAGTCTTCGAGAGAAAAATACTCCGCAAAATATTTGGACCCATCATCGTCAACGACGAGTACCGTCGTCGAATGAATCATGAGCTGTATGAGCTGTACAACGACATCGACGTGGTCAAGCGCGTTCAAATAGACCGAATGCACTGGCTTGGACACGTTGTACGAATGGACGAAAACGCTCCAGCTCGAAAAGTCTTCGGCAATAAACTTGATGGGCGGCGCAGGAGGGGGCGACCAAAACTCCGATGGATAGACCAGGTGACGGAACTGTTAAGTAAGCTTGGTATGACGAACTATCTACGGAGCGCAAAAGACCGAAGCGCTTGGAATGGTTTTCTACGTGCGGCTACTGATAGATGAATTTCTGTTGTGGCTGCCAGTAAAGAAGAAGAAGAAGAGGCTGCAAGAAACCCGATCAATTCTACATTGTGTAAATCAAAGTTGGTACGGAAGAAGAAGTTCATGGTAATGATTCAGCATAACAAATGACAAGAGAATGCTATACTATCTCCGATCATAGCTCTCTGGAATATGTTGACCCACCCATCTGTTACTTAGTGAAAAAATGGATGTGAAAAACAGCCAGCGGACGTTGGATCTCCACAACCGACTGTATAACTGCAGACCCGTCCATCCGGGTATTCATGTGCTCCATACGCCATTATTACAGTTTTGAGTTAATGATGCTATCTCGTGTTATTGATACATAATTTTTCAAATCCGCAATCCGTTTAATAATTGATATATTTCGTGTCAAATTTTTTCTATATGCCATTGCTCTTTGGGCATTTCAAACTTTTACTTCGATTTACCCCGGATGACGATCTGTTACCTTTTTGGCTTAGTGGAAGAATGGATGTGAAAAACAGCCAGCAGACGTTGTAAAGGGTTTTCTAATAAGAAGTGTTATTTTGTTATTGAAAAAAAAATGTAATTTTTTGAGATAAATGATCAGATGTTTATTTCATAATAAAGAAGCCAAATGGCCACCACGAGCACAGTTACAGGACCATATACTTTTCATGAAATTTTTTTTTTAACCTCTCGAATTTTATCTTTGAAGTCTTGAATCGACGCTGGGCGGTTGGTGTAGACCTTATCTTTCACGTGGCCCCAAAGGAAGAAGTCGCAAGGTGTTAAATCACAAGATCTCGGTGGCCAATTGTGATCACCTCTTCGAGAGATAACACGGTCCGGAATCTTTTCTCGAATAAGATCCATGGTTTCCTCGCTTGTGTGGCACGTAGCGCCGTCTTGTTAAACATAGTCCAGATCAACACTATCCAACTCCGACTATAAAAAATCATTAATCATCTATCGATAGCGCAATCCATTCATCGTAACGATTGATTCAACCTCATTTTCTAAAAAGTAAGGTCCAAAGTAAAGTCCAAACCGCACCAAACAGTCACACGTTGAGGTTGGAGAGGCTTTTTAACAATAACTCTTGGGTTTCCGAGCCCCAGATGCGACAATTTTGCTTGTTGATGTAACCACCGTGGTAGAAATGGGTCTTATCAGTCAAGATGATTTTTCGATGGAATTCCGAATCATTTTCATGCATTTCAGGGACCCTATCAGCAAAAACACGACGTTGTCGATGACCGGCCGGCTTGGGTTCTTGTGGTAACTGAACTTTATAAGCTTTAAGACCCAAGTCTTTATGCAAAATACGGTGTAATGACGATTGTGAAATGTCCAATTCAAAAGAACGACGAGGAATGGACAAACCTGGGTTTTCTTCAACACTTTGGGCTACATCAGCAATATTCTCAGTTGTTCCCGAGCGACGTGCACGGGTTTTATTCTTCACATCACTAACTTGTCCTAACTGCTCGAATTTTTCAACCAATATCTGTATTGCGGTCCGACAAGGTGCTTCACGACGACCAAAAAATGCTTTAGTTTTGCGGACTGTGACTGCAAGATTTTCACCTTTTTGTAGTGAATTTTAATAGTTTCAATGCATTGTTGAAGCGTGGATCGTTCCATTTTTAGTAATGGCGTGGATTTTAATTGTCAAATGTCAAAGAATAAAAGCTTTAAAAGTGACAGCTACCGAAATATCGGGCCATTCATAATAACACCTCTCATTAAAAAATCGAAAATCGACTACGACTTACATCATAAGAAGAAATGTAAATGTTCGCCGTAAGCGAAATAATGTAAAGAAAAAGAAGGGAAATAAAACACGAGTTTTAGTAAATATACGAAAAGCCAATTGCTTTATTTGTGGTAACAATTTTACCTTTATAATTACACGATTTGTAATTAGTTTGCAACGATATGCAGGAGGATGCTGTCGCTAGCGATCAATAGCGAGAAGTTAACTAGAAGAGTCAACTAGTATAAACAAGATGAAGTAAGGTGGTGACTTTAAGCATTCGTTAAGTTACTCGTTATAATCTGTAAACACTTACTAGGGTGTATTAAACAGGAGTAGACAGATTCTAACGATAATGTAAGGCAGGGATGGGAGTTCGAAACCCATTAATTTAATTACCACGAAAATTACGAAAGTACTGTTTTGTAATTAAACAGTAAATAATCGTCTTTTTTATTGCTGTTCCTAAACGCTTTTTTCTTCAGTATACTTCAGCAAACATATCCTAAACCTATTTCTCTATCACCTGAGATGCCAACAATTGGTAAACGAGCAAAAGGAAAATATTTCACTATAACACACTTCTGGGATATTGTAAATTTAGAAATCCTCATCATCACCAACGAATGGAAATTGACTCATTTAAATCTTTGTCGTTTGTGTTTTTTTTAGAATTGAAAAATACCAGACAACATAAAAAAATGCCGATCAAAAATAAAACCCCAGCAAAAAAAAAAGTTTCACCCATAGTGGAGTGAGAATATTCTCAAAATATATGATTCATACAATTTGTCTTAATAGGAAATAAATGCAAGATTACGCGAATTCTTTAAAATACTTTACAGAAGAATATAAAAAACGACAACAAACAAAAAAAAAATATAAAACTACCAAAAAGGGAGATGGAAACGAGAAAGTCAATTGAGCCAAAATGTAGAGGAAATAAAGTGTATGCGCCAAGCTTATTAAACATACATATAATCACGCTTATAGAATGCTTAAATAGCTCAAGAATGAATAATGCTGAAGAAATTGAAGGATAGGCAGATAGGTTGGTAGGGTAACTGAACAAAGTGAAAATATAAAATATATGGCTAAAAGTGGAAAAAATGCATTATGCGATTAAAATAAAATGTTTTTGTTTTTTAAATTTGATACTGGAAAACCTTCTATGTTCTATATCTTTCAAGTCTTAAATTAAATATTTTTGAAGTTTTTCAATTTTTTTAATTTTTAGGCGCGAAATATATATAGATCTTAGAAGTTACGAACCTTAAAACTGCTAAAATGGAGATGTAACTTTCTTTCCTAGTAGGGCAGTATTAACATAAACTTCAATGTCTTTCACCTTATTGCCCTTTATTGGAAGTTAAATTTAAAGATTAACCCCACGCACATGGATTTTGTTTTTTTTTTATTTGCATTTTTTTAACTCTCATTGATATTAGCCCACAATTGTGGAGTCATCATCATTCATTTGTTGATCGTCTGTTAGCCATTTTCATTATCATTGATATTGGTGTATTTATGTTACAAGCCATTGCCATTTTGGTGATTGTGGACAAAATTGGAAAAAGTAGTTGATCATCTTCATAAATTATTTGTCGTTAGCGTTTGGGCCATTGCTCCTCAGGGGGTAGCAGCGCGCATGGCGTTAGTTAAACGTTACAGTGACTTATTTGAAAATCAATTCAATTTTGTTGTTGTGGTTGTCTCTTTTTGTTGTGTTTTCAATTAAATTAACAGCAACAGCAACAAGAATGCGTACGCACACATGAACCACTTTCACTTGACGCGTTTGAAAAATAATAATAAAAAAAAAACAGCAATTGCTTCTGCCACTCTTTGCTCCAAAAGAAATATAACCAAAGAGAAGAAATGAAAAACAATCACCAAAGTTGCATGACAAAATCGTTTGAACAAGAAAATCGTAAGTTAGCACACAAACAGTGGTGTGAACAGACGAGAGTACACCAAGCGAATAAAGTTTGCTTCAAAGGAGAGGCAAGAGCGAATTCAAAAATAAATTTAAAAAGGATAAGGGCTTAATAAATCTTAGGCTCAAATGGCAACATAGAAACTGCATCATGATTCTTAGCAACATTATATAACGTCTGCCATTAAAAATTATATAATATTTTAAAATATTGAAAACAGAATAAAATACATTTTGAATGACAAAATGAAATAATATAAAATAATATAACAAAAGTAAAATAAATTTAAAAAATAAATAAAAAAAATTAAATAAATTAAATCAAAGTGAAACAAAAATAAAACAAAATAATATAAATCAAAGTTAATAATATAAATCAAAGTAAAATAAAATAAAACAAAATAAAATAATTCAAAGTAAAACAAAACAAAATAAAAAAAATAAAATACAATACAATTCAATACAATAAAATACAATACAATACAATAAATAAAATAAAATAAAATAAAATAAAATAAAATAAAATAAAACAAAATAAAATTTAATAATAATAAAATATAATATAATAAAATTAAATAACAAAAAAAATAAAATAAAACAAAATTGCATGAAACAAAAAGAATTAAAGAGAAACAAAATAAAATGATATATAATAAAAAAAAATATATATATATACAATGAGATAATAAGATAATTAAAATCATTATAACATAAAGAAAAGAAAAATAAAATAAAATTACATAATACAATAAAACAAACTGTATATTATTACAGTTAAAAAAAATTATAAAATATGTAAAATAAAATACAATCAATCAATAAAATAATCTAAAACAAATAATAGAAAATAAAGTACTAAACAGTGAATCAAAACAAAGAAGTTGAAATAAAAAATGTATAATAAAATAATTAGTTAATTAAACCAAAAATTATATAATAATAAAAATAAGGGAAAATATCATATAATGATATTAAATATAAAGCAATAAAAAATTTGTAAAACAAACATAATTAAAAAATAATGTAAAAATTTTTTAATAAAAAAATTAATTAAATAACAAAAAAAAAAATAAATATTAAAAAAAAACAATTTAAATTGAAAATAAAAATATATGTATGATACTAATTTTTTTTAAATATAAATAAAAATAAAATAAAATAAAATAGAGTAAAATTAACAAAAATAAAACCAATAAAATATAAAAAATTAAGAAGAATATAAATTTATAAATTAAATTCAAAATAACAAGATATTCTAAGTACGAACTTAGAAGTGCATAACCAGGGAGATACGCCCACCTTTATTAACTCGACCACCGAACAGGTTATAGACCTGACAATTTGCAATGTCGAAGGACTTTAGACCTACAATTCTTACATCATTCCTTCTGAAAACCCTTGAGAGAATCATGGACAACATTATCAAAAATTAAATCGGCCCGAATCTCCTTTCGAATGCTTAACATTAATACACAAAGAAAAAATCGACAGAAACCGCACTTTATGCACTATTTTTTTCTATCAAATTGATATTATAACTTGATTTCTAAAGTGGGCGGAGTGATACATTTATATGGGAGGTACCAGTAGGATAGCGGTTAGATTTAAACTATTTCTTTAAAACTTTATCCAGTTATAGATTTACTAAATACAGAATATAGGCACGAATGTGTCAAGTATATTGATATTATGACTCCATCTCTAAAGTGGGTGGAGTGGTACATTTGTATGGGAAGTACCTGAAGGGGCGTGGCTAGACTCTCAGTTTTTTGCTCCAAAACTTTATCCTGACTTAGCTTTACTAAATGCAGCTTTTGGCCACGATCACGTTGTGTGTATGTACAGTAGACCGGGTCGGTCCCCATACAAAATTTTTTTTTCTCCAAAGTCGAGGGCAAATATTAAAGATCACTTCGAGACAACTTCAAAAAAAAAATTTTTTTCCTCCCCCACCCCCCGGAAAAACAGCCAAAATCGTTTTTTTATCACTGCTTTTTTGTTTGTGGTTCAATCGTACCATTCAAGACATCGGTGTATAGGTCTCGACGAGTACTACATTTGTCCTATAGATGTCGCTGACATACGACAACATCTTGTAATGATGGCCTCATTTAGAGCAATTTCTACCCCTAAAATTGAAAAATATTTTTTCCTATAATTAAAGCCCTTTAAAAACCAAGAACATTTTACTTTGGAAGTATACAGTTTTATTCAAAAACAAAAAAGTTACGTATGAAAATATGTATTTACAGCATCAACACTAATATTTTTTCCTGTTGTTTGCATTATTATAGCAAATTATTGCATACTTTTTAGCGCTGACGGAAAATTTTTATAAAAATGATTCCATACTCAAATTGTTGCATAAGTCTTAACGACATCGAAAAAAAATTTAAATATTTCCTTGAGATAATTCATTTTTTATCTAGTTACCGACGAAATATGATTTGTATTACAAATAAAATCCCAAAAAGAGCAAAGATATGTATGTAATTACAAATATTATCAAGTTCCGTTCACTACTTTCAAGTTTTGCAAAAATTTTCCATTGTGATTAGTCTTTCCAAGCGCTGATTCACTTACATTTCGCACAAATGTTGAGTGTTGCATATTTCATGGGTAGAATACAAGTGCAAAGTTATGTCTATATTTTATTATTAATACTTCTATTGTGGATAAGGTATCTTTATAATTTCGTTTCTTGGATATTGGTGACACTGAATACCTTCTTCCGCATGTTTGAAAACCCTGTTTGCGCTAAAAAGTATGCAATAACTTGTATTTCATTTTTTTCGATATCGCATTGAAGTATGCAATAATTTTCTGTAATAATGCAAACAACAGGAAAAAATATTAGTGTTGATTAGGGTGATCAGTTCGGTTTTCAGAAACCGGCTACTCGGTTTTTTTCACTCATAAAAACCGTCGGTTTTTTTAAATCCCTGTTTTTCGAATATCGAATAATCCGGTTATTTTTTGTCGAATCTCGGTTTTTTGGCGTTTGATCCCTTTTATTTAAATTCATTCATAATTGTATTAAATGTGTACTCGTACATGTTTTTTTCCAGCTTCTGCCGGCTTCTGAGACTACAATATGGGGAAAAATATATGATTTCTATCTATCCAAAAAAGAAAAGTTAAAGAAAAAATTGATTTACTTAAAGCAGAAAAACCAGCGCATCTCTATTGTGGTCGATGAATGGTCGGATATATCTTACATAAAATACATAAATGTTACTGTGCGAACACTTGATTCCGAAAGCAAAACGTTCAAAACCAATTATCAGTAAATTTTTATGAAATTTTAAAAAGACGTATATCAGAAAGACGTATTCAAACACTGAATAATCTCATTTTGTATTTAAGTACGAGTAAACTTCCAATTAGTGACGCATTTTTAAAAAATTCAAGTAAAAATGAAACAAAATAGTTAGCGTCCATTTTGTATTCACGATTATTTACAGAAAAACAAGATTCGTTTACAGATTTAAATGGCGAAATGATCGTTGATGCCACTGAAGATACTATAGAAACAGAACTAAATAAAGCTATAAAAAACGTTCAAAATCCTAAAACTACCATTAAAAACTCTACCAAAAATTTTCTTTTGGAAGATTTTTTATATATGAATAAGATTATTAAATGCTTTGTACACAATAAGTCCAACTGGTACATTGAGTGAGAGGGTATTTTTAATGGCAAGTTTTATAAAAATCAAAGAAAAAAATAGTTATACACCCAAGCACTTAAATTGTATCTTATTTCTTAAATGTTACTTTAGGGAAAACTAAAGATTAAATTAAATATATTTTTTATAGTCAAGTATTTACAAATGAATTGTTATGTTTTGTTTGTCTTTGTTAAATACCAAACTGATCACAGTAATGTTTTGCATTGTAATTATAATTAAACTAAAATTATACTATTTTAAGTATATTTGAATTATTTTCTGTTATTTTTCAATGAAATTTTTTGTCAAAAATTGTGTTTTAATTTGTTATTTGGCATACATTTGAAAACCGGATTATCCGGTTTTTTGTGAATTTCAAAAAAAGCAACCGGTTTTTTTTAAATGCCATTTTTCGAATAATTCGAAAACCGGTTTTCGCAAAAACTCGAATAATTGATCACCCTAGTGTTGATGCTGTAAATACATCTTTTCATACGTAACTTTTTTGTTTTTGAATAAAACTGTATACTTCCAAAGCAAAATGTTCTTGGTTTTTAAAGGGCTTTAATTATAGGAAAAAATATTTTTCAATTTTAGGGGTAGAAATTGCTCTAAATGAGGCCATCATTACAAGATGTTGTCGTATGTCAGCGACATCTATTGGACAAATGTAGTACTCGTCGGGACCTATACACCGATGTCTTGAATGGTACGATTGAACCACAAACAAAAAAGCAGTGATAAAAAACGATTTTGGCTGTTTTTCCGGGGGGTGGGGGAAGAAAAAAATTTTTAGTACCCTATACACCGATGTCTTGAATGTTACGATTGAACCACAAACAAAAAAGCAGTGATAAAAAAACGATTTTGGCTGTTTTTCCGGGGGGTGGGGGAGGAAAAAATTTTTTTTTTTGAAGTTGTCTCGAGGTGATCTTTAATATTTGCCCTCGACTTTGGAAATTTTTTTTCGTGACCCGGTCTAATGGACAGTACTACTCTATCTCTGAAGTGGGCGGAGGGATATATTTGTATGGGAGGTACCAGAAGGGGCGTAGCTAGACTAAAACTTTATCATGATATAGCTTTACTAAATATAGAATTATGGCACGATCGGGGTGGGTGCATTGATATTATTATTCGATTTCCAAAGTGGGCGGAAAGGTACATTTGTATGGGAGGTACCAGAAGGGGGGTGGTCATGTAGCTCATTTTCAAAACCGTAAGTAGTTTTGTGGATAGCCAGACAGAAAGAAGGACATGGCTCAAACGACTTAAAAAGTCATGAATTGAAAGTTTCTTTGAACCACTTAGGGTATAAAGTGACTCCTTTATATATACACTCCTACCCGTAGGGAGAGGGTACAAAATTGTTCGCATTATTTTTTGCGATTTTACCTTCAGCTTGGTTTCGGCCATAGAACCAGTTTTATACATTCAATGGCTTTCTAATCCTGAAAGTACCAATTTCGAAAAAGAAATCCATTGGTGTAGCTCCCTAATTCTGTAAGGAACATTTCCCATTTAAATTATCGGCCTTTGTCGTATTGTATCAATTTTGTCCTATTTTTGGCCTTTTTACACATAAAAGATCGGATTCCGAACATCCGTTCGTATCGAACAGCTATTCTTTAAAATAATAAACATTCAGCTCTATTTTCGGGATTCTCTTCTCTTTATTAGCCTTATTACCTCTCACCTACGTCACAGAAGGAACCTACATGCAAAATTTCAAGTCTCTAGCAGCAGCCGTTTTGTTTCGGTATAGAAATTGTTAAAATTTTTATTACAATTGGTCCATTAATATTACCGTTAAAAGTGTGGCATGGCACTGCCATTTTCTCAGACGTAGACGTAATACTCATTGTATCAGTAACATATGTATTTAATCTCATCTTCATACCTCTAATTGCTCTTGAGCTATGACCGATTGAAATTTCGGTTTGTGTGGGTGGTGCCACGCCCCATTATTTTTGATTATGTTTTCATGTAGCCTATAATAGTGTCCCTACGGGCAGTACCACATCGTGAAAATTTCATCGCAATCGGTACGTTAATATGACCGATATAAAGATATTTGAAATTGGGCGTGTCACCGCCCATTTCCCCGCAAACGTAATCTTTCTTGCACCAGTATCGTATGTATTTAATCTCAACATCATATCTCTAATGGCTCGTGGGTATGACCAATTGAAATTTCGGTTAGGGTGGCCTACGGCCAGTGATACCTAGTGAAAATTTCATAGCAATCGTTTAAGTAAGTTGGTCTAAATAACGATTTTTTCAACAAACAAAAAAAAATATTTTTTACTGTACGACCAACAACCAAACCTCGACTTCGTACCTATAATTTTTCATGAGATACAGCCATTTTAAATTCCGAGCAATATGGGGCGGTGCCAAGCTCTTGTAGTCCGAATTTTCAAAAATCACTTCGTAGTGCGCGCCTACGTCCAAATTTGCAAAATTCTAGCCTTAGCCGTTTGGGCTGGAGAGTAGAGATGGGTTTAGACCTGGGTATTTACCCATTTATACCCACTTTCATATCTGGGTATTTATCTAATTTCGGGTAAATACTCATTTGAATAACAAATACTCGTTGTTAGGTAGTGTAAATTAATAGAGTAAATTGGGTAAATACCTGGGTATTTACATTTAAATAGCCAAGTACCATTTAGGTATTTGCTCTTGTCCCATCACTACTGGAGAGTGATCAGTCAGTCACCCAAGCCTTTTTAAAACACTAAAAAAGTTATTCAAAAATTCAGTAAAATAAAGCAATACAATTAAATTCAGTGCAGAAATTTCAGTTAGGTAAACTGTTTGGTAAATACCCTCAAACAATGTAAGATATTGTTTAACCCTTAAGTTATCGAAATTAACCGATTTTGAATTGAAATTACTTATTATTTGCCTGCTTGTGGAGCGCAAACGATTGGAGATAGAACTTTAGGTTGTAATATCTATATCTTCGTTAAATTTTAATTTGAAATTGTAATAACTGGTAACTTATTAAGGGTTTTGTTTTAGAGTTGATTATTTATTTATACTCTGGACCGAAATAAGACTAAAAGTCAGTACTCGGTCTCAGAGTCGTATTAGCCTCTAAAGTCCGCGAAGGTCTGTTAGAGTCTTAATAAAATTAGTTTTGAAAAGCCTTTTTAATTGAAAGACGGGGAGATAAGTTTTAAATAACTTTATTATCCGCTGTCTAAGCGAAGACTGATACATTTGGTTTACAAGTTTTAGCTTAGGTGCGACCAAGTAAAATCCTTAAAGTCGTCTAGTATAGAAGTAAAATACAGAATTGAAACATTTACCATTTGAAACGAAACATTTACATTAGAGCTACAAACTATCAGGTACTCGATTTAAAATAAAAGGATTGAATAAAAGTAATTTCATATCATTACGTTAGTTAATAATAATTTACTCAAAAATAGTTAATAGTCTTTTTATATACATATAATTATTTATACGGCCGTTACAAAATGTTTTAAATCCCAAAGTTATTGATTTATTTTTATTCCAGTCTTGATATGATCGATTTATGATAAATCGATTAGTTAACAAAAATTTTTACTAAGCGAAAAGTTGCTGAATTTCTTTCATTTAGATATGCTCTCACAATTTTCTTTGAGTGTACACGTAGTACGTGCTCATACCATATCAATACTTAGCAAAGATATATGCGAGGAGAGTGTAGAGATAAAGAGGCGATTTATGGCTTTATTTCAGTTGTTACTCATAACAAGTGTTGGGGCCGTGAGTAATCGAAGGGAAATTGATCAATTTTAGTTTTTTTGTACGGAAATCACATATGAAGCTGTTATAAATATTCGATTTCAAAATCGAGATTCGTATTTTCTTACAAAAAAAGTTTTCACTTCTAATTCAGATAAAGAAAAAAAACTATTGGCAAATTGTCTCTTTCACGCTTGATTTCTGTTGGAAAATGTAATATTGAAAAAAAAAATCATTAATTTTAAAACTTATACTCAAACAAACTCCTTTAAAGCCGCCAGTCTCAGCTGTGGTGGTGGTCGAACGGTTGCATGCGATCAAATCATTGCGATCTCGTCATCACCACGGCGTTCATTAGTGCCACCAACATTTATCCATGAGCGATCGTTCGTCGTCATTGTGTATCATCATCCTCCACATCCACATTGCCATCACCAATGCCTCTTGGAAGACTCATAAATTCACGCAGCGTAACACTAAATCTAACACCCATTTGCCTCAAGTGTGTGTTGCCTTGCACCAAAATAAAAACAAACAACTAAAAGACGTTCATCATCACGATCCTCCGCCTCCTCGTTCCTGTGTGAATGAGGTGCGTGTGTGTGTGGTGTGTGCGTAAATGAGTGAATGTGGCTGGCTGGCAGAGTGAGTCAGTCAATTACCCCCCGCCTGTATAGAGAGCGCGCAGTCGTTTATTTCGATATTATTTTTTATCTTTCGTGATCTCTTTCACTTAAAAAGTGAAACTGTTTTCTCTCACTCTAGATTTTGTCACCAGCAACGATTTGATAATTTTCACTAAAATTTATATTTTTCTACTAGGCACAAAAAGGAGTTTTTCAACTTTACGCAAATGTTTGATCTAATTTCGTTATAGGTTTAAAGTCTTCTAGATACTCGAAGTGAATTATATATAAATATGCGATTGTTGGTGGTAGTGTCCCCCCATCAAGGGGCATGATTTATATTTTCACAATTGTCGTCGTCGTCTACCCGTCTGTCTATCTTAGCTGACAGTGTGATGATAATGATGATGATGGCGATGATGGTGGTGATGTTGGCCCCAAATGAATATTAATTTTGCGCGGTTCTGATATATAGTTGTCTGGCTATTTTTAGAAAACTTAAACTGTAAGATTTTTCTTGATTTAACGTCAAATTCAATTGACATGATTTCTATGATTTTTTTTGTTGTCAGTTATTGCTTAATGATTAATTATCACCTGACCTAGTAATTGTTGGTGAGGGTGAAAATTTTCTGAGACTGTTTGATAGGGTAAATAACACTATGACACAATTTGAGGGTCATTGTATCGGGAGTGAACCAAACCAATTTCAAACGATAGCATTTGACCTCAGTAACAAAACTCTAAATTTCATATTGCTCCACTACGTCACAAAATTTTTTTACATTGGTTTTAAGTTTGATTTTTTTTTGGTAAAAAGTCGATTCAAAGAATATGAAAAATCATCTATAAAAGTTCATTTGGGGTATTTCATGTCTTCGGAGACCTATAACAAATCATTCAGGGGAATATTTCCTCGGAACATTTTAACCGTCTAGCTGCCACCCGTGTGGGACATTTTTGGACCAATTTTGAAAAACTATTTAGATGTCAACTTTGGAGGGAGGTCAAGGTTTAGAATCTTTGATAGAAATATTCTCGGGAAAATTTCACTAAAAGTCACCAAACCCAAATAGCCTCTACGAGCCAAAGGTTATAAAATATAATCAAAATTATCTACTTTTGAGCAAAGATTGCAACAAGCTTTTTCGGGAGTTAATCAAACTAATATCAAACGGTAGCATTTGACCTCAGTAACAAAACTCTAAACTCCATTTTGCTCCACTACGTCACAAATTTTCTTTACAATGGTTTGAAGTTTGATTTTTTTTTGGTAAAAAGTCGAATCAACGAATTTGAATAATCATGTGTAAATATACATTTGGAATAGTTCATGTCTTCGGAGACATACATTAAAATTTTAACCCTCTAGCTCCCACCCGTATAGGACATCTTGAATGAATTTAAAAAAAAGACAGCTTAAAAGTCAAATTTCTTAAAATGTTCAGCGTGGGTGGTAGACAGAGGGTTAAAATGTTCCGAGGAAAAATTCCCCGGAAAGTTTTAATGTAGGTCTCTAAAGACATGAACTTACCCAAATCTGTTTTTACACATGATTTTTCATTTTCTTTTATTTAAATGTTGACAAAAACAATCAAACTTTAACATAAACCACTGTAAACAAAAATTGTGACGTAGTGGAGCAAAATGTAGTGTACGGTTTTGTTACTGAGGCTAAATGCTGTTGTTTGATATTTGTTTGGCTGACTCCCGAAAAAGTGTGTTGCACTGTTTGCTCAAAAATAGATTTTTTAACATTCCACTAACATTTCATTTTGATTTTATTTTGGAACCTTTGACTCATAGAGGCTTTTTGTCTTCGGTGACTCTTAGTGAAATTTTCCGGAGAATATTTCTATCGAAGATTCGAAGCCTTGACCTCCGTATAAAGCTGACCTTTAAACAATTTTTCAAAATTTGGCCAAAAATGTCCCACACGGGTGGGAGGTAGAGGGTTAAAATGTTTCGAGAAAATATTCCCCTCATTGTTTTAATATAGGTCTCTGAAGACAAGAAATAATCTAACAAGTGAGAAAACGGAACTTTCTCCAAGCCAAACGGCAAATGCTATCATCGTAGAAATGTATATGAGCAAGCTTCTGTTAATAACATATCTGTAGCTGGTATTATCCTCTGTCATCAGTTAACCCATCAGGATTCGGGTCTTAATGTGTACGCGGTCCCTACGCTATGGGAACCTACGCCTTATATCGGTTGGGGTGGGTTAGTGAGAAGGGGGTTCGAAACGAAACGAGTAAGTCTGCTAAGAGAAATTTTTTGAAATTCGTACGTTTTGGGGTAAAAGGCCAAAAAGGGATAAAACCGGTATCATTGAGCACTCTCCTTATACATAGAATAAGAAAGCTGCCCGAAGCGAACTTTTGAAATTCGTTCTTTTAGGAGTAAAAAAGAACCCAATCTAAACGACTAAAGATATAATAGCTTAAATCCATATCAGAAGGCATTTTTCAAAATCCGTTCTTTAGTGCTTAAAATGCCCCAAAAGGGGTAAAACTTGTATCATTATCCATACCAAACACGGCTAAAGGAAGAATCGCAAAAATCTATATATGAGTCCTTTTTATAGAATTAGATAGCTGCTGCAGGAGACTTTTCAAAATTGTTACCCCTTAAAGAAAAAACTAACCCAACGACGTAAGGCAGAATAGCGAATATGGGGCGGAGTGTTTATTGTAGTGCGTAGGTGTGCGCTGTGATATCATCCAAAACAAATGCCTAAAGTTAGAAATGCGGATTTTGGGGCGAATATCCATCACCACCACTGATACGAAATGGCTAGATTTAACACTTATTTTATATTGTAATTTTGAAATATTAAGGGATTTTTTGGGATAAAGAGGGGAAAAGTGTTATCTTCGCTCAGACTCAGACCAAACATCAAAGGTACAATCTCACCAACACCAACAAAGACAGTATTATGTCTGCCCAGCAGCAAAAAATGGGGCTTTGCATGCCTTCTTACAGGCCTGCAATGGCAGTCAGAAGCCCTACCCTTCAAATGCAGTCTTCATTTCAAATTAACATAGGGTGTCATAGGCAGGCAAGGCCTGCACATTACCTTTCTCATTGAAGTCGTTTCAGTAGGCATGCCTAGTATGTCCTGCTTGGAGTCCTAATAATAAGGGTCTTCTATGAGGCATTGCTACTGCAGACCAGCTTACAGGCCTGCAAAAGAACATTTATAGAAGGACTTAAATAAAAAAAAGCATATGCGAATTATTTCCATATTAAATGATTTCCTACTTTTTATAAATTTTTAATACAATATTTATTACAATTTGTAATAACTAGTTTTTTTAAACTCCAGCAGCGGGAATCGAACTCGCGACCTCAGTACTCATAGTTGGGCATGCTACCTACTCGGCTATCACGTGATATAGTTGTTGTACGACAAATAACAAACATGTGGTTTCATAAACAATAGCATCTGTCTTACCTTCCCTTAAGAGGCCTGCCAACAGGACTAATCGGAGAAGTGACAAGTGCATGGCTATGAACGTCAATTCTGCCTTCTACTAATAGGACTGTCAACAGGCCTGTTTAAGGCAAGAAAGTTTGCAAGCCCTTTGAGAACATCTATGGTATTTTTGTGGGGTACACAGTAGGGCTGCTCACAGGCCAGTTTTAAGAAGAAAAAGGGTCATGTCTGCGGGATCTATTCTCATCCTAGTAAGAGGCCTCATTGCAGGTCTCATTTGAGAAGCGAAATGTGCATGGGTATGGAATTTTTTATAAGGCTTAGTGAAGGACTTATTATAGCCTGTATACAAGCCTGGAAAAGGAAGGCGTATTTGAGTGTCAACAAAATGCCTTTGAAGGCATGTTTGCAGGCATATTTTCACAATCCTCGTCTTTTCCGCTGCTGGGTGTCTATCGGCTTACAAATATTGTTGTAAAACATATGCCTATCAATAAGTACGTATTCATCAACCCATGGACATGGTATTGTTGATCCATGAAATATATCACATGACAACCTTTTTCAGCCCACTTGGGACACTATTCTGAGAACTGCACGTGGAAGTATCCTCAAAAAGCAGAATTTCGGCATCATTCGTTTTGACAAGCTACATGCCATATTTAATATAGATTTGAAGTAAGACACGATTTGAAGTTAAGCCCAAAATTAAAGAGAAAAAAATGGGAGAAATCGAAAAATAAGCCGTCGAACTGACCTATGTGGCCTTTTGGTACCAAAAAGCCGATAAACTTAGGTATACTTGTGAATGCCCAAGTGTGGGTACTCATATCAAAGGTATTCATCTGAAGAATTCAGTGGTGCCATTAATTTTTTGGTGCAACGTCTATAAACCTATTTGAGGCCACTGTTACTATATAAAATGTGTACCTAGGACACGACGTCAAAAACCAACTACAAAACGCAGAGTGTATATATTCGTAAGAAATGGAGACGAAAAAAAATAGCAAAATGTAAATAAAATTTAATTTAAAAAAAAAGCGCGCGATTTTTTAAAAAAAAATTTTGGCAAAATTAAATAGAAAAAAATGCAAGAAATCGATAAACAAGCCATCGAACTGACCTATGTGGCCTTTAGGTACCAAAAAGCCGATAAACTTAGGTATACTTGTGAATGCCCAAGTGTGGGTACTCATATCAAAGGTATTCATCTGAAGAATCCAGTGGTGCCATTAATTTTTTGGTGCAACATTTATAAACCTATTTGAGGCCACTGTTACTATATAAAATGGGTACCTTGAACACGACGTCAAAAACCAACTACAAAACGCAGAGTGTATATATTCATAAGAAATGGAGTAGAAAAAAAAATTTAATTAAAAAAAAGAGATCTTTTTTTAAAAAAAAAATTTTGGCTCCGGTGTAATTAGAAAAAAACCTAATTTCCCTTTACACCCCATGAATGAGGTATGGGATGCTTTTCGCGTTGTTGTGATAAACACGCTTTCTACTTGAGATACCTTTACTAGACATGCCGATTATTATGCCACTTATACTGCGAAGTTGCTGTCGACAACATAGAGGGAACCGGCAATGAAAAAAAAAATGTGGATGACTTGAGCCGGAAATCCGTCCCGCACGGTAGTAGCGTGTTCCAACAACTATGCAACAGTTGCTGCGGTTTACATCATATAAAAAAATAACTAGAGATTTCTAAAGAAAAAGAAAAATATTTTTCAAAATAATTGTTTTTTTAAATCGCCAAATACCTATAAATGTAATAATTGTAGAAAAAAAACAGGTAACGAATTTCTTGTTTTCTCTCTTTTTAAATCGGTATTGCAATATTTTCTTTAATTTCAGTTTTTTTTTAATTTTTTTATATGCTCCTGGCTCCGAAATTTCGTATTTATCGTTCGATAACTAAAATAGTTATTAAAAAAACTGCGACGCCTCATATCGCGGTATCTTTTATATTTGATTTTTTTCTTTAGTTTCGGTTTACTATGTTTTAATATCGGCCCCTGGTCCCGAAACTACAATATTATGTATCGATAACTAAAACAGTTATCGAATAAAAAATACTTTTTTTTATCTTATTTTGCCCTGTGGTCCACATAGGTCCATCCGACGACTAATTTTTCGGTTTCCCGCTACCTTAATATTTTTTTTAATCTCGGGTTTCTTTTTCAAAGATTTTTGACGCCAGACCCTTGTCCTGTTATTATTTATGCCAGGCCAACACTAAAGTTCGTTTTGCAGAAAATCCAAATTCATATTTCATTGTAGTACCCACACATAAGAGTCTTTAAAGAACCATTTATTCCCCAGGGTCGCATCGGCCCCATTTTATGCCGATTTTATTATATTTTTTGGTTAAAAATAGGCGTAAAAATTTCATGGGTCCTGCAGGTTCATTCAATTTACGTCACTGGATTCTTCTCATGTTCTGCCCTTTTGCCATACGACCCAAAGGTCCACTATTTTTGGGTAATTAGGGCATATGGGCAAAAGAGCCAACATTAAACAAGTTTTTCGTGTCTAATAATTGAGAAAATAAGATTCTGCCCCAAACACCCAGCAACAGCAAAATTTCCCATCCCTGATGTGTCATTGAAACATATAAAGTAAGAACTGTCATACAGTAAGGATAGTACCATGTGTTTTTCTGTTTTTTTTCCTCCACTTCCAACAGCAATTTTTACCAAACAATCCACCCCATAAGAAACCCTTATAGTTTCTCAACTGTTCGTTCGCTCTATCAAATGACAACTTGTTGCTGCATAGGCATTCACAAAATCAGAGCACCAACGAAGCAACAATTGTCAAAGAGCAAAAAAAACAAATTAAACTACTTCAAATAAAAAAAAAGATAAACAAAAATAAATACGAAAGCAACAACAGCAACGTTGTATGTGATTAAAAAAACGCATAACGTTGCAATTCTTGAATGTTTCAATTTTAGCACAGATTTGTTTTGATTTTTTTTTTCATTTTCCCAATATTTATCTGCATTTTACGTATGTACGGTGAGAACGGCACAACAACAATAACAACGTTGCACATATTTTTTTAACGGTAGCATACATACGCACACATATGACAGCACCGCCAACCGAGTAACGACGGCACAGAATCACCATACCGCTGACGGTGAGAGGCAAAAAAGTCAGCGACACACCATGTGTGTGTGTGTTTGTGCAGAAAAAGAAAAACACACAAAAATGCGAGGAAGTAATAGCAAAAAATTTTTATTCCCTTTTTTGGGTGTTGGACTCGTATAACACAGGCCGCGGCGCACCACACACAGCACACACTCGCTCACTCATACTCGCCGCCACACACCGCACACACATTTGCATAAATGACCGGCAATAACAAAGAGGTGCAAGAGAGATAAGGCGCTGTAAATCAAAAATAGTGTCATACTACTTACTCTCACTGCCATGCAAGGGAAATGTGAAGAGATTTGCACAACACAAGAAATCGAGGAAGCAAAAAAAAATAAAACTAAAATAAAACAAAAACCACACTCTATTTTTTCTTGTGCTTTTACTTGGCTGTCAACTTTTGTGATTCTTCGGTGATTTTGTAACTTTTTCAAGGCAAAACACAATTTGAGAAATTAATCAAATTTCCTAAATTGTTATTGTATACAATCGGTCAATAAGAATCCACAAACAACAAACACTGTGACTGCAGCAATATGTTAAGGCTTAAAACATTAGGAAGTATATTTATTACACTGGTTTTTTGCTTTCCACACACAAATCAAAAGGAAATCTGTTGCACCACTCACTTTTTTCTTGCTCTTATGGGGGGGCTTTTTGCAATTTGCTATTTTCGGATATCTTTAAACGGGTGTTTTATTACAATTTGTATTTTTGTTGACACTTGGGTGTTTTCTTTTTTTGTTTTGTTGTACAAACTGTTTTCAGCTTTTTCAATTTATGATTAAGTTTGATTAAAGCGTTATATTTTGTGTGTTTCGTTTGTAAAAATGAACATAGAAGGGAAATAGAAGTTTAAAAAAATTTCAACCGAGAACGAATGAAGAATTGAAAAAACTAAAAAATACCGCACTCTTTGAACGTCAAACAACAACTAAAATGGCGAAGTGAATAAATTGTCATATTTTGACATAATCTGCTGTGAGAGCAACCAAAGCTGCTCGCTGTGAAAGTCTTTAATGTCAAATAAGAATGTTGCCACCACACAGTTGCCATTCAATAGTGATGGCAATTGCTGAAACTGTGTACGATATTTGATAGTAACGGTTTTTGTACAGAATATTTGTAGTCGGTGGATCATCTTTTTTTTGTTGATATTGAGTTGATTACACAAGGACAACAGCAAAAAACGCTTGAATAACCTCTATCTAAATTTGATGTTTCATGGCTTCATAGTACAAAAATGGTAAAATTTTTCAATTCTATGGATAATTTTTTTTCATTATTTTTAAGAAAAATTATCAATATTTTTTGACGTCTCTCCGCTTATGTTTTCATAACTCAAAAACAACTTGGCCAATTTTGTTAAACTATGTTTTCAAATATTTTGGTTTACAATATCTGTAAATTTTAATTTGCACAAAAATAAAAAATAGGCAAAAAAATTGTGAAATTCGCAAACTGCAAAAGTTATTAAATTTTTTTTATTTGTAGTGAAGCTATATATCATGTGAATTAATGTAGATATATCATGAAAATCGATGCACGGTATCCAATATTTACAAGCAGTGCAGAAAATGGTATAATGAAAATGCAAAACACGAGAAAAATTTTAACGCATTAAAAAAAGAGGGTATCTGAAGACCAAATTCGTTTCATGACTTTTTAAGACGATTGAGCCACGATTGACTGAATGGCTTGTGGGCAAAATAGCCCCTCCCCTTTTGGTACCTCCCATACAAAATGACTTTTTTTTTGTAAAAAATATTTCTCCCATAACTTCCAAACGGAAAGCTGAAGGACATTTAAATAATAACCTTATCCCTCAGAAAACCATTACATTTGTTACACCCCTTCTGGTAGCTCCGTTTATTAAAATTTCACACTGAAAGAATTTGGACTATATCGGCCGTCCCATTCTGGTACCTTCCATACAAAATTAACTTTTATATCTTCCAAATGGACAACTTGAGGATATTTGAATTTGGTCCGTTTGGCTATCTTCTAATATGAGCCAAATACTGAGAAAACCGAAGTAATTGCCACACCCCTTTTGTTACCGTCCATACAAATGACCGAATTCACCCTCATAGTTTTACATGCCTTTTTTTTGTAGGTACAATTATTCGATCATATGTTGTGCAAAATATAAGCTTATTATCAGGAATGAATATGGTCTATTTCGGCCGACCTCTTCTAGTACCTCCTATACAAAATAACCTATTTTTGGAAATTTAAAAATTACTCCTGAATAAATTCGAAAAGAATTAATGGAGTTTTATGATCGATATCTCATTTTGTTGCGTCATTTTTGGCATTTTCGATTTTTAATGTTTTTTAAAACAAAAAAATTTGCTGTTTTCACGAAAAACATATTTTTTTTTGCTTAAATTTTTTATTATAACTCCGGAATTATTGAGCCGATTGCAATAACGGATTAAAGGTTTTGTAAATTTCAATATTTCTTAGTTCATTTTTATAATGTCGGACTGTACCTCTTTGAGTTATCATTAATTATGTGGAGACACATCTAAAAAAAATTCATAGTTCCAAGTAAAATTTAAAAAAAAAAAATTCTCCATAGAATTTAAAATTTCGATCACTTGAACCGCAATATGTAAAATTTTTTTAACAGTTTTTAAAGAGTAGGAAATTTTTTAAATTTTGCTGCCTTGTGTTATTGTTAATTTGAGGATACTTTGATAAAAGGGGTGTACCACGTTATTCCCAAAATCAAAATCCCCAAAACCAAATCCCCAAACACAAGATCTCGAAATCAAAATACCCAAACACAAAATCCCGTAACACAAAATCCCTAATTTTTGTGCGATAACCATTCAAATTATGTTAAAAATCGCCACGATTTTTTATGTTTGAAATTATTTCTGAAATAAAAATTCAAAAATTTAAATGATAAATTCACATATATAGGTATTGAAATGAAATTACTTTTATTATAATGAACATTTGTTTACATTAATAATAAATTAAAAATAACAATATTTACGGGTTAAACAAAATACATTTACCACATTTCATACATAAAGATATTAATTGCAAAGTGAGATATTATGCGATATGGTTGTCAAATAAGTTAATTTTTCTAAATCAGCTCGCGATTTAACAACTCTTTTAATTTCTTGAGACGGTCCACAGTTTTTTTTTTCCTATACCTATTCCTGAGTATATTTTGGCTATGTTTGTTTTTATTTCTATAAATTCCGTGGTGCATCGAATGAATCGGCGGCAGCACAATGAGAAAAAAACATGTTGGGCTTAATTGTCGCTAAGCTTCTTTCTCTATTTTTAACATTTTAATATTTTTTATTACAGCATTGTATTTCTTATATATTATTGGGGATGTTGTGTTTGGGGATTTTTTGACACTGTCGTCAAAAATTGTGGGGATTTTGGGGATGTTTTTTTTTGGCTGGGGATTTTGTGTTTAAGGATTTTGATTTTGGGGATTATGTGGCATTCCCAGATAAAAGCGTATTATTCCCCCTTATTATGTATGTCGTAGTCACATCGAAAGTTGTTATGGTATCGCCAATGTCGATTGTCAGACAAAAATACGACTCTGTCGAATTCTATTACAATTTGTGGTATTTTGCTCGTCGTTTTTGAGCATAAAATTCGTATTTTGATTTTGACAACGTCGAATTAAACGAAGAATTTATAAAACTAAACAGAAAATTTATACAAAAACGAAAGGGCATTATAATAAATAAGATTTATTTAATTTTTAAAATAAACAACATCTCTTTTCACTTGTAAAAGGATAAAAAAACAACACCAAACCTATTTGAAGGTCTGGTCTGGACAACATGCTTATAAATTCAAACTATGTAAAAGGGTACTGCAAAAAAAAAAAGAGTTGACAAAAGAAAGTGTAAACAGTAGAGTGGGTCCAATTGTATGGAGTAAAACAAATGCACGAAGCGGTTATCAAAATCGTAATTTACGATGAATTCTAAGAAAATTTGGACAAGAAAACATGGGTCAAAAATCAAAATTGAGCCCTCGGTTTTTAACTAGGAACTTTTCGTATTGGGGGAAAATCCACAAAAAGCTCTAGAGGGTTTAAATGTATGAATGACACCCAGTAATTTTTCCCTCCTAACATTTTTTCCAAACATACCTACTTCCGATCTTCACCCCCTAAGGGGGCACATATTCAGAAATTTTGTTTATAAAATTTGCTCCCACCGCTCTGTCTGCCCCGGAGTCGACCCTAGAGGGGTATAATGTATGACCTCCCCCAATATTTTTGCAACCTTAACAGTTTCTCAGAACGTAACTACCCTCTATCTTCAACCCTTAAGGTGGTCGCTATAATTTTTTTTTATTTTATATTTTTTTATGAAATCAGCTCTTGCTGCTTCCTTTGCGCCTCCTATAGGGTAAAATGTATGACCGACCCCCACTTGTATTTCCCTCCTAACATTTTTTTCCGAACACACCTACCCCCTATTAATTTCATAAAATTATGCATGGGTTCGAACCTCGATCTATACTCCAATGAAATACAGAAACCCGTTCAATTCCGTTTTTTGGATATTTACCGATGGTTGGTTTGTAGGATATTTCGATTACATAAATTAAAAAAAAAATAGATTTAAACAGCCGTCGATTTTTGAAAAATTTGTATTTAATACGACAATTTAACAAAAAGAGAAGTTATGTTACATTTAAGAAGATCTGTTTTCTATGTATCGCTTTTTGAATATACAAATAAACATTTTCTTGAATATTTTAAATTTTCTGACCATGCAGCTGCATTCATCTGGTAACTCTGTTTAACATAGAAGATTGTGGTTGAAGTCTTTGATAATGGAGGCAAGATAAAAAAAGAGGCGAAACTGAAATAGGTAGATGGAGCTGATGTTTGGATTTTGTTTATTGTTGAAGAATTGTGATGTTTAACTTACTACAGTATTGAAAGTACATACTTGCAATGTACTAGAAAGTACTTGTACCAAGAAATACTTTAATTGTGCTAAAACGTAAATTGTTTATACCGGAAAGAACTTTAATTGTGTTGTATCAAAAAGTACTTTTATTGTATTAAAAATACATGTTTTTGGTATTGTACCTAAAATATACTTTTATTTCAACAAAGAGTACTTTTATTGTTCCAAAAACTAAATTTATTGTTACAAAAATTACTTTTATTGTTGCACATAGAATTTTTATCATACCAAAACGTTTATTTATTGTATCAAATGTACTTTCATTACTTCTAAGATACCTATTATACCAACATATACTTTTATTGTAGCAAGAAGTACTTTAATGGTACAAAAAAGTTCATTTGATGTACTAAATATTACTTTCGTTGCGCTAAAAAGTACTTTCAATGTACCAGAAAGTACCTCTATTGTATCAAAAAGTACTTTTATTGTACTATAAAGATCTTTCATTGTATCATGAAGTACTTTTACTGTACCACAAGTGTATCAAAATGTACATTTACTGTATCAGAAAGTAATTTTATTGTTCCAAAAAGTAATGTTATTGTACCACAAAGCTCTTTTGTTGTACCAAAAACTACTTTTATTGTTGCAAAAAGTTATTTTATTGTATCACGAAGTACTTCTGTCGTACCAAAAAGTACACTTATTGCACCGAAAGTACATTTAATGCACCAAAAGTACCTTTAATATACCTAAAAATACATTTGTGGTAAATAAATTTATTGTACCAAAAAGTAATTTTATTGAACAAAGGGCAACAATAAAAAAATATAGGAACACTTGTCTTATATATAAAAGGCTTGGGTGACTGACTGATAACTCCCCAGCTTAAACGGCTAAAACTAGAAAATGAAATTTGGAATGTAAGTTAAGGTTAAGCACTCACTAAGAAGAGATTATAAAAATTCAAAGTGTAAGGGGGTAAAAAGGCGTGGCAACACACCACAAAAAAAACTTAATTTCCCTTTACACCCCATGAATGAGGTATGGGATAGCTTCTCGCGTTGTTGTGAATTAACACGCTTTCTATTTTTAGATTCACAACTAACGGCATCTACTTGTTTATCGACGAATGCAAACGTCACTGTTTGAGAAGCTCTTACTGGGTACGCCGATTGAATCGACACTAATACTGCGAAGTTGCTGTCGACAACATTCGAGGGGAGCCGACAATGAAAGAAAAATTTATTTATTTTTTTTCTTTTAAGATGACTGGAGGCAGGAGTTGAACCTGTGATCTCCCGCATGGTAGTCGCGTGTTCTAACCACTATGCCACGGACGGTCCCATACAGCTCGAAATTTAAAAAGGCTGCATCTCCCAAACCATTATAGGTAAGAAGTCGATATTTGAGACATATTATTGTCGTACAAAAAAAAAAATATATTTTTGTGGAAAGAAATGGAAAGGCGATGTCACTCCTTTCACTCCTTGCACCCTTTTATAGGCTACATGAAAATATATTTAGACAAAGGGGCGTGGCACTGCCCACACAAACTGAAATTTCAATCGGTCAAATCTCAAGAGCCATTAGAGTTATGAAGATGAGATTTGCTATATATGTTACTGGTACAAGGAGAATTGCGTCTCGTTGGGAAATAGGTGGTGCCACGCCCCTTTTTAAAAAAATCGTTATCTCGGCGAAATAAATGAACCGATTGTAATAATATTACCGATATATAAATACTGTGTAGTACTATCCGTAGGGCCTCTATCATAGGCTACATGAAAACATAATTAGACAAAGGGCCGTCGCACCCTCTACACAAACCAAAATTTCAATCATTCATATTTTACGAGCCATGTAAGTTAAGAAGATGATATTTCCTACATATCGCTCGTTTTGTGCAAGACCGTCATAACTCAAAAAAATCGATTCCGAGATAAACGCGTTTAAAGTTTTTAATTTACAGCCAACTTGTACGTAATGGAGGAATTCAAATAGCTCTAATGCGGAGTGTATAAAAGATATTAACATGAATTTTTTACACAACATAGAGTATGATAAAATGAACAATTCTACATCATTAACTCAAAAATCACGTTTTTTGAGTGATGACGGTCTTGCACAAAACGAGCGATATGTAAATGGTACATGGGGGTCTCGCTTTTGGGAATAGAACGAATGTTATTACAATTTCATATTCTATATATTTAGAATTGCCTACTGGCTGTAGATAGGATGACGAAATTATGGGCGGTTGTTCCCCTTTCCGCGTAAACGTTAGCTAAGAGTGGATTTTTGAAAATTTACACTTAAGGGATACAAGTTGTACCATCAAACAGACCAATTGGTTAATGCTATTACCGCGAAAATTAATATGGAAATACTCACTATCAATATCGAAAAAGGGATACAAATGTTACTATCGCCCAGACCAAACGGTTAATGATATAATCATGATAATTTTCTGGGCTTGCTCCCTATGGAATAAGAACGAAGCAAGGAGGGTTTTAAATTCTTACCTTTCAGGTGTAAAAAAGGTCGAAAAAGTAATAAAACTGGTACTGTTAAATGTATTAATGAATTGTTAAATGAATTGAATTAATTAAATGAAAATTAGAGTAATGAATTGGATTGTAAACTAAATAATTGTATTAACAGAATTAGCGGTATTGAACTCTCGTCCTTTGTCTCCTATGTCGGAAGATCCCCATGAGTTATTAGCTTTGACACCCGGCCATTTTCTACGGGGAGCTCCGTTAGTAACCTTGCCCGAAGACCCACCAGAAAACCTGTCATTTATAGATGGGTGGGAAAAGCTTAAGGCGCTCCAGCATTAAAATGCGCGGCGCTGGAAATATAAATACCTCAAAGAACTGCATCGTCGATACCGATACCGCAAAGTCCAAAGGAGGACATAAAAGTAGGGCAAATTATCGTGGTCAAAGATGACTTACTGCCACCTTGTGACTGGAGACTCGGGAGGATAAAAAAGGTGTACCAAGGGCAAGGCGGCTTTGTAAGGGTAGCCGATGTGCGCACAAGCTCCGGAGTAATAACCAGGGCTATAACGAAATTGTGTCTGCTGCCTTCTGATATCCCAGTCCCTATAGCTCAGAACATCCCATCCCATTAATTCCATTCCTACCAAAATATTTACATCACTGTCATATATGTGACAATTTGCGCCAATACTTACCATTATTAATCTTAACATTTAACCAATTTATCTCCTCAGGGCACCAAGAGATCCAGCTGTGCACCAATGACAAGTGTGTGAACGGTTTCACCCACTGCGATACTGACGATTTCCTTCGTTTGGACTTTGGCCAGAGGTGGGTGACGTCCCGAAGACTGGGCTACTGCATGAATTGCCTAGCGCGCACGCACCCTTCCTATGAGTGCACCTCGGAAGATGGGTGCCATCATTGCGGAGGAGAGCATCATACACTGCTCGACATGCCCACGAAAGAGCCGACGCACAGCATGGCGCAGATCGAAGTGATGCATCAGCAAGAAAGGGTGAGGCGTGTTGAAGAGGGTGTCGTGCGTAGGCACCGGCAACTACTAAGGGAAGGCCAAGCTGAGCCCAGACGACAACTCCACCAGGTCAGGGTCCAGAGGCGGTGTCCCAACGCAAAAGGAAGGATTCAAATCAGGGAAAGAGATCGTGAAGACCGACGGTACGCTAGGTTGTCCACCATTCGGGCACGCCAAATTTTAAGTGTGGCAGTGCGGGCTTTGAGAGCGCTACAAATTGAAATTTTTAACAATAGCGAGTAGGCAATATTGACCAAGACGGCCAGTGTTAAATGTATTAATGAATTGAATTAATTAAATGAAAATGAAAAAAAGAAATGAATTGGATTGTAAACTAAATAATTGTATTAACAGAATTGAATTGTAATACGTTATGAACCGAATGAATTGTATTGTAAAGGTTCCATTGTAATTTGTTAGTGTAACGCCCCTGTTCTAAAAAGTTTATTGTAATTTGACAATGTAAAGGCCCCCATTGGAAGGATCTTGTAAATGAGAATGTGAAGAGTAGGGCCCAGGTGGCAACACTGTAATGAAAATAAGGTGTAGTGGACGGCTTAGGGATGGGCTTCCGGCCTTCTCAATCCAACCGCCGCATGGAACACATCTCAGTAATAAAGCCATGTAAGTTATCCCTCTTAACATCCCAAACACATATATGGTTTTTTTTTCTTCTCTCTATCTTTGGTTCCCTCCTTATAAGTAGGGTTGCCAGGCACCGAATTCGAAAAGTCGGGAAAACCGAGACCAGAATGCGGAATTTGTCGGGACAAATGAAAAGATCATATTATATTGGTTTTGACATTTTTTATTAAGAAAAATTATTTGAAAACTCATTGCAGGTTCAAGCTGATAACAACCATTATTATAATGGATTAAAAAAAACCCAAACATAACAATATTCAGATATCACTTATAAATACACTATAAGCTAATATTATTTTTGCCACATATACTTTGTGTTATTTTTCACCGACTTGACAAGTTTTACTCCCTCGTCAGTTGTTAAAAATGACTAGAATTTTTGACAGCTTTTATCAATAAACGATCTTATGATTAGTTGGCCTTTATAAGTTCAAAAGTCAAACGGTTTCTATCTTTCGTGTATACATGGTTTAAAATACTAAATACTTTTTCACAATGAGCGTTACTTATCGGTAAAGAAAATATAAATGAGATCTTTTGAAAAGAATTCAAGTAATTTTCTTTGCCACATTTGGTAATAAAATGAGACCATATTTTGTCATTTGTTATATCTTTGGGCAATTCTCCATAAACAGCTCAAAGACTGCAGCAGTCGCTGTACAACATGTAATTGTCCACTGTACCTTCTTTAATATGTTGTTTCTTTGATTATTCTAAGTATAGGTAGTAATTATAAAAAAGTCGGGATTTTCCCCTGAATTACTTCAATACTCGGGACTCGGAATTTTCGCGAAAAGTCGGGAAAATTCCGCCTAATTCCGAACATCTGGCAAGCCTACTTATAAGTGAGTATCTCCACGTGGTGGAAATCCAGATCCCCTAGATTTCCTTGCAAAGAACCTAAGTTCTCCAAATAAATAAAACGGAACCTAAGTTTCCAAGGAAAGATTAAACTAAAATATGCAGGTACTATTGTTGAGCGAAATTCGTACTTTTAAAGATAAAAAAGGATCTGAAGCGGGACAATCACTCAGATCACATAAATGGGGTGTTCGTTTGTTTCAGCATAAGTTTGGGTTAAACAGCGCGAGCCGGGAAAGCCAGTAATATCAATATAACAGAAAATTTTTCGTTTTACTGAGGGTGAGTGTACATGTAAGTCGGGTTGCACGACTGGAACTACCTTTCTGGTTTTTCGTTAAGTTGAATGATTCTGACCTTTTATTGGCAACTGTTTGAAAATTTTCTCTTAAAGAATCTTTTCTAAACACTAGGGTTGGTATAGTGCACGAGTATTTGAATTCTACACGAACAGCCAGTTAATTTTGTGTGGTTGGGCAAAAAAATGCATAATCCAAAAATTGGGGGAGGTCAGGTGTGCGCAAATGGCTGCACTTCGTGGTCAAAGGTGGTCGGAAAAGGGGAAAAATCTACAACAAGCCCAGCAATTGCCCCGGCGTCGCCCCTAGAGGGGTAATATGCAGTGGCGGATTTAGGACTGCTGCCGCCCTAGGCTCTGTTTGATATGCGGCCCTTTTTGATTATATAGAAGTGTTCATGTGTATTAATTAATGTATATATAAATACAGTGTACCACTAATGTCTTCGTCCACTTCCCATTTTCAACTTTATTAATGAAGAACCGAAAGCACAGAAAGAATATCTAACAAAATATATTGAACAATTCTAGATAAAGATTTAGACTATATAGCATATCTCAATAATTCAAAAATAAATTAATTATATAAAACTTAAAAAAATCACTTATTTGCTTACAATAAAGTCTTCGTTCATTTAACAATCCGTTTACGTTTCTCACTAATTAACTGTTAGTTTTTTTTCCATCAGAACATATAATTATTCCAATCTTTTGTCCAATTCATCTGATTTCAATTATTTCATGCATGCATAAGATTTTGTTTATAATCAGGCCTGTTCTGAAAATCACAAATCACAAAAGTGATTTGAAATCACAAAAATGGTGTTCTGCACACCAAACTTTTTGAAATTTTTTGATTTCAAACCGGTCACCTAAGCACCTATCGATTTCAAATCACATGCTTATTTTTACGAGTACTTTTATGGGAATGTAAAAAAAAATTAAAAATTTTTTGAGACACAACCTTTTGTGTATCTGTTTTGTGATTTGTTAGTGATGTGCATGTGATTTGGTATTGCTTGAGGTCATCAGCTAATTTAGTTTTCAAAGATTTAATCAATGCTTTTTTTCTCGTTCTTATGCGTTTGTAGTTTAATTATGTCCTTCGCAAATTTTCCAGAGCCAAAAATATAGCACCCGGCCTTAAACTTATTAAATCACAACAAAGTAAGTCAAAAAATCAGCTGTTTTATTGTGATTTCGAAAAATTCAAATCACACCGAAAATGACAAAATCGTGTGATTTACAGAACAGGAAAAAAACAAACGTGTGATTTCAAAACGGCATGTGGTATGAAATCACGTGATTTACAGAACAGGTCTGAATATTTATATTTACAAAAAATTATAAATTTTTAGCACATAAACGTGTTTTCAAAACAATTGTAAACCAAATTTTATAATTGAAAAAAAATTTTTACAAATTTTATAATTTTCTTTCAAAATTAAAATAAAATAAATGAAAATATTATACATATGTAACATATGTAAATAACAAAAGTTTTTGTAAAAAATAAAAGTAACTTTATACATAACTTTTGATAAACAATACTATTTTTCAAAAAAAAAAATAATTAAAATTCTATAATCAGTGCTTCTTTTAATAATTTAGACTTCGGGGACTTTGCTCGGGCAAAAACGTCAATTAAATTTTAATAGTTTATTTCTTACACTAATTGACCTTCAATAGACACTAATGCAAGACCATTTAGTCTATATTGGCTCATACTTGCCTATAGAAAGTTTTCTTACCCTATTTAGGGTGGAAAAAGATCGTTCTTCTGAACAGTTTGTAGCAGGAATACTCAAAAAAATTCGGAAAGCTATGTGGACATTGGGGTAAACATCTTGAAGAATACACTGTTAATCCAAAAAGAAATATTTTTCATTTTTCTGCGTGTCTGAATTGTGATTCCTATGGCTATTAATATCATTATTTCAAATATGTTTTCAGATTTTTTCATCAGGCACAGTTTTTTAGTTATTTGGATTTAAATTTTTCACCTTTCTTAATGTTGCATTTAAATACATTTTGCATAAATGTAGTGAAAACTTTATTTGATTCGACAGAATCTTTTCTAAATACAATAATCGACACTAGTAGAGCTTAAAACATGAAAATTGAGAAGAACAAATAATATGTATTTTCTATTTATTTTTATTTTATGCTGAATATCGTTGCAGCATCCGAAAATGTCTAGAGCAGTCAGTGAATATTTTTCTGGGTATCTGAATTGTGATTCCTATGGTTATTAATATCATGATTTCAAATATGTTTTGTGATTTTATTCATCAGGCACAGTTTTTTAGTTATTTGGGTTTAAATTTTTCACCTTTTTTAATGTTGCATTAAAATACATTTTGCATAAATGTAACGAAAACTTTATTTAATCCAACAGATTTTTTTCTAAATACAATAGCTGTTACGTTCCCTTTATGACACTAAGACCGATCCTCCGGCTGCTCAGGGTAATCACAATTGGTTCCAACCCGTTTCAGTCTTAGCCCAGGGACGAACACAAATATTGAATTTTAATTACAATTTTAATTATTTACACTGAAGAAATAACCTAAACGCGTCCTAATAAACATATGAATTCGGTGTAACATTCCCAACTTGAGCCCACCCTGCCATGATCCCGGTGTTTCCATTTTTATTTATTTGTTTCGAGATCCCATTTCCCACAGTTATCACCCAGCCTACCTGTCACAAATAGTCGACCCCTTTAAATAAATCTAACACATCATATTTCTACTCATTAAAACATTATAAAGTTTATTAACATTTTTTTGTAGCGTTTCGATAAACTTAAATTCTACTACATTTAACACAATTAAACTTATCCCTATTCTTAAAATTATTAACACCAGAAGATATACTAAAAACAAACTGAAAGCCACTGCTCCGATTCACTTCTATTACGTCTGGAAGTTGCTTCCAAGCCGCTTTCGGCCAATTGTCGTTGCCACTGTAATAAACTTCCAAACCTCGCACTGAAAGAGCTCTCTAAGTGTTCACTTTCCTCTCTATTCTTTCGAGGGTCTTGTTTTCCTGACTCTATAGACTATTCTTACTTCAGGACGTTTCTTCAGATGAATCTCTGCTCTAATTAAGGGAAAGCACTGGTATTAATAATCTTTACAACACAATCAATCTTACAAAAGAACACAAATACATATATCACTAACTACTTAACAACACAAACGGCACTTGACATAAACTTAAATTTAACTGTATCTAGTTATTCATTTTTAATTTTTTTCTCTTTGTTAATTTTGTCCTTTTTTTGTAAATTTTGAATTTGTTTCTCAATTTTAAAATTCTTATGATAGATTTCGTGATTTTGAATCCAATAATATATTTCTCTTCGTTCTTCCGTTTTTTTTTACGGTACGTTGTTACCTGCGGCATGGATCTCACCACTTGGCGTTTTTCTTCCGTTTTGCCTCAGGCACAAGATATGCGGACATCAACTTCGGAAAATACGTCCAGGTTTAGCCAACTTTTACCAAAAATCACTACTGGTCCCCCTTTAGTGACACCTTCAGAGGAGACCAGTAAGTATCCACAACGTTCGTCTTCCTGCATGTGATAAATATAGGGTATTACTCATTGTTCGTCGCCGATCTTCACCGAACTCAACTAAAAAAAACTCGCACTCCCCTGGCACTTACAATTTATTTTTCTCCGTCCACTATTTAAATTTAATTTTTTACTTAAAACTTGAGCCGACACTCATACACAATTCTGCTAAGTGTCCCTGATTTCTATTTCCGCCTTAGTGATAACACCGGGTAATGCCTTCCGTCGTGTTAATTTACAGACTGCCACTTTTTGCGTCCGATGTTCGTTTATATCTTCACGTATACTCCACTGCCTTACGCCATATTTCGATATTTACTAATTTCCATCGAATTCATCATTATTTACTTGTATATGAAGCTATTTTATTGGCGGACAGTTTTTGGCAGATCGATTGTCACTTGAGTGTTAACCGCCCTCTGTAACTGAGTTCGATTTATTTTCCTCCCATTTTCTTCGATGGCAATGCCTTTCACATCATTGCCACCGTCAGTTGATCTGGCAATGCCGTCCCCATTCCACTACGTTCCATTCATATTCAATCGCACTCATTCATCCTTCATTAATTTTCGCACACCAACTCGTGCACTTCACCAAATTTAATTGCCTACAAATTTCCCGCACTTTTTCCGGATTTTCAGCGCTTACGCCAAGTGAAGTGACGACGAGGAACAACATTGTCTTAGATGAGTACGATGGCGGTAACTATCCTGCCCACCACTTTACTAATGTCTCATTCCATTGTCGTAGGGTCATGCAGTTGTGCAATTTAGCCACCGGCCTATTATGATGTTGGAAACCGTAAAGCGTGAATGACCCGCTTCCTCTTATCACCGGTACCATCATCTCATCCATTCGGGGTCTGGGCCTAGTACCCCCGCAACATAGCCGATACTAGTAGGGCTTAAAACATTAAAAATAAGAAGAACAAATATGTATTTTCTATTAGTTAACAAAGTTTTTTTTTACTTTATGCTGAATATCCTTGCAGTCTCCTAATATGTTCCTAAAATGTCAGCGAATATAGTAGGCATATATTTTCCTTTGTAACGTAATTTTTAATGGAAAACAAAACTTATTTGCAAATAGCCAAAAAACTATGCCTGATAGCAAAATTCTGATTACGTATTTGAATTTTCCAAAACAAAAACACTTAAAAAAACACATAATGAAACACAAACCCTTGTCGAAAAGTGTTTCGTCAATGTAATATATCGGATATAAGTTGCGCAGAGCGCACGCTTTCAGTACTTGCCAATTAATCTTTGAGTTCATAATTTAAATGAATGCATTCATTTGCTAATGTCTCTTTTAGATCATCAGGATACTTTTTGGCGAGTCTATTTTCTTAACTTTTTAACTCATTTGTATCTATTTTATATAAATGATCAAAATAGTTGAAGTTTAGAAAAAGCTTTTGTGTTTTTATGTTCTGATAACTGAACACTCAGAGTGTCCAAAATGGGTTAATAAGTATTTGTACGAAAATGTTCTTGTCCAGAAAATGGTGCTCTTTCATTTGCCCGTGATTCATCTGAATGAAGTTTTCTGGTTTTTCTGCATCGAGTATCATAATGATAATAGTTTTGATCTCAAGACAGCGCTTTGGCTATTTCTTCAAATTCAGAAAATTGCTTATTTCTCATATCCTGAAGAAATAAGGCTAGGGAACAAAAAATTTGGACAACAGATGATAAATCAGCCTGAGATGCTTGAAGTTTCTTACTAGCAGCATTAAAACGATCTAAAATAACACTCCAATCAATGACTAGAATAGCTGTTTCTAGATTCTGTAATTTTTGTTGTAGTCTAAGTTTCTAAAATTCCTTCTCATTTGCTATTTGCTCGGTCGACATAACATAATTTTTACTATTATTAATTTAAATTTTGGCGCCCTTAAAATCGTGCCACCCTAGGCCCGGGCACCACTGGTAATATGTATGACCGATCCCCACTAATTTTATCTTCCTTACATTTTTCCCAAACATACCCACCCCCCTATCTTGTAATTGTAAAAACTATTTCCCGATGTTATGTTGTTTTGGTAATTTAAAGTGAAATTTGTATTTATCTTCCCTTATGGGTTAAATATAAAAAGTTGGGAGATGGAAATTAAAATGGACCGATTCTACAATACACCCCTCTAGGAGGTAACATGGTAGCGACAGGAGCTGATTTTCGGTCGTACATTGAACTCCTCTGGGACAATTTTGGGGCAGTTAGAGCGGTGTGAGCTAAATTAATAAAAAATTTTGTGTGGAAGTCCGCTTAGTGGATGAAGAAGGGGGTAGGTATATTTGGGAAAAACGTTAGAAAGTTTTAGAAAATTAGTGGGTATCGGTCATAAATTTGCCCCTCTATGGGTGACTTGTTGTCAATTTTTCACCTTTCATCACCGCCTTTGACTACGACAATGTTGACTTTTATCGGATGTTTCTATTTTGAAACACAACCAGCAATTAGTATATTTATCCAATTTTAAAATATTTCGAGTTTTGCATATTTTTTTCTAATTTGTATGTCGTTCTCTTAAAATTCTGACACAATAAAAGTCATGGCATTGCTGCAACATACAAGACAATGAGGCACCTTATTCTCCATATAATTGAATGCGAATACTCTTAGATATTATCGATATGATCTAAATGAATTCTCCATATGGTTCTCTTGACCTCCATTGAAGAGATTTACGAATACGGTAAAATCATTTCGCACCTTCTATAGAATCTCTGGCTATGCTCGTAAGCTAATGTCTGTGCATTTACATTTGCTATAAAAGCCTAAAGTTTACAGAGAATGAGCATCAGTTGCATTCCTAATGAAAAAACAGTGAAACGCAAGAAAAGTGCTAATTTTTGTAACGTGCCTCAAGCCACAGAAAAATAATTGTTAACAAAAAAGAAAATCTAATTTAACAGACAGACAACATGATGAAAGTACGAAAATTGCTCTAAATTTAAATTTCACTCCAATGGAATAAAAATAATTTATATCTCCTTTGAAATATTACAGTTTATTACCGGTTGTGCTTTAGTTTTTGTCACCCTATGCCAACTTTGTGCAGCTGGACCCGTAGAAGTGGTAAGTTTTAATATTACGTATACTTTTTAAACCAGAAATGATATGTGATGATCTTTTAGGACAAGTCTTCGGATGATGATATGAAAACCTCGGAAACTTTTGGTTATGGCTATTACCAGCCTAGGCTGTACTCACCGCCTCTGGCTCCAGTTGGTGGCATTGCCGCTGCTCCTTTGAATGTCCCGGCTACTTATTCCGTTGCAGCTCCCATTGCTGCCACAAGTGTTGTGTCGTCTTCTTCCTCTTTGGGTCATTCTCGTTCGGGTTACGGTTATGGCAGCGGTTATAAATACGGCGGAGGCTTTGGATATGGTAACCGTTGGGGTTATGGTTCAGGTGGTTCGACCAACGAATTCTATCGTCGTCATCCTGTCTATGTAGCATGGGGTTAAAGAGATCCGTTTACCTTTGCCAATATCATATGTGCCAGTTGATTATGATCCCAGGTTTATTGTAAAAATTTTATAAAAATAAAAAAAATCAGTTATCAAAGAAATGTCTTCTTCAAAATTGGCCACAAAAATTAATAACATTTGTTTTGGGAGACTTTAATGCAAAAATAGGAAGGGAAGATGTTCTTGGTCCATTGATCGGTAAATTCAGCCTGCATTCCGACACGTCAGACAACGGGAGACAATCCAACCAACTACGACACAGCGCCTCTACTTCTGATGTTTCCTATATACAGTGGCAGCATATTGCGCATTCCATGGCAACCGCCGCAAAAACCGTGCTAGGATATGAAAAACGGCGCTCAGACGAATCCAGGTATGATGAAGAATGTCGCCTATGTCGCCTGCGAAACAGGATGCCGCTTATATGGCTACTCCACAGCCAATTGTAACCCGTGCTGTTAGGGAACGGCACAAGGAGACAATAAAACAGGCGAGACAGTTATTTAAGCGAAAAAACTTCAGATGAAGGAGCGGGAGAACGAGGATATAGAACGATACAGGGATAGAGGAGAGGCCCGAAAATTCTATCAGAAAATAAAAGAAAAAAGGCTAAAGGTAATGGGCTGCCATTCTGTAAAGACAAGGATGGAAATCTGGTTACAGATACGCAGAGTGTGCTGCATATATGGAGAGAACACTTCCAGCAACTTTTGGTTCCAAAAGGCAGCGCACGTGATGCCTTCGCCAACTGTCGACGACGGCTTAGATTTCTCACCACCAAGTCAAGCCGAGGTAACATGAGCAATATCCCGGCTAAAATAAAATAAATCAGTCGTTGCCGACAGACTTCCGGCAAGGCTCTTCAAGTCCGGTGGCGAGGTTCTGATAACGAACATGCACCAGCTCATACGTACCGTTTGGCTTAACGAGTGCATGCCCGAAGATTGGAATCTACGCGTATTATGTCCTGTGCTGAAAAAAGGTGATCCAAGTGTGTGCTCCAACTACCGCTGGATCAGCTTTTTATCCATCATATATGAGGTCCTGTCGAGTGTGCTATATGAAAGACTAAATCCAGTGTAATTCAACCTGATCGGGCCTTATCAGTGTGGCTTTAGACCTGGTAAATCAACAACTGACTAGATATTCACACTTCGACAAATCCTGGAAAAGACCCAAGAGAAACAGATCGACACGAACCATCTTGGTATTCCAGCGAAGCTGATACGCCTTTGCGGAATGACGCTGACTGACACGAAGTCTTCAGTGAGTGTTCATTCTATACCAGACGAGGCCAAAAACAAGGCAACGGCCTATCGTAACACGAGTGGCACGATATTCAACAAAAGCCACATGCTTGAGATCCGGAGAAGAATCCTGCTTGCTAATAAATGCTACTACGGACTTAGCAAGCGATTTAATGACAGAGCCCTCTCTCGAAGAAAAAAAATTTAGCCGTACCAGATACTGGTTCTACCTGTCATGATGTACGGTTCAGAATCCTGGGTTTTGCCACAAGTGGATGAATTGGTTCTGGCAGTGTTCGAGAGAAAAATACTCCGTAAAAATATATGGGCCCATCATCGTATGAATCATGAGCTGTACTCTGATACTGACGTGGTCAGACGCATTAAGGTGTTGCGGTTGCGTTGGCTAGGTAATGTTGTACGCATGGACAAAAATGCTCCAGCTCGAAAAGTCTTCGACAATGAACTCGATGGACGGGCGACCAAAACTCCGTTGGAAAGACCATGTTACTGAGAACCTTACAGAACTTGGTGTGACTAACTAGAGACAAAGCGCAGAAGATTGAGGCGCTTATAATATATTTCTACGTGCGTTATATAATCCAATGGGATTGCAAAGAAGTGCCAGCTAAGGAACTTAGTAAGTAGAAGGCACCATGGGAACGGCTTAAAAAAGTAAATTGTATGGGGACCACCTTAAGAGTTGAAAATAGAGAGTAGATATGCTCTAAATATTAGGGTTCGGTCATACATTTGACTCCTCTAGGGGCACCTTTGGGTCAGTTAGAGTTCTGCAAGCCCATATTGAATATGATGCGGCAATATTAGCTGAATTTGCCCGTGTGAACAAATTAATGTTGAATCCGTCAAAAACTAAATTTATTCGCTTTAGGCCGCACTGTAATAAGAATGAACAATTTATGACGATTCAGCAAATTTTATACAAAAAAGATCTTTGTATGAGGGTTAAGATAGGGGAGGGAGTAAGTATATTTGGGAAAAATATTAGAAGGAAGAAACTTTTACTTCATACTGTTGAAAAGACTTTAAACAAGTAAGTTTGCTCTTTTTTTATATTATATACTCACGCAAACCGACCTACAGTTTAACGAGGAATCCGAACTTCAGTTTTTAAAGATGCTTTTGAGGACTGATAGTCGGCTTAAGATGTATGTCTAAGGTTCGTATCTGTACTGTTTTTCGCAGTACTGTCCTGTTTTTCGATTTGATTGATTTGATTTGAATGCCTTTATATTAATAGAATGAAGTCGAAACCGTTATGAACAAGTTAAGCGAATACAATTTCTACAATGCCAATAAAAATGCGGTGTATTTGCATACCCAATTTAAATATAATATATCAAAAACGAGCGTCAAAATTATGCAATAGAGAGAAGGGAATGTTTCGAATGTGGATCGGTGGGTGGAGATATTTATTCATCTCAATAATGCTGATTACAAATTCAAAGAAATGGCCACGATTGTTGAATATATTTTATGTTTGCCAGGAACTCCAGCATCAGTGGAGCGAATATTCTCTGCAGTGAACAAAACTTGGACGTTAGACAAAACCCGATTAGATGGGCAAACATTGAAGGCGATTCTGACCGCCAAATGTAATATGAAGTACAAATGTGTTGATTTCTACAATTACCTCAAAACGAAGCCGGCATTGCTTATTTAAATTGCTTCAAACGACAAATACAAAACAACCACAAAAGTTGATTCTGGAAATGATTATTAATTTTTTTTAGATATTGAATAAAATATATATGCTATGTAAATATGTACTGCGAAAAGTACTGTTTTTCTAAATCGATGTACTGCTTTTTTAAAAAATTTCAGTGAAATGTACTGTTTTTGTCCAAAAAAAATATACGAGCGTTATGTATGTCGCACGTTACATCAACATTTCTAATAGAAGTCAAATATCTTTTGCGTCACATGTATAAGTTATAGAATAGAGCCCTTTGCATTCAGTGAGTTAACATGTACTCTACTCGGAAATAGCGATGTAACCGCTGATTGTTGTATCAAAGTCAAAGGCATAATCACTACGTATTACTGTCGGTTACTGCCGGTAAGAATTTTGTAATTGTAAAATTGATATCGATTATAAAGCAAATTAATTTGCTAAAGTGAATTAATATCATAAACGAATTAATTGTTATTCGATTTAAATCACATTTCTGGGGTACCGAAGGATTGGCAATGCATTTACTTTAACTACACAATGCAACAAATTTTTGATCCCAGCTTCTAAATAGTTGATCCTAATGTAAAATTTCACGCTGAATTCAAATCTGCTATGTGGAAAGTAGAACAGATTTTGAGATATGGTCAAATTTCCATTTTTAGTGTTTCGAAAAAAGGTAGGTCTACTAAAATGCCATTTTCTCTGACTTTAATTCACCGATTTTACCGAACTGTGACAAAAATAAAAAAAATTATTACTTAAAAAAACTATAGTTGATTAAAATCCAATCATTAATGACGAAGTTATGGCATTTCAAAGTTGGATTTTTATAAAAATTTTAATGATTTTTCAAGTTTTCGCTGCCTTTAATTAAGTTTTTTTCCGTGTTTACGTAAAAATTGTTCCGGTTTCGGACTATTACATGATAGAATAATATGTTACAAAATTTTTTTGCCCATGGTCATCAAAATCGGTTGAAAAATAAACGCTTCACTCACAATTAAGTACAGATACCTCTTCTTGAGAGTAGTAGTTCTACTTTCCACATATCTGAGAGCAGATTTGGATTCAGCGTGAAATTTTACATTAAAATGTATTATTAAATGTCCCGGATACAGAAACTTTTGAAATTTTGTGACATAGTGCTATTAGAGCAGCCATTAAAAATATCAAACGATTTTTTTTATCTTATCCAACTGTGATGTCGTAGGGAATTTTAGCAACAACAATCAATTCTGGAATTTCGAATTTGTATGAATATAACGCTTCTATAAATACAATTATGGAAGTTTTCAATTATCTTTGCCAACTCCAGCGTCACCTAACTTTGACATGTGATTATAAAATTGGGCTTTCATTCGCAACTTTATTTACCAAAGTTATCGGTGTGATAGACCGAATGTTGTAAATTGTGAAACGACATATTCGCAGAAATGTATCACCGGACTAAAAACTCATGAATATACTGAATCATCCGACTAATAAACCGGACCAAAAACCCATGAATAAAAATGAAACGAAACAATGAAAATATGTCACAATAATTGCGTTCTATATAATAAATAATAATGTGACCAGCGGAATACGTTCCAATATGTAGAGCAATCAAAAGAACAGACAAATTTTGCGGTACTAAGCCAAATCGAAGAATCTTTAGGACTTTAGTCTTTACTTAGACTATTAGGTCTATTGTAATACTACGGATTATAGATTCAACCGCTTCACCACGGCGCCCCTCCGGAGAACCTAAATGAACTGCACCAAAAAGCTCTGTAAAAATGATATCTGTCACACAAATTAGACTGATGTGTAAAAATCTTGATTTGATGCTTATCGTGGCCGTTCTGCTATCGGTGTAAACATAGTGACAAGGTGTTTTATTTTTTTACTCACCACAAATCAATCCTATTATACTCTCAGATGTAGTAGTAATGTCAAGACCTTTCCATCTCATTTCTTGAATGTCAGTTATATCGTATTAGTACTACTTAAGTATGTACGCCAGTTGGATCATTGCACCTGGTCTGTAGAGTGTTTGCATATTCTAAGTGAGGATGGCTTAAAAGTTCAACGCCTCAAACCCATTTTTCGTTTTTGAGAGAACCGAGGTACATATTAGTTCAATACTTCTAATGGATGTTATAGTTTGGTATATCGAGGTGGCACCAAAGCTAAACTCAGAGGTCAGTGTCCACTTGAGATAGTAGAGGGACAAAGATATGATTTGGGTTACGCCTTGTTAAAACCAGTTATCCGCGTAGAGCAAATTGGGCGGAGTTCCAGACCCAAATTGCTATAGCAGTGGAATCTCTGGAGTGAATCTGTAGTACAATTGGTCAGGTAAATAGGGAAGTGGATTCCCTGACTAAAGCTCTCTTATAAAACCAGTTTAAAAAATTACAAAAGAGACAGTAAAAGGTCAAAGAGAGCTACGTGGATTATGTTCGGCGAGTTCATACACGTTGTCAATGATTCAGCCCGATTCTGCCTAAGGACCCTAAGGAATTCGGCTTTATTCGTAGAATAGATGGGTCATTGGAATGGAGCTCCTTATGGATACACAATTCCCGGGATATTTAGATGCAGATAATGGGGTTGGTGACATGATCCCAGCCATCAACTATATGGACTGGGATGTTGTGAATAATATGGTAGATAAAGGGGGCTATAAATACTTTTCAGTCCTATGAATCACCTGGACCGGATGGTATAATAACTATCATGCTGCAGACCTCTGCGTATGATATAATTCCGATTTTAGTGGACATTTTCAGAGCTTGTATCAGTTACTATGTTATGTTCCAGAGAAATGTAGGCTGGTTAAGGTGGTTTTTATACAGGGTGGAGCGCTGTAATTTGCTTATTTGGGAATAAAAAAAAAGTATGAACCTTAGAAAATTTGGCAAAAGTGCAGAATATGGGGCGGGAGCCCAAAAAAAAAATTCCACCCCACCCAAAATACGCCCCAAAACACGAAAATCGAGGTCAAAGTTGGCGCTAAGGCCCGAGGGCCAAAAAAAGGGGTCCCTTGGGTTCTATGATGACCCCCCATGTGTGGGTACTCAAATGAGACGAATCCATCGATGTTATTTTTAAGTTCCTACGGGTCTCCTGGACCGAGTTAGATCCATTTAAATTTCTGATATATACCAAAAAAAAAGTGAAAAAATGTGAAAAAATCATGGAAAAAGTTAGAAAAATTTAAGGAAATAAAGTGAAAAATTCTAAAAAAAAAATAGAAAATCTAAAAAACGCGCGATTTTTAAAAAAAAAAAAATCTGAAAAAAAAATTTAAAAAAATGGGGAAAAATCATGGAAAATTAGAATAATTTAAGGAAATGAATTGAAAAATTCCATAGAAAATTAAATGTAATCAAAAATGTGTGAAAATTTTAATTTTTTTTGAATTGTTTAAGGTTTTTAAAGGAAAATTTCAAGAAATATTTTAAAAAAATTCAAGAAAAAGTCTAAAGAGAAATATTTGAAAGAAGAAAATTGATTAAAAAAAGGATAATAGTGGAAAAAATGAAGAAAAATTTGAAAAATATTTAAAAAAAAGCCCTTTTAAAATATTATTTGTTTTTTTAAATTAGAGTTGTAACGGTTGAGATGGTTGGAGTAGCGCTGCAGGCAAAAATTTTTCCTTTTTAGTATATTCCGGGAAAAATATTTTTTTTTTTTTAAATTAGAGTGAAAATGGATATGTTGGGTTTAGTAGCGCCGCAGACAAAAATTGCGCGATTTTTTTAAAAATAATTTTTTTTTTTGGTATATCCCGGAAATTCAAATGGCTATACCTCGGTCCAGTAGACCCGTAAGAACATCGTTGGATTCGTCTCAAAAATATCTTTCATAGAACCCAAGGGGCCCTTTTTTTTGGCCCCCCCGGGCCCCCGGGCCTTAGCGCCAACTTTGACCTACCATTCCGATGTTTGGGGAAAAAGACGAAGACAATGGCATATTTTGTATTTTAATCGGGTTCCCGCCCCATATTCTGCACTTCAGCCAAAAATTTTATTTAATATTTTAATTATATTGAACAGTAAGGAATTTTTTTAATTACATGGTTCTAAATAGTGTATATGGCAAATGTTGACCTTTGCTATCCACACACTGCTGCATACGATTTCTGAATTTTTCATGAACTCTAAAAAGCATCGACTAGCGTATCACACAGTGACGCGGTCCGAATGCAGAGTTCTCTGGTGCGGTTCTCTGGGGTTTGTTTTACTCCAGTAATGCATATTTTGTTTGTTTACATACCCACTGAAGTGAAAATGTGCCTCATCAGAAAAGAACATAATTGCGTCTTCACAAAATGACCTCTCCTCACGTGTCCAATGCAGGATGGCAACTGAAAGGCAAACGAACACAAATCTCTCGTCAGCCACTATAAGCCATGCACACTCTCCACTCTCTTTGACCAACAGTGCCGGCACAGCCTGCAGTGCAAAAAAAAGCAAATTACCGCGCTTCACCCTTTACCTAAGACGGGTAAGTCCGTTCATGCCTCTCCAAATGACTACAGACCAATTAGCCTCTCATCCTTTCTGCTGAAAGTTTTGGAGAGATTAATTGATATATATGTATATAAGACAGGGCTACCAACAAAATTTCAAGAAAAAACGTCACTTTTTAAAAAAAAAATCGTCATAATCGGCACTTGCATTTTAAAAATCGGCAAAAAAAACGGCAATGTAAATAACATTAAAATAAAACATAATTTGTGATTAAAAACAAAACAAAAGTATTTATAAAAAAACAGAACATAAATATAACTATTTCAATCAAAAGGTTTTAATATTTGGTTTTTTAGTTTTATATAAAAATGAATGCAAGTGTTAACTACTGTGTTTAATTCATTTTTAGGAAGTTTTGTTTCGGAAATAATTTCTTTTGCATATAAACCTAACCTTATGTAGTAAAACTCCGTTCTCAGTTTATCGCCAGAACGTCAGGATTTTTTTAAAGGACTTCAAACTTCCAAAGGATACACCCCTTAAAACAAATTAAATCAAATATTTCCTCGTTTCCATGGGTATCAAATGAAAGGTAAGAATCTCAGAAATGCAAACAAATTACAGAGTTTAATGGATCTGGACCAAAAATTTAAAAAAAATTCCTTTTAAAGTTTTAAAGCTTAATATCATTTAAATAATTTTTTCTGAACAAAATATATGTTGAAAAAGTTATATGTACATTTTATTAATCTAGTTTTACCAGTTTAGTAAAAAAGAAAAAATTATTAATCCTATTTCAAAATATTGTATGTATGTAAAAAACTGAATAAAAATTAATTAAAATGCAAACGTTGATTTTGCCGCTTATGCTGATCGTCTGTGTCACAACATATTGTCCAACAATATTCTGCCATGAACTTTTTCCTCTAAATCGATTTTCAATCTCGTGTTCATCACTGAAATTTCCCAAATTGTCGGGAAAAAAGTCAAGATGGTTGTCTAGAAAATGATTTTATTGTTGACCATTTTGGTCTAGATCGATTAAACTCTGTTATTTGTTTGCATTTCTGAGATTATTACCTTCCATGCGAAACTAATGCGAATGATCAAGCACAATGATTTGTGACAACTTTGTCGATTGATAAAAAAATCGTCATTTCTGAGGCAAATATCGGCAAATCGGCATTTTTCATTTTTTTGAGTGAAAAATCGTCAAAATGCCGATAAATCGTCAAAATTGGCAGCCCTGATATAAGATCATTTTTAGGCCCTCACACTTTGGGCATCTCTCAACATGGGTACATTGCAGGGAGATTAGTTGAGAGCGCTCTCCATGCCGAGGTTGGCTTTCGGGAATGCAACCTAAATACAGATGACTTTACTTTAGCTGCCTTCTTGAATATAGAAGGGGCTTTCAAAAATGTGACGTCACGTCATGTCAGCGTCTCACGTTGTTGTAAATTAACACCCTTTCCATTTTTAGATTTATAACACTACAACTAACGTACTTATTTATCGACGAATGCGAACGTCACTGTTTGAGACTCTTTTACTCGACATGTCGATTGACGCGACACTTTACTGCGAAGGTTCTGTCGACAATATCGAGGATGTAGGCATTGAAAGAAAAATGTAGATGACTGGAGACAGGAATCGAACCATGGATCTTCCGCATGGTAGTCGCGTTTTCGCGAGGGTTCATGTATCGTACTTACTAACTTACTTACTTAGCTGGCACTTCTTTGCAATCCTGTGTGATTTTATACCGCACGTAGAAAAATATTATAAGCGTTTCGATCTTCAGCGCTTCTTATCCAGTTAGTCTTTCCAATAGAGTTTTCGAGCTGGAGCTTTTTCGTCTCTAACGCCACCGCTGCACCTTTATGCGCCTGACTACGTCTATGTCAGTGTACAGTTCATGATTCATACGACGTTGATACTCCCCGTAACGATGATAGGCTTATATATTTTACTGAGTATTTTTCTCTCGAATACTTTCAGAACCGATTCATCCGCTTGTGTCATAACCCAGGATTCTGAACCGTACATCCATACAGTTAGAACCAGTATCTAGTATAGCTGGATTTTTGTTTGTCGAGAGAGGGCTCTCTCATTTAAACGCGTACTTAGTCCGTAGTAGCATTTTTTAGCAAGCAGAATTCTTCTCCGGATTTCGGGGTTGACATTATTTGTTTTGTTGATGGCGGAGCCTAGATAGATAAAACTATCTACCACCTCGAAGTTATAGTTGTCAACGTTCACACAGTTTCCAAAACGAGTAGAATCTTTGTTCGTTGAAACTAATAACTACGTTTTGTCCTGGTTCACCATTAGACCCATTTTCGCTGATTCCTTCTGTTTATTTGAGAAGGCTGCAGTCACATTTCACAGTTTTCGATCGATGATGTCTACGGCATGCGCGAGTAACATGTGTCTTTTGTTGAATATCGTTTCAATCGTGTTTACTGCAGCTTTCCTCATTATCATCTCCATCACTATGTTGAAGAGGTCACACGATAGGCCATCGCCTTGTTTTAGGCCTCTACCGGTATAAAATGGCTCCGTAAGGTCCCTGCCAAATTTCACTGAAGACTTCGTGCGAATCAGCGTCATTCCGCAAAGACGTATCAGCTTCGCTGGAATACCAAACACAGTCATGGCTTCGAGTAAATCCTGACGTATCCGAAGGCAGATTTATAGTCGACAAAATGCTGGTACGTGCCGATCTGTTTCTCTTAGGTCTTTTACAGGATTGACCGAAGTGTAAATATCTGGTCAGTTGTTGATTTACCAGATCTAAAGTCACACTGATAAGGCCCGATCAGGTTGAATAACACTGGCTTTAGTCTTTCACATAGCACACTCGACAGGACCTCATATGTGATGGATAAAAAGCTGATCCAGCGGTAGTTGGAGCACACACTTGTATTACTATTTTTCAGGACAGGACATAAAACGCGTAGATTCCAATCTTCGGGCATGCACTCGATAAGCCAAACCGTGCGTAGGAGCTGGTGCATGTTCGTTATCAGTATCTCGCCACCGGACTTGAAGAGCTCTACCGGAAGTCCGTCGGCACCTGTTGCTTTATTATTTTTTTTTTAGCCGGGATATTGTTTTTCTTACCTCTGCTTGACATGGTGGTGGGCAATATAAGCCTTAGTCGACAATTGGCAAAGGTATTACGTGCGCTGTCTTCTGGGACCAACAGTTGCTAAAAGTGTTCTCTTCATATATGCAGCACACTCTGCGTATCTGTAACCAGATTTCCATCCTTGATGGGAGCCCATTAGCGTAACCTTTTGCTTTTACTTTCTGGTAGAATTTTTGGGCCTTACCACTATCCCTGTATTGCTCAATATTCTCGTTCTCCCGTTCATTTTTCCCTTAATATGTAGCTGTCTCGCCTGTTTTACTGTCTCCTTGTGCCGTTCCCTATCAGACCGGATTACAATTGGTTGTAGCGTTGCCCTATAAGCAGCATCCTGTTCCTCATAAGCTATGCGACATTCTTCATCGTACCAGGGTTCGTCTGAGCGCCGGTTTTTATATCCTAGCACGGTTGTTGCGGCGGTTACCATGGAAAGCGCAATATTCTGCCACTGTGCATTGGAAACGTCAGAAGTAGAGGCGTTGTGTCGGATAGCTGGTTGGAGTAGGCAGTGGCTATCTCTGGGGTTTGCAGCTTCGCGGCTTCCAGCTTTCTTTGTGTTTTGTTATGTACGTTTTTCGATCTGCTCAATCTTATGGATAACGTTTGCGGATGTGCATTTTTATCTGTCCTAACTTTAAAATAAAAAACGATATATTCTATATTTAGCCACATGCACCCACCACTAGACGACGATCTTTTCCCTCTCAAGCCATAGAGGTTAGATTTGTTTATTATGTTCTGGATTAAGAAACAGATGTAAAATACAACATTTTCAATTGGTATACTTTTACAACGAGTATTACAAAAATAATTACATACATACAATGTTGTATGCTTTTTTGTTCCATATGTTCTTTGTGTGAATGTGCATTGATACTACATTGTATGTGGCACGAATCTAAAAATAACTTTAAGAAAATAATAATTGACACAGTTTCAGAAAAAGAAAATAATAAAAAAAAATAATACACAAAAACCAGATCTTGTGAATTTTTTTCAAATGATTAGTGGCGATCTTTGAATACTAGACACAATAGGTAATTTACAATAAGTAACAAAATGAAATATTTATTTACATATGCTGCTAATAACAACTGCGGCTATGATACCTTGTAAAGTCTCCTGCTGCAATTATGAGTTTATGTTCCCCTCACTCTGACCGTTAATCTCAAAAATAAAACACAAACTTTTAATTTTAATTATGTTGCTCACTAACAGGTAGTTAGTGTGAGTGATGAACTTCTACATAAAGACAAGTTCATACTATGACCACGACGACGACGATGATGATGAAGATGATAATGACGATGCGGCTTCTTTTTCTTGCCTCACAGTGAGGAAAGAGTTCCAGTACTTTGTTTTATTTTTTGGAAGCCATAAAAACTCATGAATTTTTTTCTCCATTCCATTTAACATCATTAAAATATCAACGAAAGCTAAACAACAAAAGTTTTAATTTCATTGTTTTGTGCCTTCGTTTCATAGACACTCTCGAGTATAATACGTATGGCTACTTTGTATTTGGCATAAGCCTCATCGTAGATTGTTTTGTGTGTTTGTGATTTTTGTACTTTATACCGGCACGGCACAAACGATCATAAAGATGACGATAATCGTCATCATCGCAATGAATTGTATATGGAGGGGGACATGATTACAGCTACAGTACTTATGGCCACATCATCTGCTCACTGGGGTCAACTTAATCGTTTAAATGTAACACTCGACCAAAAAGTTAACACAAATTGTGTTAATACTACTACTACGAGTACTACTACTACTGTGGCCGGTCATTGCTTAAACGTAGCAGAAACGGAGTTGTAAGTTCATCATTGTGTTAATTTTCGTTTGAGCTGGTGTAACAACAAAGTTACTTAATCACTGATTAACTGACGGAAGAAATGATGATCGCAGCCAAGTTTAAGTGTATTTGGTTTGGAGCGTCCCCCCCAAAGATGAAAAGCAAATATTTAGCAAAGTTTTTAAAACTCTAAATAAATATTGAGATAGAGATGCGGAAAATATATTTTATCTTTATCGTAGCTACACTTAGAATAATATTCAGTTTAGACTTTCAATTGTAGGTGAAAATAATGAACAGAACAAGCGAACAAATACTGCAACATATACACTTAATATGCGACTTTGTGCCGAACTTATGAGTTTGTGCCATAAGGTCGAATTTTGTTTGTGATAGATTTCAATAGAGGCAACTTTATGTATGGAAACATATAATGCTAGAATTTCGGATGTGCCGTGGACAAAGCTTGCAGTACTTGAACTTAATCTAGTTCAAGGAGATCACTTAAAAATATTTGGTATAGAAACATGTAGCAATTTGTATAGTAGGCATAATACTCCATTCGACTGACTCAACTGCTTTAAGGAAACACTTTTTGTCCTGATAATGTTACCGCACAATGACACTGCATTGTTCATGCCATGGAGAACGCAGCAAAATACATTCTTGGGTACCAGGAGTGTCGTGGTGCTACTGAAGATAAAGATGCGACAAAACTGCAGTCAGTTACAACACGTCATGAGCATCAGAGGTATCAGAAGAAAAGAAGAAACGTCTATTCCGCAAGAAAAAGAGAGAAATGAAAAGACGTGAGTGTGAGATTATCGAGGACTCAGAAAGAAGCATGTAAATTTTACCAAACATCAATGAAACATCAATTGAGGGCTTTGGCACATCCTCCTGTAAAGAAATGGAGGCCATCTGGTAATGGATACCCCAATAGTATGATGAAGATATGGTAAAACCATGTTTCCCAACTGTTGGTATCCGGTATTAGCGACGGTGCAGATACTCCAGAACCAATCACCGATGACGATAATGAGTGTATAACACCCTTGTACAATTTTTAATTTTTTGTTTCATACTAGATGAAGACCATATATATACGTGAAACTAGAGACCTTATGCGTTTTCAGTTTATCGCCAGCACGTCAGGATTTTTCTTAAAAGGACTTCAATGGATACACCACTTTCAAAAAATTAAATATAATATTTCCACGAACCATATGATAATGATATGGGTATCAAAGAAAAGGTAAGAATCACAGCAATGCAAAAAAATAACAGAGTTTAATGGATCTGGAGCAAAAATTTCAAAAAAGATTAATTTTCTAGACAACCATCTTAATTTTTTTTTTATACAATTTGGGAAATTTCAGTGATGAGCATGCACAGTGGTTCCGTCCATAGGCCAAAAATCAAAAAACTAATCACAAAGTATTAAAATAAAATGTAAACAAATTATCTCTTAAATGTCCAATCTTCATAATGGTAAACCGGATTCTTCTGAAAATCTAACGGGACTTTTTAAAAATAGAATTTAATCATGAACATTTGCTCGCGCTTTTGTACGTTGGTCGAATAATTTGAAACAAGAGTGCACTTCAAAACGGATTGCTCATTGCATAAGTCTAAAAAATTAAATTATTTTTAATGGATTTTAAAATTAAAAGTATTTATTTAATCTCCACAAATTTATAAAAACTAACTTGTTTTGTAATTCTTGTCAAATTAATGTTTTAGGTAACGTATTTGTTTGATCCTATTTTGTGCGTCTTCATTATGATTACACAGTGCAACACACTTTTTCGGGGGGTCAACCAAACCATCGCTATCGTTTGAAACTGGATTGTGTTGCAGCAGCTATTTTTATAGTTATTTTAACATTTTGCTTGTTTCGGCTTAGTCTAGCTTGGAATATATGAAAAGGCTTAGCTCGCCGGATTGGGGAGGGTTCCTGACCATACCAAAACATATGTACCGCTTGCAAGAGAATAAATTGAAAAATTCCAAGTCTAAAAGAAATTTACGGAATCTGTCATTTGGTTTTGAAATCACTGTGCACTATATATCGGAAGCATTAGATATGCTTAGTTGATTTTTATTTTTTTTTTTATTACAAGTTCTAACCTTGTCATTGTACTAAGTTAATAAGTGCATTCCAATTACCTCATCAATATACTCGCCTTTTTCACCTTAGTTCACATTCCCTTATTTCGACACTATTCTATTCCATTATGTAATATATATCACATCCATTTATTAAAAAAAATCTTTAACTTTCAAATTTAACATTATTTAACTTCGAATTCTTTAAGTTAGAATATCTTATAATTTATGTCAGCGAACATTCAAAGTAATATTAATTTTTCTGAATCATATTTTTATGATTCTTTTCTTACTAAAATATATAATTATTAGGATAGATAATAAATCGAATGCAAGTTAGTTTGAATTCACTTACTTCAGATTATCCAGTTGGATTACGTTGATCTGCAAACAAATTTTAAGTTTAATTGGTTTCTATGCACTCCGATGGATCGAGCTCAATACATGCGGTGGATAAATATCTGCAAATTGAGAAAATCGTTAAAAGGAATGTTGATATAGTTTTTTTTTTTTTTTTTTTTTTTTTTTGGGTAAATTCAAACTTGCTTGCTAATAATCAATAACAAATTAAGAGAATTCTAAATGTTAATTAAGAGAAATGAATTAATATATATATATATTCCTATGCAGCAAGATATTTATGTGGTTATAGTTAAATTATAATTAGATCTAATGATGATGTTAAATTCTAAAAACTAGTGTTGGAAAGTTCCAAAACTTCCATTATGCTCTCTCTTGCATAGTAATATTATGATACTCGTAAGCTAATGATAATTAATTTAAATGTTAATTACTAGTTCTGGTGTTAAAATTGTAAAGAGAGTAGTATTCTAATGATAATTAACGCATATGGTATATTAAACTGATGATGGTAATGACTCTTGAAGCTGGAACGAATACCATGAGAGAGTTGAGTATAGTACTTATGACATCGCGGGAGTGCGGCAAGGGCATCGATAGCATTGTTGTAACACTTCACAAAAAAACGAGAGTTGCCTGTTGTTATAATGACGTCACGGGTACAGGTTAAGAAGATTTGTAAGTTGAGACCCAGATGATAACCGCTTATGAGGGGGCAAGGATGGTTGCAGATTGACGAACCTCGTGTTAGTGGTGTGATGGCTGATATGACGTCACATGAGCGATGATGAAGATTTAAGTTGTCTTGATATTTATGACGATGTACTGCACTGACTTATGACTGTACTGTATTATTGGATTTTTTTTTGTTTAAATTATTTGCTTTTTGAATGGCGCGGATAGATGGTTCAAACTTTTGCCATTATGAGATGTACACTATTTAGTTTGTTAATTTTTTTTTTTTTTTTGATCATCAGTGTTTTGTGTTAATCAAATATTCTCGACATTATTTTAAAATTAAGTTTTTCTGGTGTAATACACTATTTAAAATTGATTATTGATTGATGTATTTTTGATTCAACACGATTGTTCTTTTTCAACTTCTGACCACAAGCAAGTCTGTCTACATCGCTGTCTAAAATCGCAAGAGACCAAATAGGAAGTTAGATTCCAGCATTCCACTTCTCATTCGAAATTCGCCAATCATCATAGATAATTTTCGCTCTATAACTATCATATGATTGTATTACCTAAAACTGTTCTCAATCTAATCAACCTTGCAAGTATATCGTTAGAAATTTAAATTAGACATTTTTAAAAAAAATAAATCTATTTAGACTAACTTAGAATGGTCTTGAGAAATATAAGTCTAGATTAATGATTTTATATTTTCGATAAAAAAAAGTGACTGCATAAAAAAAATAATTTGAAATGCCAAAATCTGCTACAATTGGTTCACCTCCGAGACAATGACCATCAAATTGTGTCATAGTGTTATTTAGAGTTTTAGTTGTGTTCCTCCCAGATCCCCCTTTAGGTCTCTTTTCCATTGTATTTGTCGTAGTCTTAAGGTAATAAAAGTGTTAATGTTTGTTGCGGAAATTTGCGGATGTGCGTGTAGTTTTTAATATACTAAACCGCCTTCTTATTAAATCCTCAAACTTAGGTAAGAGGTTAAGTATAATTTCATAAGTGAAAAAGTGTAAAGACCCCAATTAATTATTAGATTAATAAGATTATAATCTTATAAAATCAGGTAAAACTACAGAAAATCGGAACTTTTGCAGCGCCCCTTATGCCACCTCATTGTATATAAATGACCTAATTCAACGTAATATTCCCACAAGCATATTTTTTTTAGTCAAATTTTTTCCAAGGAAAACATAGGGATGAATGCGGACTATGTTGCTCTACCGCTTCTTGGATGTCTTATACAAAATTACTTACTTAATTTCCCTTTTGCACCCCATGAATGATGTATGGGATATCTTCTCGCGTTGTTGTGAATTAACACGCTTTCTATTTTTAGATTCACAACTAACGGCACCTACTTGTTTATCGACGAATGCGAACGTCACTGTTTGAGAAGCTCTTACTAGACACGACGATTGAATCGACGCTTAATACTGCGAAGCTGCTGTCAACAACATTCGAGGGGAGCCGACAATGAAAGACAATTTTATTTATTTTTTTTCTTTTAAGATGACTGGAGCCAGGTTTGAACCATGTAATGTAAAAATATCGTTCACTCTATATAACTCCAATTGAAATGGCACCTACTGACATCATCACTTACTTCGTAATCAATCGTCCCAGCGGTAAATGAAACGAAGTACCTATTTAGTAATCCATGACATCAGTATGACATTGTATGCGAGGATCTAAGTACTTAGAATGTAATGCAGCGTGTGTAATGTATAAAATATCGCCCACTCATTATAACTCCGATTAAAATGGCACCTACTGACATTGTTACTTACTTCATAATCAAGCGTGTTATCAAGCTCACTTAAAACTTCGCTTACAACGTAATTGCAACGGAAATGGCAGTTACTGAAATCTTCCCGTACTTTTTAAGCGAGTGCGCATCGATTAAACGGCCTATGACACTCCTGTGTAAATGTAGGGCGGAACATAAGCGGGAGAATCATCAATGATTGCTACGAAATATAGCTGACATCAACGATTAAAAATAATGATTATTTTTACCACTGGGAAGTTTGCATTTCCATTCGTTTCGATCTTGTGCGCACCGTCTCCATTCAGTCCTAACAAGCAGCGTCAGTGATTCCTCTACCTGGTCCTTCCAACCTAGTCGCGGTCTCACTCTTTTCCGCCGTCTTTCGAGGTCTTGATAAAATACCTTTCGCGCTGAAGTCATTCATCTTCACGACATGGCCTAGCCAGCGTAATCGTTGCACTATGATTCGCTTGATCACATCAATGTCGTGGTATAATTCGTACATCTCATGGGTCATCAGAATTTTGAACTCACCGTTTACGCAAATGGGTCCATATATTTTGCAGAGTATTTTTCTCTCAAACACCGCCCGATGAGCTGCATTCGCCTGTGTAAACACCCAAGATTTGGAGGCATACAACAGGACCGGTAAAATTAGTTCATGGTACAGTTGGACTTTAGTGGTTCGAGATAGGTTGGTGTTTATGAAGTGCTCGCGTAGCTTAAAGAAACATCTGTTTTATTTTAAGGCTGACACTGTTGTTTTTATCTATGGCGGATCCGAGTTAGATGAATTCATCCACTACCTCAAAACAATAGTTCTCAACGTTCACGCTGCGTTCTCAGCTGGTGAACACTTTGTTCGTTGATATGTACCATTAACTTCGTCTGACCCCCATTCACTGCCAAACCCATTTGCGCTGACGCCCTTTCAACAGGTGAGAAGTTAGGTGTTACACCTCGCATTCTCCGACCGATAATGTCGATATCAATGGCATTTGCGAGCATCATGTGGCTCTTATTAAATATAGTGCCAGACATGTTTACCACTGCTTTCCTTAACACCTTCTCTATCACTATGTTAAATAGTGTGCATGACAAACCATCACCCTGTCTAAGTCCTCTCGTCGTATCGAATGGCACAGATAGATTCTTTGCAAATCCGAACAGATGATTTGGTATTCGTAAGGGTACACCGGTAGAGACGAATTATCTAAGCAGGGATACCGAACTCAGGCATGGCTTCTTATAGTCGATGCCTGATGGGACTATCGAAGGCAGCTTTGTAATTGACAAAGAGGAAGTAATTGTCGCACTGATAAGGTCCAATCAGGATTTCTACAATTGGCTTTAGACGTTCACACAGTATCCTAGAGAGGACCTTACACCCAATAGATAAGAGGCTAATTCCACTGTAGTTTTTACACTCACTACGTTCACCTTTTTTGAAAATAGGACATAGCACACTGCGATTCCAATCCTCTGGCATGCTCTCCTGAAGCCATATATTCTCTATGAGCTATTGCATGCTTAAAGCAAGCTCAGCTCCACCCAGCTTAAACAACTCAGCTGGAAGACCATTAGCCTCAGCGGCTTTGTTGTTCTATAGGCGGGATATGACAGTTTTTATCTCAGCTTGGCTCGGAGGGGGACACTCGTTGTTATCATCTCGGATTGGTACACAGTCTTCATCAGTCGAGTTTTCAGCAGAAGTGATCTTTCCATATTCTCAGTACGCTCTCGGAGTCTGTAACTAGATCTCCATCCTTGTCTTTACAGGAGGGAAGACCTGTTCCATGTAATCGACCATTTAACTTCTGGTAGAATTTTCGGACTTCACCTCTGTTCCTGTATTCTTCAATGAACACAATATTCTGCTTCTTCAGCCCTCTTTTTTTCGCCTGAAGAGTCATGTCGCCTCCCGCCTCTTCTCCCTGTACTTTTCATGAGCAACTCGCGTTGCCATTGGCTGCATTTTGGCCCTGTATGCAGCATCTTGTTCCCGGGTGGCATTGCGGCATTCGTCATCGTACCAGGCATTATCGTTTAGAGGGTTCACATACCCCAGTACGGACCGCCCAGTTCTTTTCATCGGGTAGGTAATATATTGCCATTGCGCGCTAGTATTTTCAGGAGTTGGATTATTACGAAATAGTTGAGTGAGTTCGTTGGAATATGCTTTGGCTATCTCCGTGGTCTGCAGTTTAGCGATGCTCAGCTTTCTCCGTGCCTGGTTAGGCAGGATTTTTGCCCTGCTTAGCCTAGTACGGAGCTTCACTGCAGTAATGTTGTGATCCGAGTTGATGTTCGAACCCCAGATCACACGTACGTCTAAGACACTTGACTCGTACCTTCCTTCAATTACCACGTGATCTAACATGCTACATACTACTTACTTACTTAATTTCCCTTTACATCCCATGCATGAGGTATTGGATAGCTTCTTGCGTTGTTGTGACGGCACCTACTTGTTTATCGACGAATACGAACGTCAAAGTTTGAAAAGCTTTTACTAGACAGCGAAGTTGCTATTGACAACATCGAGGGGGCCGGCAATGAATGAAAAATGTAGATGTCTGTAGGCGGGAATCGAACCACGGATCCCCCGCATGGTAGTCGCGTGTTCTAACCACTCTGCCACGGCCGGTCCCATAGTCGAGTGATCGTCACATGTCGGCAGGCAACTTCGAATAAAAAATGCTTTTTACATTTAACTGAAGACATTGCTATCACTATCATATCTAGTTATTACCTCATCCTAAGGGTAGGACGGTATATATCATTCGATATAACAAAAGTGTAACATTTAGAAGGAGTCACTTTAGACAATAGGTTTCTTTGGACAAAATTCGATTTATGACTTTTAAGTCGTTTGATCCATGTCCGTCTGTCTGTCTGTCTATCCTTCCGGCTGTCTGTCTATCTGACCAATGCGCTTTGAAACTTTGCATGGACTAATATTTTCGCAAAACTACTGACGGGATGGCATAGGAGCTAAATGGCCACGCCCCTTCTGGTACCTTTTGCGCCTCTCTTCTGAGATGGAGTAATAATATCAATAAATCCAACGCGATCGTACCCAAATTCTGTATATAGTAATGGTATAACAGGATAAAGGTTTGGAGAAAAATTTGGAAGTCTAGACACGCCCCTTCTGGTACCACCCATATAAATGTACCTTTCCGCCCAAATCAGATATGGAGTAATAATATCAATACATTCAACGCGAACGTACCCAAAATCTTTATTAAGTAAGGCTATAGCAGGATTCAGCTTTGGAGAAAAAGCAGGAAGTATAGCCACGCCCCAACTGGTATCTCCCATACCCATCTGGTACCGCCCCCTTTAGAAATCGATTAATATTATTAATAGACCTAACGCGATCGTGCCCAAATTCTATATTTAGTAAAGGTATAACAGGATAAAGTTTTCGAGAAAATTTGGAAATCTAGACACGCCTCTTCTGGTACCTTCTATATAAATGCACCTCTCCGCCACTTTGGGGATGAAGTAATAATATCAATACACTCGACACGATCTTGCCCAAATTCTGTAATTTGTTAAGCTATAACAGGACAAAGTTTTGTAGAAAAAAACTGGAAGTCATGCTGCGCCCTTCCATTCCGCCCACTTTAGAAATCGTGTAATAATATCAATATAGTCACATTTTAGGGACTTGATTGTTCATACCTAGTATGATGACTTGTTGAACTAAGCAAATATCTATACCCGTCTGCCAAAAAACACCAAAAATTTTAGTTTTCTATTCCTTTTTTTTTTTATTAAATAATATTAAATATTTGATTTTATTATTTTTTGATTTTGTATTCTATAAAATGAAACACTATAAATCGTGTGTCGCCGCTTCTCTATATCGCTCGCTCTCTCTTGGGGCACGCACATCTTACACATCTATTGGGCTTGCTTGCCACGCCCATGTTTGCGACCGTGTTTGCTGTGAGTTTTGGTGGGCCCATTATTGTTGTTAACCTTTGACTTGCCGTGAGATTTGCGTGAGCGACCAGTGTGCTGCTGCTGTTGTTGTTGTTCCTGTTGATGATTGGCGCCCTTTTTGTTTTTGCCATGACGATGATGTTTGCGGCCGCCACCACCACCTTCACGTGCAGCAGGTTTGACAGCCGGTGTTTCAGCAGGCAAAGGTAAGGGCGATTTGGCATCTGCAGCCGCATCTAAATTAGCGTTAGATCCCTTCAGTTCATGGCCACTTTTTAAGAGTTTTCCTGCATGTTTGTGTGAAGATTTCTCGGCCGTAATGGAGACCAAAAGGCACAGGCAAAGGGAGACGAAAATGATCTAGTTATGAAGAAGCGGAGTGGGGTTTAAAAGTTGTTCGTTGTTCATAGGAGAGGGGGAGAAAAGATAATTGGAAATAATAAAAAATTAATACGTTTTTATAAATAGTTTGGTGTTTTTTGTTTTGTTTGTTTTCGAGATATGAAAGTATGTATATAAATTTTTTATTATTCATATTTATATGGATTTTCAATAACACAAAATTAAGGGGAAGTTGTGGCCTCCAATGATAAGATAGCAGCGACGACGGGCCATATTTATATTGTTTAAAAGCCAATCCCCCCACTCTATCCCAGTTTTGATAACCACCAAATTAACAACAACGGCAACAACAACAACTGTGTTGTAGCGTATGGAATTGTGTAGGGAGGCCTCCTCCGCGTACATTTGCTATCTATCAATGCGCTGGCCTGCTTCAGTTTTTTTTTTATAGAGAGTTCAGTTCGGTTGGACTCCATAGAACCCCATCATTGATTGTGTATGCAGACAATGTTCAGAGCGTTTTTCTGTTGTTGTTGTTTCGTTATCGTATCTAACTAATTTTTTTCTCTTTATTATGGTTCAGCTGAAACTTGTTGTTCTTATAGTTGTTGGGCTATATATAAATTATTTTGTATTGTTGTTGTTCACTTCCTTTTTGCCTTTGGAGATTATACAAAAACGACGACTACACTTACTGTTTTCATTATGTTCGTTTTTATTCCGTTCGATTTCCACTGAATTTTTCAATTAACGTCGCGATAACGTCGTTGTTGTTATTGTTTACTGTGTAAGCGATAGCGTTTGTTGCTTGAGCGTAAGAATTCTCGTTTAGTTTATGCGTTTTTTCGTTAGATCGCGTTTGCTTTGGTATCTTTGCAGTGCGTGCCCGACTGTTAACTGTTCGCTGGTTTGTTACAAACTAAAGTCGAAAACCCTTTGCTTAATGCCTTTTATGATTTATCTTTTGGATTGTCTTTTGTTATTGTTGCTGTGCTCTCACTGCCGTTGTTGTTGGTGGTGGTGGTGTTGGTAGCGGTGCTGAGGCTTTCTTTGAGTTCATATGTGTTGCATGTGTGGTAGATACAATATCGGTATCTCCGACTCGCTATGGCAGGTATGGCAAGAGCGATCGTTAAGATTGTACTTAAGTTGCGGTGGGAGATTTATTTTTAGTGGTATATACATACTAATTTTATAGTAAATTCATATAATTCGTTCTATGGAGAACTTTTGAATTTAAGAAAATAAATTAAATGGAATCTGAGTGGTCTATGTGCTGTGCTTGAGAAAGACATTTCGAAAGGCTGTCGAGTGTATTGCGACCAGATATTCACAAATCCTAAAGAAGACGTAAGAGATGCAAATTAATCATTTAGCATCTATTTATCGACTATAAAGTTGCAATCGACAGTCCTATACTATACAGACTATTAGATGCCATGGTTGAGTTTGATATCTCTGTTAAGATGATACTTACGACTTTGCGGGATGAAACTGTAGAACAAATTGGAAATCTAGCCACGCCCCTTTTGATACCTCCCATACAAATGTACCATTTCGCCCACTTTAGAGATGAAGTAGTAATATCAATACACCCAACGTGATCGTGTCCAAATTCTGTATTTAGTGAAGCTAAATCTGGATGAAATTTCAGTGGAGAAAACTGTTAGTCTAGCCACGCCCCTTCTGATACCTTCCCGCCTACTTTAGAAATCAAGTAATAATATCAATATACTAGAAAATTTTATTCGGATTTTATGCAAGACAAACCACCACGCTGTCTAAGACCTCTCGTCGTATCGAATGGCGCAGATAGATCCTTGCCAATCCGAACAGAGGATTTGGTATTCGTAAGGGTACACCGGCAGAGACGAATTATCTTCGCAGGGATACCGAACTCAGACATGGCTTCGTATAGTCGATGCCTGATGGAACTATCGAAGGCAGCTTTGTAATCGACAGAGAGGTGGTAAGTGTTGATTTGCTTCTCATGGTTTTTCTCCAGAATCTGCCGTGGGGTAAATATCTTTTCTGTCGTGGATTTGCCTGGTCTAAAGTCGCACTGATAAGGTCCAATCAGGACTTCCCCAATGGGCTTTAGACGTATGCAGTGTATGCACAGTATGCTAGACAGGACCTTATACGCAATCGGTAAAAGGATATATCCACGATAGTTTTTTTTCAAACGTTCACCTTTTTTAAAAATAGGACATAGCACACTGAGATTCCAATCCTTTGGCATGCTCTCCTGAAGCCAAATATTCTCTATGAGCTGTAGCATGCGTAAGACAAGCACATCTCCACACATCTTAAACAACTCAGCTGGAAGACCATCAGCTCCAGCGGCTTTGTTGTTCCTTAGGCGGAATATGGCAGTTGTTACCTCAGCCTCGATGTTATCGTCTCGAATTGGTTCACAATCTTCAGCAGCCGAGTTTTCAGCCATCAATAGGCTGCAGAAGTGATCGTTCCATACTCTAAGTACGCTCTCGGTAACGGTAACGAGATGACCATCCTTGTCTTTACAGGTGGGAAGACCTGTTCCATGTACCTCACTATTTTTCTTATGGTAGAATTTAAAGGCTTCACCTCTGTTCCTGAAATCTTCAATGCCCACATTATTCTGCTCCTTCAGCTCTCGTTTTTTTCGCCAAAAGAATCGAGTCGCCTTCCGCCTTTTATCCCTGTACTTTTCATGAACAGCTCGCGTTGCCATTGGCTGCAGTTTGGCCCTGTATGCAGCATCTTGTTTCCGGGTGGAATTCGTCATTGTACCAGGCTTTATCGTTTAAGGGCTTCACATACCCCAGTACGGACCGAGCTGTCCTTTTCATCAAGGGGGCAATATATTGTCATTGCGCGCTAGTATTTTCAGGAGTTGGATTATTACGAAGTAGTTGAGTGAGTTGGTGGAAATAGGCGTTGGATATCTCCTCGGTCTGTAGTTTAGCAATGGCCAGCTTTCTCTGTTCCTGGTTATGCAGGGTTTTCGTCCTGCTTAGCCTAGTACGCACCTTCAATGCAGTGAGGTTGTGATCCGAGTTGATGTTCGCAATCCTGACCACTCGTACGTCTAAGACACTTGACGCGTGCCTTCCATCGATTACCACGTGATCTATTTGATTTCTCGTAACTTGATCGGAAGATATCTACGTTGCCTTGTGAATGTTTTTGTGGTCTCTGCTAATTACCATGTTCCTTGCTGCAGAGAAATCTATCAGTCTAGTTCCATTTGGCGATGTGTCAGTATGCAGACTTAATTTTCAGACTTTTTGACTAAAGACATTCTCCCGGCCTATTTTGGCATTAAAATCTCCCACCACTATTTTAACATCATGGCCCGGGCTACGGTCATATGTTTCTTCAAGTTGGGCGTAGAATTCGTCTTTGACCTCGTCACTTTTCTCCTCTATCGGAGCATAAGCACATATCAGCTGCAAATTTGAACCTGATGTGTCGAGTACTATCTGGGTACCAAATTATTTCTCTCTAACTCAAAAAATGTTTTGTCACGCCCCCTCCACCCATTTAGTTCAAAATATAAAAAAAATATATAACCTATTATATTTTCCATTTAAAAAAAAAACTTTACAGAGCAAAATCTGTAAAGATAATAAATTTTTGGAGCTTTTTATAAGAATTTTAGATAATTTAAAAAAAGTGGGCGTGACCAAATTTTTTTATATGAAAACCATTCTCTGGCTTTTTCGAACATAATAACAAAAAAACTAGTCAAATCGGTCTAAACGTTCTCAAGTGATGGCCTTACCAAAGCAAAATAATTCATTTGTATTTATTTTAATATCTTTTAGGACTTACCCCCAAAATAGTACAATACCACTGACTTTATCATCTCCGTCCGATGGCCGGCCGGCCTGGCACCGCTCCGTTTCTTTTCATTCCTCGATTTGAAGTTTTTAATGATAAGTATGTAGTTTTTGTTTTTGTTCTCGTGTGTGCTGCTGTTTTCCCAATGTAGTTGCTGTATTTGTTAATGTTTTATCACTTTAAAACTGTGTACAGAGTGTAAATACGGACGTATTTGATTTTTCCCTAAAAACGATAGCAACATCAATAACAACAACAACATCCGTAGGTAGATTGTTTGATTTATTCAACTTGTCCGCTACCTTCCCTATGACTGTCTCAGCGCACACATTCTACGCATTATAGTCCGTTAATGACGTGGACCCACACATATACACACGTGCTCTCCGCCGTGTGTTGTGACCATATGTGTGGATTGGACAACTCAATCTTTAGGTAATAATTATACCAACGCCAGCCATCTTTTGCCTAATCACGATTGACCTAAAGTGCCGGCTGCACTTCGTATGTGAAAGAAATTGCAAGTAACGAGTGCAACTTCATACTGACGGATTAAACGTTTTTCTTGGTACACGTAATGCTATTGAAATTCTAAGTAAATTGTCTGGATAATGCACAGGATCATGGAAGGATATGTTGTTGTTTGAATTTGACTAAGGTTGGAAGTGTAAGAAAATTACTTGTGATAAAAAAATTACATGTAATGGAAACATATCAATTATGCACTGAAAGTAGTGTTGAACTTTGAACACAAAGTTGGAAGCACACTGTATACACATTTCATTTCATTTCATCCTCTTATCAAATGCGTATTAAAATGTTAAAATTTCTTTATTGGTTCAAAAAATATAATTTTTGCTACCCAAAATTAGAAAATGCCTCACTGTGCGTCGTGTGAATCTTGAGATGGACAAGTTGTTCACTAACATGAAATCAGTATTAAAAATAATGGTAAATGATAGACAGTACAGACGTGGTCAATCTTGGATATGGTTTCGAACGGTTAACGATTAATAAATTTGGGAAATCCACTAATATCTCGAAAACGGTATTAGTTTGTAGACTTTCCTCTAATGCCAGATAACATTCTTTGTATAATGACATAAGCGTTGTTGCCATTGAATATATGAAATGAATCCAATAATAAATATTGGCGGACATTATCTCACAATTCTGACATCAAAGATTAAATATTTAATAGCAAACATGGAGGAACGATTTTAACTTACAGAAAATAATTATTTGCACTGACAAACGGGTACGCAACTTTTTATAATGAGTGTGAAACTAATCAAATATTATTTTGGTGGCATATGATAAAACTTTTAATACTCGATCATGATTGATGTTTGTCTATGATGACACAAGGCTCAATCATAACGACAATTCAATAGATGCTTTTCAGACATGGGGACACAAAATATGTAGACTAAATCAAAGTTTGACAAAGGTGTTTTAGAGGGTGACGCTATATTTCTGTTGTCCACCATAAGAGTGAAGACAAAATTTTTCTACATCACGCTAACGAAGTTAAAGACAATTGTCTTTGACGTACGAGTGATCAGGGGTGCGAACATCAACTCGGATCACCAGCTCCTGCAGTGAAGGTGCGTACTAGGCTAAGCAGGGCGAAACCCCTACGTTACTAGGCACAGAGAAAGCTGGACATCGCTAACTGCGGACTACGGAGATAGCCAACGCCTTTTTCAACCAACTACTTCGTGATGCTCCAACTCCCGAAAATACTAGTACGCAATGGCAATATATTGCCCACTCGAAGGAAAGGACTGTGCGGTCTTTACTGGGGTATATGAAGCCCGTAAACGATAATGCCTGGTACGATGAGGATTTCCGCAATGCCTTCAGGGAACTAGATGCTGCATACAGGGCAAAACTGTAGCCAATGGCAACGCGAGCTGTTCATGAAAAGTACAGGGAGAAGAGCCTTTACTCTTCCGGCAAAAAACGAGAACTGAAGAAGCGGAATAATGTGTGTATTGAAGAACACAGGAAGCCCGAAATTTCTACCAGAAGATAAATGGTAGGGTACATGGAACTGGTCTTCCCTCCTGTAAAGACAAGGATGGTCATCTCCTAACTTCGCAGTCAGTACTCCGTACTAAGAATCCGTACTAAGATCACTTCCGAAGCCTATTGATATCTGAAAACTTGGCTGATAAAGACTGTGTACCAATCCGAGACGAAAACATCGAGTGTCCCCCTCCGAGTCAAGCTGAGATAACAACTGCCATATCCCGCCTAAAGAACAATAAGGCCGCTGGGGCTGATGGTCTTCCAGCTGAGTTGTTTAAGGTGGGTGGAGATGAGCTTGTTTTACGCATTCAACAGCACATAGAGAATATTTGGCTTCAGGAGAGCATGCCAGAGGATTGGAATTTCAGTGTGCTATGCCCAATCTACAAAAAAGGTGACCGCAGTGAGTGTAAAAACTACCGTGGCATTAGCCTCTTACCGATTGACAAGGATCTATCTGCACCATTCGATACGACGAGAGGTCTTAGACAAGGTGACGGTTTGTCATGCATACTGTTCAACATAGTGATGGAGAAGGTGTTAAGGAAAACAGCGGTTAACAAGTCTGGCACCATATTTAATAAGAGCCACATGCTGCTCGCATATGCCGATGATATCGACATTATTGGTCAGACGATGCGAGCGGTAACAGCTGTTTTCTCATCTGTTGAAAGGGAGTTAGAGAAAATGGGTTTGACAGTGAATGAGGACAAGACGATGTTAATGGTATCATCGAACAATGTGTCCACCCGTTGGGGACGCAGCGTGAACGTTAAGAACTGTTGCTTTGAGGTAGTGTATGAATTCATCTACCTCGGATCCGCTATAGACTAAAACAACAGTGTCAGCCTAAAAATAAAACGGAGAATAGTGCTCGCCAACAGGTGTTTTTTTTGGGCTACGCGAACACTTCAAAAACACTACCCTATCTCGAACCACTAAAGTCCAACTGTACCAGGTACTAATTTTACCGGTCCTGTTGTATGCCTCCGAATCTTGGGTGCTTACACAGGCGGATGCAGCTCATTTGGCGGTGTTTGAGAGGAAAATACTCCGCAAAATATATGAACCCATTTGCGTAAACGGCGAGTTTAGGATTCGGATTAACCATTAGCTGTACGAGTTATAGTACCAAGACATAGATATGGTCAAGCGAATCAAAGTGCAACGATTACGCTGTCGTGAGGATGGATGAGGAAACTCCAGCGCAAAAGGTATTCTCGAAGCACGGTGCGACTACGTTGGAAGGAACAGGTGGGAGAATTACTGACGCTGCTTGGTAGGACTGACTGGAGACGGTGCGCACAAGATCAAAGCGAATAGAAATCTTTTATCATTTCGGCCTCTGACATAGACACTAAGGTATAAATATGTATGTTGTCAAGTTGTTTTTGAGTCTTATTATAATACTAATGATAAACATCCTGGTTTCTTAGGTTTCACAGGTAAATGCAAAATATTAAGAGTCAAATATCCCCAATCTTTTGTGGGGTTACTTTTCGAAATTATTGGAAATATATACATTTTCGATAAATTGTGTGAATTTATTCAGACTATCAAATTTCAAATTACCCGACCGGAATACTACTACGCCACTTGATGTAAAAAATACATGACGACAATTTGATTAAGATCGGATAATTATTTCCCGTGCCCCAAAGAGGTCCAAGGTCAGGTTGTTAGTAAATCCTTAATAAATCCAATGTTTTTTTAAATAATGTTCGATTAAGAAATTGTTCGATATGTAATAGTCAAATATTGACGTGTGTGTAGGGCGCCTCGGCCATTTTTTCCTGGTTATATCTCTACTACACTGTGAAATTTTTAGGACGATCAAACTGTTATTATAGCTATAATAGCTGTTTAAAAAGAGGCGTGGCACAGCCCACACAGGTCAACATTTGACTATTACATATCGAACAGTTCCTTAATCGAACATTAGTAAAAAGGATTTACTATGAGCCTGGCCTTTGATCTCTTTGGGGCACGGGAAATATTATGGCTGTTATAACGGTTTCCTTTTTAAAAAGGATAGTGGTACATCCCAGGCTGTAATTCATACTGTACCAACAACACATACCAAATATCATCTTTATACCTCTTACAGTTCATGAGATACAGCCTTTTAAAGTTACAAGTTTTATACTACGCCCACTGATCCGACCCCGCTCATTTTTTGTTGAATCACGAACTCTGCTTCCACAAAGACATCCACACAAACATTCAAGGCGATTGAAGAAACAGTCCTCTAGATATTGCGGTTTCAAAAATAGGATTCAATGGGCGGGCCTACGCCCACTTAATACATCAAAAATTAAAGTTTCCTTTTTCACCATCGACATCTTACCTACATTCCGTGAAAGTTTCCAAACGATCGTTTAAGCCTTTTTTGAGTCTATATGGTACTAAAAAATGCCAACAAACAAAGGCAAACTTATTTTCATATATATATATATAGATAGATTTGACCTTTGAACTCTTTGGGGCACGGCTTAAATGTGTCCGATTTTGCTTAAATTTGACCATAGCCGTTTTATAACAACTGACACAATATTCCGCTCGGGCATTACCGAAAATCCAAATTTAAATTTTCGCTGCCACCCTAATGTACAACTATGGGGGTGATTTCGGTCGCCAAATTAAATATCTAAATTAAAATGTTCTCTAGTTATTCGTTCGGAAGTTATGAAAGAAGTAATAATTTTCAAAAAAAAAAAAAAAACAATGTCATTTCGTATGAAAGGTACCAGAAGGGGTCAGTCGATATAGTCCATATTCATTTCACAGCCAAATTTTCATAGACGTCCATCTTACGCAAAAATCAGAGTATTTACAAAAAAGTTATATGTATATGTAAAACTATGAGAATCAATTTGGTCATTCGTATAGGAGCTACCAGAAGGGGTGTGGCAAATAATAAGGTTATTGAAGAAATATTATTTTTACAAAATTAGTTAATTTTGTATGAGAAATACCACAAGGGGTGGGACTATTATGGCCATTTGCAATCTAATTACTTCATTTTAGAAAATATTAATACTGATAAGTTTTTATGGGGATCAGTTACGGTTTACTCGAATTATACTGTTCATCAGGCAGGCAGACAGACGGTTATGGCTCAATTGTCTTAAAAGGTCATGAAACGAATTTGGTCTTATGATACTTGGAGTCTAACATGTCTCCTTAAATGTGGTAGACTTTTTCTTGTGTCAAATGATATATATCCTTCATCGCTAAAGATGTTTTATTCTTATAAGATTCCTCTCACACCAATATGACCGAAAACTTCGCAAACTCTAAATTCACGATATTGTGGTTATTAAAAATTTGAATCAGTTATTTCTCCGTGTTTTGTAAGAAATTGAATACTACAAAATTGTATCTTGATTTCATTTATATTGTATCTTGATTTTGTTTTGTTCGGCACTGTTAAAATTGTTACCTCCTAAAAGTATACTACATCATCAGGCGATTAACTTTTGTTCTGTATAACTGATAACCAGATACATACAGTTAAATAACTTTTCATATAGATACTTAATTTTTTTATTTGTACAGTATTTTTCTTCCACACACATGTCTCTTATTACTTAAACATTTCCAGGAAAAAAATATTTTAGTTATAAATTTGACTTTTAATGCATTTTTCATATGTATTTTTAACTTTTGTGTATTTTTCTTAATTTTTTTTTTACAAATTTTCATTAACATTTTTATATTCTAACTAAAGGGAAGAGGGAATATATAACTTGATACGGCGAAAAGTTAAACCCATCAATGCATACAACTGAGACCCTAGACATCTTAAGAAAATATAAGTTTTGGGTATTTTTAATACTTTTGAGGCATGTCCGTCTGTCTCGCTGAGTGAAAGGTGAGGACGATTACTAGAGTAATTGAAATACGAATTTGGTATTGGTATAAAAATCGTTAGTCGTGGCCCCTTCAAGTACCTCCCATACAAAATAACCTATTTCATTAAAAACACTATTCTGTCGTTAAATTCATGTTGGTGGACTCTACGAACCTAAAACTTGGCAGGTTTTATTACTTTGTAGCGTGTTATATTTTCTGTGATAACTTGCCCCTCCCATTCTCGTACTTACATTATGTTATCCATAAACCATATTTTTACACCGATTTTTACTAAACTTTACAGAGCTTACTTTTTTACACTGTTAGAATGTGGTAACAAATCTAAGCATAAAATTCAACTTTGAAACGCTGGTATTTCTAAACCGCTTGAGGTAACAAACATTTTTTAAACGTATTCTTTACGAAATTTTTGTCAATTCAGTTATTGTTATTTCTTTTACAAAACACTGAAAAAAGTCGTTCGAAAATTTTTAAATTTTAAACTTTGATAGAGAATATCTTAATAACAGTATTCTGCAACACTAAGCGAGTTTTTTGTTTGTCTTACATAGCAGATTCTTAAAAGTGAAACATCTTTGTAATCCGCCTTTAAGTGTGGAAGTACCAGTTTCAGCAGCACCAAAGTGGTCAACTTTGACACCCTGTATCGCCAACTGTGTTGGCACGGGGTGCCTCTGAATGCAAAATTCTGAAAGCCTGACTTCTCCTTTACATATTTCAAGAAATTAATATCAGAACAATAATTTAAAAGTTGTGAACTTATTACCATGTTTTTTCCAATCGGCCCCACTGTGAGTCGTTTTAAAGGCGACCGTCTGTGTGCCCTTCTCCCGCGATTCAGCCTTATTTTAAGAAATATCGAGCTGAAATTTGGACAAATACAACTCCCATACACACTCCTACTTTTTGGGCTGTCCGTCTGTCTCTCACCGCGATTATATCCTTAATTTAAAAGCTATTGAGCAGGAATTTGGTGTATAAGCTTCTATCCTTTAAGCGGAGGTTAAGTTCTAAGATGAGCATTATCGGAAAAAACTAAACCCACCTTTCATACAAATTCAACCTTTGTGGGGGTTGTCCGTCTATCTGTCTACCCGAGTGCAGGCGTAGTTTAAGGGCTATCGAACTTCAATTTGGTATACAAGCTGCCATCCTTTAAGTTCTTAGATGAGCAAGATCGAACAAAAACCACATCCTTCTGCCATACAAAATCCTTCTTTTGGGGGTTAACAATGCGTAACAATATCTTCAGCTCATTAAACAATTCAAGCTCAGTATTTGACATATTAGTTAAAACATATTGAAAAAATGGTTTTGAGAGGCTAAAAGTATCGTTTTGGTCGCCCTTTTCTGCGCCGTCCATCGAGTTCATTGTCGAAGATTGAAATTATAGTTGTCAACGTTCACGAAGTTTCCCAAACAAGTAGATTCTTTGTTCGTTGAAACTAATAACTTCGTTTTGTGCTCGTTCACCGTTAGATCCATTTCCGCTGATTCCTTCTGTATACCTGAGAAGGCTGCAGTCACATCCCGCAGTTTTCGACCGATGATGTCTACGCTATCAGCATACATGAGTAGCATGTGGCTTTTGTTGAATATCTTAATCATCTCCATCACCATGTTAAAGAGGTCACACGATAGGCCGTCGCCTTGTTTTAGACCTCGTCTGGTATAGAATGGCTCCGTAAGGTCTTTGCCAATCTTCACTGAAGACTTCGTGTCAGTCAGCGTAATTCCGCAAAGCCGTATCAGCTTTGCTGGAATACCACACTCAGACATAGCTTCGAGTAATTTCTGCCGTATCGGGCTGTCGAAGGCAGCTTTAAAGCTGACGAAATGATGGTACGTGTCGATTTGTTTCTCTTGGGTCTTTCCCAGGATTTGCCGAAGTGTAAATATCTGGTTCGTTGTTGATTTACCAGGTCTAAAGCCACACTGGTAAGGCCCAATCAGGTTAGATAACACTGGCTTTAGCCTTTTACATATCACACTCGACAGAACCTTATATGCCATGGGTAAAAGGCTGATCCCGCGGTAGTTGGAGCACACACTTGGATCACCTTATTTAAGGACAGGACATAATACGCTTAAATTCCATTTTATTATATTTCAGCCGCGATATTGCTCTTCTTACCTCGGCTTGACTTGGTGGTGGGCAATCAAAGCCGTCGTCGACAATTGGCGTGATACCTTCTGGAACCAGTAGTTGCTAGAAGTATACAGATTACCGTAGCCTTTTGTTTTACTTTCTGGTAAAATTTTCGGGCCTCACCTTTAACCTTGTATCGCTCTATATCCTCGTTCTCCAGTTCCATCATCTGACGTTTTTTTGCTTAAATAGCTGTCTCGCCTGGGACCGGCCGTGGCATAGTGGCCAGAACACGCGACTACCATGCGGGAGATCGCTGGTTCAAAACTGGCTCCAGTCATCGTAAAAAAAAAAATTTCTTTCATTGTCGGCTCCCCTCGAATGTTGTTGACAGCAGCTTCGCAGTATTAAGTGTCGAGTCAATCGGCGTGTCTAGTTAGAGCTTCTTAAACAGTGAAGTTCGCATTCGTCGATAAACAAGTAGGTGCTGTTAGTTGTGAATCTAAAAATAGAAAGCGTGTTAATTCACAACAACGCGAGAAGCTATCCCATACCTCATTCATGGGGTGCAAAGGGAAATTAAGTTTTAAGGTTATAGGTGAACCCTGAGACACTGGGAGGTTTATCTCATCCATTAAAAATTACGATTTTTCATCGTTGTTATACCCTCTTCCAATAGGGTGATCTCTTTTGGCGCACCTTGTAATTACGGTATTTGAATTGGGCTACATGGCCACACTCCTTCTGGTACCTCCCATACAACTGTACCATTCCGCCTACTTTAGATATCAAGTAATTATATCAAAACACCCAACGTGATCGTGCCCAAATTCTGTATTTAGTAAAACTGTAGTAGGATAAAGTTTTGGAGAAAAAATGGAAGTCTAGCCACGCACCTTCTGGTACCTCCCATACCCCTCTGGTACCGTACAATTTATAAATCGATTAATATTATTAATACACCCAACGCGATCGTGCCCAAATTCTGTATTTTGTAAAGCTAAAGCAGGACAAAGTTTTGGAGGACAAATCTGGAAGTTTAGAAATCGACCAATATACTAGAAAATTTTAGTTTTTACTGAGAGTGAGGGTATATGTTATGTTTGAATTGAATTTTATAAATTGTTTAGCCATCACAAAGGGTTGTCCGATCTTTCTCATCTTAGAAGCTCATATACCAAATGTCAGCTCAATAGCTCTTAAACAGCGGCTGTAATCAGGGGGACAGACAGACGGATACCCCCAAAAGGGAGAATTTATAAGGGAGTTGGAAGAAATTTTCGTACGATCTTGGTCATCTGCGTTTAGATGATAGAAGCCTGCATACTAAATATAGCACTAAAACTACGACTGTGATCGCAAGGACAGACCCAAAAAATGGATGGTGGCAGTAGTTTTAGATCGATCTTGATAATCTTAAAAATAAAACTACGTTTAGAAATATGAAACATACAAAAATTCTGCTTGATATCTTTTTAACTACGGTTGTAATTGCAGGGACCCACCGCAAAAAGGGGGAATTTGTATGGATGGTGGAAGTAGTTTATGACCGATCTTGCTCATCTTAGAACTTAACCTCCTTTTTGAGCATAGAAGCTTTCATTCCACCTCGATATCTCTTAAACTACGTCTTTAATCTCGCAGACAGACAGACATATTTAAAACGTCTCAGAATTCGCTGGTCATTTATATGTATTGTCATACATACCAAGCCTTCTTGCAGGTGTTACAAATGGAAAGACGAAATGAATATACCCTTCACTCGGTTCATGCGCTTGTTTAAGGGTATAGACGCTTCGTTGTCAATGTCATCAAAAAGTAACCGCAAAAAAAGGACAAAAGTTGTGACTTATGGACTCTTGACCCCAGATTTTCTTCATGGTATTGAGAATATAGTTAAGTGAATTGTTTAATTTTTGTTCGTAATCGATATGTGTGTCTATTAAAACTTAAGGCTGACTTTTAGAATTATCAGTAGACTGTAGTCTGCCATAAGTGAAACCAATATTACAGTATTTGTTGGCTCACACGAAAAGCTCTTCCCATATCTTTTTTCACGAAATTCAAATAGAATTTGTTTTTTTTTTGTTCTCAGCTATATGACCATTATAAAATAATGCCATATATATATTGTCAAATTTGACTCCAATATTGGTTTAATATTGCATAATGATATTGAATATAAACCTTTCCTTCGATTACCTTTAATGATCCCCTAGTAGAGCAAACAAATCCTTTTACATTTTAGTATTAAAAAAATAAATTTTATTATATAAAAAATAACAATAAAAAAATTTTGTATTTCTTGCTAATATTGTTTGTTTTTTCTTTTGTTTTTTGTGTGTTTTTTTTAAAGTACATATATAAATTACATGCTAAATACAAAAAATCTCTCTTACAAACTAAAGATTTTTAAAAAGAAAACGAATTAAATAGAAAATGGTGCTTTTTTTGTTGGTTCTAAACGACATAATGAAATTTGGGTGCGTAGGTATTTTCTTTTTTTTTTTGCGATAAACTAAGATACAAATTAGCAAAAGTCTCTTAAAACAAAACACAGAACTACTCCGGAACTCGTGAGTAATTCCAGAAACCTGTACATGATGCGTTGCAATTTGTGTGTGTGTGTAGATCGTCCGTAGTGGGAGACCGAACTGCGGCGGCTGTGATGGCGCCCAACCTGGTTGCTGGATGCTGCGACACATTTAAACGCGACGTCTACGTTGATCTTGGATTTTTTGCTTCCGGACTTCCTGCTGTCTGTAGACGAACAAGGGACGGAATACAATGGCTCTTCGGCTGCGTGGCTTTTGGATGGTGGGCACTACTGGAACGGGGGCGACGGCAGCGGCTGCCTCACGTCTGTTGCGTTGCAAGTAGGGTTGGAAGAGGCTGGACTTTGTGGTGTCGTGTCTGTACAAAGTGCTAAGGAAATCAAAATATGGGCGGGATCTTAGGCTATCGGGTTGACGCAGTGGTGAATTGTAGCTGAGAACGGTGGGAACTTCGCTTTCACCGAACTCCTGGGACCAGGCTAAGGCCAACATCGACATCAGGGAGATAATCAAGAGTGTCTGAAAGGGAAAAAATTACAAAAACCATTAGTAATTATTATTATAATAGATGTCGTTTAAATGTTAAACATATGTAGAGTGTGTAATTACTTAGATAATAATTTTAATTTATTTTCTAGCAGTATTTCATCAGCCATTAAGGTAAACATCAAACTATTAGCAGTAAAAATTTAAATAATTCACACAATGTTTAGCCACTCATGTTGATGACGACTCTACACGATGTGCTCGTATATGTATTATTATTGTAATTTATTTGCTAACATAAATCATATTGGGGCGGCGAAGCACGATCTCGGTGTAATCGAACTGGGAAGAATTAAATATGTATTCTCATAACATTGTGATGTTTAGTCGTTGGCACCTGATGCATCCCAGTCGTCACACAATACAACACAACACACGACTGTCATGAACGCGAATTATGAATTATGCTAATCAAACAATAAAGAACATACAATATAATCTTAACTGAACTCAACCTTAACCCCCCTTCCCCCCTCCACACACACACACCTTTAATTAACAGTCACATAAGAGTTATTAACATTTAATTATTATTTTATTTTATTACTTTTTTGATGTTCTAAAAAATCGTGTATCTCTCCTTATCGCATGCGGCGATATCGGGGCGTGAATCATAACGATTTTGTGGTCTAATGGGATGCTCAAATTTAGACTTCCTGCTCTGGGAATATTTCATAAGAGTGCTGCTGTTGTTGACGTGCACAGCATACAACAACAACAAAAAAAGGCAAACAGTAGACAGATGATGAGCGAAATTAATTTGCATTTAAATCACTAATGATCAAACGAAAGAAAAATCAAAGCTGGTTTTGGTGATATTGACCGGCCATAAATCAGCGAATGACAATTTTAACGGACATTTCTTTTTGAATTAAATTTGCATACAAATAATACCAGTTGGTTAGAATTTGAAGATCTATGGGCAAATGACGTCACTGCATAATGGCAAATTAATTAATTAATTTAATAGTTCAAAATATACACGCACATAAACACACAAACACACACACACACACATCAATCGCTCACAGGTGGCATGACTACAAAACTTTTATGATATTAAAATATTCTAGTCCACGAGGGTTTTATATGCGTATTTGCCATCGCACTCCTGGAATCGCTGAGTAGACTTGGAGTTTTAGGAAAAGGAGTTAACATTTAAGTTTTAAAATCTTCCAGATATGTTTCAATAAGGGTGCTCACAGTTTTGTATTATCTTGTGTGTTAGCATTGCAATCTATTAACTTTAGATAATGCTGCCCCATGGTATCATTGTTTGTTTTTGTTTCACATACAAATCAGAGATACCACTTGTAGCCAAAATTGCTACACTCTGGCGCATGTTTATATCGGAGTACGTATTGGCTCGCTTTCAAAAAAGTACCTTTTTTTATTACAATAAAATTACTCTTATATAAAAAAAAATACTTTTAGGACGTCGAAAGCACATTTTAGTACCATAAATGTACTCTGGAATAAAAATTACTTTGCGCAAAAACAAAATACTCTATGGAAAGAATTTTTTGATACACTTAAAGTACTCTGCTATAAAAAAGTACTTTTTAGTACTGTATAAGTATTCTTGTACAAAAAAGTACTTTGTGGAACAGAAAAGCATTTTGGAACAAAAATTACTTTGTGGAAAAACAAAGTCTTTTTTTGATATTCATCAATAAAATATTAGCACTCTGGGACAAAAAAAAGTACTTTTTAGTACTATAAAAGTATTAAGGTACAATAAAAGTACTATGCAGAACAGAAAAGTACTTTTAGACAGATGATATTCTGGTTAAAAAAGTACAATATTAGCACTCTGGGCAATAAAAGTACTTTTTAGTACTATAAAAGTATTAGGGTACATAAAAGTACTTTTAGACAGATGAAAGTACGTAACGTACGAAACGTACTCGGGAAAAGTGTTTTTGGGACAATAAAAGTACATTTTAGTATTCATGTTCAAAAAAGTACTTTGTGGAACAGAAAAGTATTTTGGACAATTTGAGCACGTTTTAGTATTATGTATATAAGTATTCAATAAAAAGTACTTTCTGAAACAAAAAAGTACTTTTGGGACTATGTAAGGACTTTGCAGTACTATAAAAGTACTCTGGAACAAAAATTACTTTGTTGAAAAATAAAGTTTGATACAATAAAAGTACTCTGGGGCAAAAGAGTTCTCTTTGGAATATAAAAGTACTTTGAGACAATTAAAGTACTTTTTAGAACTATAAAAGTAATTTTTAGTTCTGGAACAAAAACTACTTTGAGTAAAACCAAATTAATTTTTAGGACAATAAAAGTATTTTTTTTAGTACAATAAAGGTAGTTGTGTACTATTAAAAGTCGACAGCAACTTCGCAGTATTAGTGTCGAGTCAATCGGTGCGTCTAGTAAGAGCTTCTTAAACAGTGACGTTTGCATTCGTCGATAAACAAGTAGATGCCGTTAGTTGTGACTCTAAAGATAGAAAGCGTTTTAATTCACAAAAACGCGACAAGCTATCCCATACCTCATTCATGGGGTGTAAAGGGAAATTAAGTTTTTTTGTTTTTTAAGTTCTATTAAAAGTACCTTGTGGAACAGAAATGTACTTTTGGAACAAAAGTTATTTTGTGGAAAAAATCGTACACTAAAAGTACTTTTTATTACTATAAATGTATTGTTGTGCAAAAAAGTACTTTTGGGACTATTAAAAAATTGTTGGTACCCTAAAAGTATTTTGGAACATAAATTACTTTGTGGAATACAAAGTCCTTTTTTGGTACAATTAATGTACTTTTTAGTACTAAATGGTACAATAAAAGTACTCTGGGGGCAAAAAAGTACTTTTTAGCACAGAAAAGTACTTTGGGATAGTTAAATTGCATTTTAGTACTACATAAGAATTCATGTAAAAAAATATCTTTGTGGAACAGATAAGTACTTTTGGGACAATGAAAGTACTTTTTAGTACCATAAAAGTATTTTGAGACAAAAACCACTTTGATTAAAAACAAAGTACTTTTTGGGACAATAAAATATTTTTCAGTACTGTAAAAGTATTTGTGTACAAACAAATGTACTTTGTGGGACAGAACTTTTGGGACTATTAAAGTACTTTTAAAGTACTCTGGAACAAGAAATTTTTTGTGGAAAAAAGTACACTAAAAGTACTCTGGGGCAAAGAAGTACTTTTTGGAACAGAAATGTACTTTGGTACAATTAAAGTACTTTTTAGTACTATAAAGGAATTGCACTGTGTGGAACAAAAAAGTACTTTTGGGACTATTAAAATACTTTTTAGTACCATAAAAGTATTCTAGAACTAAAAAGACTTTGTGGAAACATTCCTTTTTGGTATAATGAAAGTGCCCTGGTACAAAAAAGCACTTGGTGCAACAGAAAAGGACTTTTGGGACTGTTAAAGTGCTTTTAGTACTATAAAAGTATTCATGTACAAAGAAAGAACTTTGTGGTACAGAAATTGATATTTGGCTCTACGAAAGTACTTTTTAGTACAATGAAAGTACTCTGGAACAAAAATTATTGTGTGAAAAACTAAAGTACTTTTTGGTACAATATAAGTACTCTTGTTCATAATAAGTACTATTTGGAACAGAAATATACATTGGGACAATTAAAGTACTTTTTAGTACCATAAAAGTATTCTTGTGCAAAAAAGTAATCTGTGGGACAGAATAGTACTTTTGAGACTATTAAAATACTTTTTAGTACCATTAAAGTATTTTGGAATAAAAATTACTCTGTAAAAACAAAGTGCTTTTTTGAAACAATTAAAATATCTTGTGCAAAAAAGTAATTTTTGCAACAGAGAAGTACATGTAGTGTTCTTGTACAAAAAGTACTTTGTGGAACAGAAAAGTACTTTTGGGACTGTGAAAGTATTTTTTAGTACAATAAAAGATCTCTGGAACGAAAATTACCTTGTAAAAAAACAAAGTACTTTTTGGTACAATAAAAGTACTCTGGAACTAAAAAAAAGAACTTTGGGACAATTTAAGCACTTTTTAGTACTACAAAAGTATTCTTATACAAATAAGTACTTTGTGAAAAAGAAAAGTACTTTTGGGCCTATGAAAGTACTTTTTAGTACATCAAAACTACTCTGGAACAGAAATTACTTTGTGGAAAAATAAAGTACTTTTTGGTAAAATCAATTACTTTTCGTAAAAAAAGTAATTTAATTGTACTAAAAAAGTAATTTTATTGTACAAATAGTACTTTTGTTATACTAAAATAGTACTTTTATTGCAGCAAAAAGTATATTTAGTGGCAAAGTACGTATTGGAGACGATGGAACATCTTCTTTGTAGCTGACCGGCTCTAGCCAGTAGGAGGCCAAGACACTAAGGCCAGAGTCGCTGTCCTCAGTCCCAGCTAGAGATTTAATACATTTCTTGCTGTGTCTTCCGTGGCTAAATGGGACCTGATACCATTTTCTCCTCCTTCTCTTTTCTTTTCTAACGGACAATCTCATTGGAAATTCAGATCTCGGTGTGTAGTGCGATCTGGTTTTTTACTAGATTACACGTGTCAACAACCTAACCTAACCTTACGTATTGACCCGATTTCATCGGCTCTCGACTCGCGAGCTTAGAAGCTCAAAATTTCAAATGGCACTAGACTCGCGAAACCTGTTAGTAATTCGAGTGCTGGCTTATTAAAATATTGAGACTCCTAGCTTGCGGAAAGCTGCCGGAGGAGAGACATTTTTTGTTTTTAGTTTTAAACAATTTGGTAACCACGATAGTGTCAAATTTATAAAGAACTTTAAAATTCTTAAAACTTCAACTGTGTTTAAAGTAAATAGATGGTAAATTTAGAATGGATCACCCTTAATGTTTTTAGGCTTTTAAATAATTAAAAATTGAAATATTTAGCAATTATAAAAATTTTAATTTTAAACTATGCTAAGCATAAAATTTAAGTTTTCATGCAAAAACAACTCTTTTTACTTTAAAACATGCTACATCGACTTAGCCTACTTTAGAATCAACGTGTCGATGTGTATGATATCATATCAAACAATATTTTCATATAAATTCATAACCATTTGTATATCTGTGCTTCTACCAATTTGTCTCTTTGTTGTCGTTTTATTTTTATTAACATAATTATTTGTTGTTGTATCAAATGCATGCCACACATTTAGTAATGACCTTGTCATTAGTATTCTAAAAATGACCTTCTTTATAAAATATATTTGAATTGTAAATATATTAATTTGTTGAGGTTTTCGTTATGTTTTTAAGCTCTCATATAAATTTACATACGCATATTTATGCATACACAGCTTATTTATGTTCATTGGCCTTTTTTTTACAAAAATTTTGCATATACAACTGATTTACGTTCATCGGCCTTTTTTTACAAAAATTTGCCGGCAATCCTTGACCTAACTTTAGCTGTACCATTGACTTTGTTGCATTCAGCACAGCTATGGATTAATCCCTGAGTGGGTATGTGTGTGCGTGTGTGATTCAACAGTCTGTCCCACCATGTCTCTCTGACTCTCTTAATCAATGCAAAAATCTTCAGCGATTTGCATGCATGGCTCAGATGCCAAAATCGAAACCGCAATTTAAAAACCCGCCTACAGCTGACAACACGGGAAGAAATTACATAAGAAAAAAACTAAATAAATTTAAGATTTAAAGTGCCAAAATACTGACTAGCCCAGGTAATCGTAAAACGAATTAAGATTCGCATTTATGAGACATTGATGAAGATGTGGCTGGTTTTATGGGATCACGTTTAATACCGGCGGGATTAACAACAGGCGCTAGCGATGACAACAACACTATTGAGATTGAAAACGATAAAACTATCAGTGTTCATGGTTGTTGGTGATTCTTAAAATCTGTATACTATGTGTTGTGAATTCGTTTTAAGAATTTTGTTTTATTTTAGCTGTTATGATAACAAGAATCTTATATACTATTTCTTATTTTTCTTGTGGGGTCATGCGTAGCATAAAAATAAATCACATCAGATCGATATTTAAGTGATTAAAAATTAAAAATTCTTGATTTGCAGATAAAGCGGATAATTTTTTTTTCAATAACAAATCGAAAATATTAGTCTTATTTTATGTAAAAATTCTGAAAAAACAACTTAAAATATTTGTATGGAAATGTTTATTTTCTTTAAAATCGAACACACAACTCATGTAAAACAAAACTCTATTACCTTATCTGCAATTGTGTTTGTGTTATAATTTTCTCTTATATTAAAAGCTATTTAAATGTGGCAGATATAAATCAACTACTGAACCACTGTAACTTGCCTAAACGTGAATGACTTCCATGACTTTTAAAGCCTCTAACAAAAATTACATAGTCACACAGAATAAAATGTATGTTCTAAGCTCGAAATCAGACCTTGACCATAACTAACTAACTTTCAGTAATGCAAAATCTGATCTAGAGTTAAGAACAACAATTTTGTTTGTGTAACTGTGCAAAGGCTAGAAAAAAATTTATGTTCTGGGCTCGAGGTCAGAAACCGTCGGCTGAAACCGAATATGAAGTATATTTTACACCATAACGTTAGGTTTTTGACATAATCTTAAAAAAAACTCAAACATTGGGGTCGAATTTTGTTCTCGTTTTAAGGTAATCAAAAAAACCTGACGTGAAATAAAACAGAGTTCATTTTTGGTTTCAGCGTTCCCAAAAACATAAGGTGGTGATTGTATGATCTTCAGCTTAGAACATAATTTTTTTTGTTCATGTGTTATTATGCCGTAAAGTACTTTTTAGTACAACCAAGTACTTTCATTATACTAGAATTTACTTTTATTGTACCGACAAGTAATTTTGGGACTGTGAAAGTATTTTTTAGTACAATAAAAGTTCTCTGGAACGAAAATTACCCTGTGAAAAAACAAAGTACTTTTTGGAACAATAAAAGTACTCTGGAGCTAAAAGTACTACCAAAGTATTCTTGTACAAATAAGTACTTTGTGAAAAAGAAAAGTACTTTTGGGCCTATTAAAGTACTTTTTAGTACATCAAAATTACTCTGGAACAAAAATTACTTTGTGGAAAAATAAAGTACTTTTTGGTAAAATCAATTACTTTTCGTAGAAAAAGTAATTTAATTGTACTAAAAAAGTAATTTTATTGTACAAATAGTACTTTTGTTATACTAAAATAGTACTTTTATTGCAGCAAAAAGTATATTTAGTGGCAAAGTACGTATTGGAGACGATGGAACATCTTCTTTGTAGCTGACCGGCTCTGGCCAGACTAAGGCCAGAGTTACATAGAAGACCCAGAGTCGCTCTCCTCAGTCCCAGCTAGAGATTTAATACATTTCTTGCGGTGTCTTCCATGGCTAAATGGGCACTGATACCATTTTCTCCTCCTTCTCTATAAAAACATAAAGTGGTGATTGTATGATCTTCAGCTTAGAACACAATTTTTTTGTTCATGTGTTTTTATGCCGTAAAGTACTTTTTAGTACAACCAAGTACTTTCATTATACTAGAATTTACTTTTATTGTACCGACAAGTAATTTTTTTGCTTCGAAATCAATTTTATTGCACCAAAAATGTACTTTTTTGTATCAAGAAGTACTTTAATTGTACCAAAAGGCATTTTTAATGTACCAACAAGAAATTTGACCAAAATGTACTTTTTTGTATCATAGAGTACTTTTATTGCACCACAAAAATTTTGTCTTGTACCAAAATGTACTTTTTTGTACCAAAAAGTACTATAAATGTACCAAAAGGTGTTTTTATTGTACTAAAATGTAAATTTTTAGACCAAAACGTATTTTAATTGTACCAAAAGTTACTTTTAATGTACCGATAAGTATTTTTATAGTACCAAAACTTACTTTTTTTTTTGGATCAGAGTACTTTTATTGTACCACAAAAAAATTTTATTGGACCAAAATGTACTTTTTTTTGTACCAAAAATCATTTTAATTGCACTAAAAGGTATTTTTAATGTATCGGCAAGTAATTTTATTATATCAAAAATTTACTATTATTACACATAGTACTATTGCTGTAACAAAAAGAAGATTTGGTGCATTTTTATTATACCAAATAGTACTGATATTTTATTAAAAGTACTTTTTGTGTACCAGAAAATGCTTTTATTGTATCAAAATGTACTTATATTAAACCTACAAGCACTTTTTGTATCAACAAGTACTGTTTTGTACCAAACACGACTTTTATTATACCAAATAGTACATTTATTGTACTAAAAGTACTTTTTTGATTAAAACTTTAATTTCATTGTGCCGACAAGTACTTTTATTATACCTAGAAGTACTAAAATTGTATCAAAAAGTACTTTTTTGTCCCAAAATATACCTAAGATTTACTAAAAAGTACTTTTATTTTACTAAAAATAACACTGTGCTACACACAGGAATAGGAATATCGCCATTTCACTTAATTTGCTATAAAAACATTACTTAACGAAGTGACCGAGAAAAACTAAAAATACCACTTTACTCTATGGACTCCAGTCTAACAGAAATGCTACATGAGAACCCCTGTATATTTTTTTCCTTCACATTTGTATCACTGTGTAATTTTTATTTTATTCAAAAGTACATTTGTTTTACTACAAAGTGTTATTTTTTTGTTGACTAGTACTTTTATTGTACCAAAAAGTACTTCCATTATACGAAACAGTATTATTTTTTTAAAAAGTACTGTTATTGTATCCATAAATTTTTTTATTCTACCGAAAAGTATTCTATTGTACGAAAAAAATGATCTTATTACAGCAAATAATAATTTAGTTTTACTAAAAAGTACTTTTATTGTATCGACAAGTACGTTACATTTACTAAAAGGAAATTTTTTATAATGACTTTGGTTTCATTGTTCGGTTCAGGATCTGTTCTATTATTGTCAATAGAATCTTTTTTTACAAGAGTTGTGTGAAATGGATTATGTTGACAGCTGGCAGGGCGGATAGTTATTATGTTGACGTAAGTTTGAATATATCATTTTGCAATTATAAGATAACAAATATATCACTGTTTTATTTTCATCAACATTTTTTAGAGGTCATACAATGAATATATGTCCGTTACATTAATTTGAATTTAATAAATTTAAAAAACTCCCCGTAATTGCGTTCGTAATTGTTTTTTTAACAACCGAAATATTTACTGAAAAAAAAAAATATATGGCAGAACAATGTTTGCCGGGTCAGCTAGTTTTATTATAAAATGTTCTTTAAAAGCTATCATACTATATAATGTAGATTTCTACCTCAAAACCTGGCTAACATTTTTATAACCTTCACCACGCGTAGGGTATATACATTTCGTTCTTCCATTTGTAACGCCTATAAGAAGGCGTGGGAGGTATGATAACCGTAGATAAAAAAATATCGAGATGAAATTTGCAACACAAGCTTTGGTAATGAACTAATGTGGATGGTCGCAAGTGAGCATTTCTGTTAAGAATATAAACAAATACTAATATGACAATCATTAAGCTTATAAGAAAAGCTGCTTGCGTATACAACTGCCACATCGTAATTCATAAGGAATTCAAATTTATTTAATTAACAAAAATATCTAAATAAAAGTAATAAGTAATTTGTTCTTATGTAGTTTTGCCCAAATAAAGACGTATAACAGGATGTCTTTAGTTTTATGTTGTGATTGATTTTTTGTTCTTACCAAAAACAAAAATTAATGTTAATTCTGTGCACGGATGCAAACTGTATTAATTTAAATTTATCTAATTAAAAGCCAAAAAAAATTGAAAACAAATATTTATTAACTTTTTATACGATCACTTCAAAACAAACAAAAAAAAAGAAGACGACAATCGAATTTTAAGCAAAACGTGTTTGGTGTGCTCTCGCTCTGTTAACAACAAACATTAAGATGATCTACAATAAATTAAATCATAACGAAATACAAAACGACTAAAGAATTGTTAAAACAAAAATTGCTGTTGCTGTTGTCGTATCAGTTTCAGTAAAAAAAAACCGCACATCTGCGCAAACTCTGCAGTCTCTGCAATATTGGCCAGTACCCGCAGCCGCATTCGAAGCGGCTTTTTTTTTTGGCTTGCTTGCTGGCTGGGTGGCTTGCTTACAAGGTCGACTACGTATCAAGTTATCATGTCTTCTCTTAACGTGTTAGCGTGTATGGAAATGTTAAAAATCACTGATTAAATTCTAATTATATACCTAAATCTAAATATCAATTTTATGAGACTGGATGAGGTGTATAGAGATGATATTGATTTTAATGTTCACTGAATATGTATTTCGCTTTATATGGGTGTGGATTATACCATAAGGAAGTTGATACAAAAAAAAAAACAACGAATACTGTTGAGGGTGACAAATTTCTAGACTATGTTCTTAGATGTTTTCCCATATGCGTTTTAGTGTTATGGTTTTTGGTATAAGAAAACAGCGGAGGGTGTGGGGGTTAATGAACTATTGTTAGTTTTTTTTTCTAATATTTTGTTATTATTTATAGTTAGATGTGAAAATTATATAAACTTAAAGTTTAAAGTTGAAAATTTCCAAAATTGTTTAGATAAAAAGTTTAATTTTGATACAATTAAAGTAATTTTTGGAGCACTAAAATTTATTGTCAGCACAATAAAAGTATTTTAAAGTAAAATAAAATTACTATTTGTTGTAATAAGATCACTTTTTTCGTACAGTAGAAGTAATTTTTGGTAGAATAATAAAAACTTATTGTAACAAGAAACGTTCTTTTTTTTTAGCAAAGTTTAAGTACTGATTCGGGTTATGAAATTCTTTTTAGTAAAATAAAAGTATTTCTTGGTACAAAGATGTACTTTTGGTACAATAATAGTAGTACTACTTGGCACAATAAAAGTACTTGTCGCTATAATACAATTACATTTTGATACAATAAAGTTATCATTTGGAATAATAAGTGCACTTTTTGTTACAAAAAAACAGCACTTAAAATATTTTGTAGTAAAATAACAATACTTTTCGAAGAAATAAAAGTTCTAATTGGTATAATAAAAGTACTTTTTTGTACAACAAATTTATACTATTTGGTGCAATATTTTTGGTATAATAAATGTACTTTTTGGTACAATTACTAAGTATTTGTAGGTACAACAAAAGTACAGTTTGACACAATAAAAGTACTTTTTGGTACAATAAAAAACTTCTCGCTATAATAAAAGTACTAAAAAAACATAATTTCCCTTCAAACCCCTCTAATGAGGTATGGAATAGCTTCTCACATTGTTGTGAATTAAGACGTTTTTTATTTTTAGATTCACAACTAACGGCACCTACTTGTTTATCGACGAATGTGAACGTCACTGTTTTACTAGACATGCCGATTGACTCGACACTTATACTGCGACACATACTGAAAGAATTTTTGTATTTTTTTTTTTAAATGATTGGAGTCAGGAGTTGAACCTATTAAAAAAGTAAAAAGTTATTAAAGAACTATTTGGTACAATAACAGTATCTTTTTTTTAATAGATTACAAGTATTTTTTTGGATTTTTATTTCAGCGAAATTAGACCAGTCATTAAGTCCAAAGCGGCACGGATTAACATACTCCAATCGTGTTCAAAGTTTGGCTATCCCAAAATCTGCGGACTTATATTATTTGGGGGTCAGACAGACAAAATTCTGCAATTTTTTTTCCTACATAACTCGCGATCACCCTGATATTCATATTTGGATTTGCTCTAGTGCTCTATGGGTATCAAATTATATCTCCTCAGAGCTAAAATATGCCACACCGACTCCGCCTACTGATTGGAAATAAAAATATCATTTGAAAATCTGAACTTAAAGTGCCAAATACTATCTGTGTACCACATGTGATTTCTCTAGAGCTAAAATGCAGTTTTGCCACGGCATATTTTCTAAGCCTATTTGGGTGTCAAGTTTTATGTCTCTTAATAATATAGTTTGGCCACGGCCCCTCTGCTCATTCTTGTTCTTGTTGCCAAGTACTATTTGAGTATGAAATTTTATCTCTTTAGGGCTTGATTGCCACGCCAACTTCGCCCACTGATCCAAATTTAAAATTTCGTTTGCATATTGATATTTGTGCAGTCGAGAACTATCTGGATATCAAATTTTATCTCTTTACGGCTAAAATATAGTTTGGCCACGCCCATTCCGCCCACTGATCTAAAATAAAAATTTCGTTTGAATATTAATATTAGTGTTGCTGTGTACTATCTGGATATCAAATTACATCTCTTTAGGGCTAAAATACAGTTTTGTCACCCCCATTCCGCCCACTTACTTAAATTTAAAATTCCTTTAGCATATTCATATTTGTGTTTCCGAGTTCATTCTGGGCATCAAGTTTAAGCTCTCTAGCCCTAATAAAGGTTTTTTCCACGCCCATTCCGCTCACTGATTTAAATTTAAAATTTTGTCTGCATATTCATATTCGCGTTGTCAAGTACTATCTGGGTACCAAATGTTATCTCTCTAGCTCTAAAAATAGGTTTTGCCACGCCTATTCCGCCCACTGATCTAAAATTAAAATTTCGTTTGAATATTGATATTTGTGTTGTCGAGAAATATCTGGATATCAAATGTTATCTATCTTGGGCTTGAATAAAGTTTTGCCACGCCTATTCCACCCACTGATCCAAATTTGAAATTTCGTTTTCATATTTATATTTGTGGTGCCACTGTACCATATTTTATCTCTCTAGCCCTAAAAAAAAGGTTTTGTAACACCCACTTAGCCCACTGCTCAAAAAATTAAATTTCGTGTTCATATTCATATTACTCTTGTGGAGTACTATTTGTGTACCAAATTTCATCTCTCTAGCTCTCAAAATAGGGTTTGCCACGCCCACTCCGCCCTAAAAATATATAGCCTACGGCAATGTCCATATAGGACACTAAACGGCTGCCAAATTTAATTGAAATCGGTTTAGCCGTTTTGACAGCATTAAGTCACAAACAAACACACAAGCAAGCAAACAAACATTCACATTTATAAAGTTAATAGGTAGATGAATAAACAAAGGCCCCGTGTATATTAGGGATATAACTTTTTGCAATTTTTTGCAAATATCCAAATGGCCCTAGCATAGTCGAAAAGGCCATTGAAAATTATATAAAAAAATTATATTACTTTTTCGCAGTTGTCAAAAAAGTTCACCCACCAAACGCGGTAGTTTTTAAATGATTTTTTTTATTTATTTAGCTAAAAAGCGCAAAAAACTTTTTTTTTATCAATATATCAAGCTGCATTTAACATTTGTGTAAATATTTTGGAAGCTGAATGTATGTTATTGATGATTACGTCATGTACTTTAATTGTTTTTATTATTCAAATAAAATTATATTCCGAGTTTGTGTTTTATACTTAAAAACAATGGATTTTAAAAGAAGCCCTTAAAGCGTTTTAAAAAATGCAAAAATTTGGACAATTTTGGCTTTGACCAAATTTCAAGATAGCACAATAATGTGTAGAAACATTCCAGATATCGTCATTCCATTACATCAAACAAAATTTTTCAGTTTACAATTTTGCTTTATTAATGAAGTATCAATTTTTTTTATTTAAAATGAATGTTTTTTTTGGGAGATTTTAGAAAATCGTTTTCGTGGGTGAGGTTTTTTTATCCGAAATGACTCCAAAATTATTTTTTCGTAAATAACAAAACCTTCGCCATCGCGTGGTGCTAGGGCCAAAATTTGGTTATACCCCTAGTGTACATATGTATAGAACCAATTGAAGCTTAATTTTCCTAGTCAGATCCTTAAAGTGAATTAGTGTAGATTTGAACTAATTTGTCCCATCTATATAGATCTTTATCTCGTCGGTATCCTGCAAAAAGGACTCAATGCTACTTTTTTGTGAAATGGACTTTATGATTCAAAAGTGTGCCAATAGTCATAATCGTTAGCCTGTACAAAAATCCCTTGACTATTTTTAAGTAGTTTTGTAGTTATTGTATCAAAACATAGGCGGCCATAAACTTTAAATGATCCATAACTCAGAAATACAAAAAGCGGACTTAAGACGTTTTTGCAGGATACTGAAAATTGTGGAAAATTTTTTATATGATAAGAGAATTTTGACATATTTTTGTATAATTATAGGAAAAAATCAGGGACAATCTGTGTTTTGAAATTTTTTTTTACGTTTATACATACATTTTTTTGTTTATTTCAAATTTATTAATATTTCTATTGATATTTTGAATATGCAGCACAACACATAATTTTGGGACTCATTTCTGAGAACTGCACAAGGAGGAAGCCCCAAAAAGAAGAAGTTCTGCATCATTCGTTTTGTCAAGTTACATGCCATAATAATTTAATATCGATTTGAAGTTAGTAAGTATCGTATAGGGGAATTTAGGCTCTTATGTTATATTGTTATATGGTGGCGTATGATTGTCATAAGTAATATTCCACGTAAATCATACGCCACGGAGTACAACAGTGTTATTGTAACTGCTACAAAATAAACTCAGTTCAAAATCATTTGATGATTTGAAACTTTATATGAACAGATTAAAGGAAATGTAATCCTTAATTTTTTTAAATTTGTTTCAGCTAAATCGGACTAGTGATTCTCGAGTTATGTCAAACAAAAGAGCCTAAAACGTCACAATTATTATGGCATGTAACTTGACAATACGAATGATGCAGAACTTCTTTTTTTTGGGGCTGCTTTCGTGTGCATTTCTCAGAATTGAGTCCCAAAATCATGTGTTGATATTAAATAATAATTATGGCATGTAACTTGACAAAACGAATGATGCAGAACTTTATCTTTTTGGAGCTACTTTCATGTGCTGTTCTCAAAATTGAGTCCTAAATTAATGAGCTGATAAATTTCGTACCGTGTTATTATTTTACTTATAGTGATTTTTAAAAATCTGCGATTTTTGAAAATTTGTGTTATATGTAGAGATGGGCACTCGGCACGTGATTGGCGTGAATCACGTGAATCACGCGTGATTCACGCGTGAATGTGAGTAAGTTGGAAATTTGCTCACGTGAGCGTGCATGAACGTGAGTATCAAAAATATCTTCGTGCATGAGCGTGCGTGAGTGCATACTTTGCGTGAATCACGCTACTCACGCTAATCACGCAAAGCTAAAAAAAGCGCTTAACACAGAATTTGTCATTACATTGATAAAGATTTAAATTTTTGTGTGAATGTTTTAGGAAATCGTGACTTTATTCTTTGTAATATTAATACAGTCACATTTGACAGTCATTTGGAACTTGAGGAGTGACCTAGTGCATGTTGTGGGTCTGGTCGAGTACAACATGACCCTATTTACCAAAACCTTAAAATCTTGAATCACGCGAAAACACCCGGTTTTTCGGATCTTTCCCCAATTATAAAAGCTTGCAAAAAACTAGTCGGATACTTTACACGCTCAGAACTAAACAACAAACCCAGTAAATCGTTAAAACATTTTTAGAGGGAATATTATGAAATAACACTGTTCAAAAAGGGTTTTTTCTTGTGTTGAATTATGTGTTTCTAGGAGTTTTTGACATGGGAAATTCAATTACGAAATCAGAATTTCCATTAATAACACTATGACACAATTTGATGGTCATTGTCTCGGGGGTGAACCAAACCAATATCAAACGATAGCATTTGACCTCAGTAGCAAAAACCCTAAACTCCACAACGCCACAATTTTTCTGTACAGTGGGTTAAAATTGGATTTTTTTAGTCAAAAGTCAAATAAAAGAAAATGAACAATCATGTGTAAAAATATTTCTGCATATTTTTTAAAAAAATTGAGGAAGAAAATATTTTTTTTTCACTTTTTGCAGCATAACTTTGTTCACTAATAATGATCCTCAAATTGTAACGTTGAACGACTTTCGTGAACATATCAATACAATCCGATCGTGTCTAGATACCCTAAATTGCTCATAAAGACTACTATGAGACCGATATTTCGTGCCTTTCCGCACATATAAGCCAGTAATGTGTTTGAATATCAACCGATTTTAAATTTTTCAGTGGAACATATCGTTCTGTTTTGCCTCGAAATTGCAAATTTTTTTTTATTATTTCACTATTTTTTAAGTTTGAAGAAGTTTGTAGCAACTATTTTCTAAGGACACCCTAATGTTTACTATTTTATTCACAAAATGCATGCTTTCATGAGTGATACGCATACCTGTTTGCCAAAATCGGTTACCAAATAGTTAAGTTATTAATCGAGAATCTTTTGGAGTCCATAAAAAATTGGTCACCAATATCGCCAAACTGAGTATATGGTTTTATTACCCTTCGATAGTCTAATCGAACCTATACTGTCAAGATCATGTATTTATTTTGCAAAAAGTCTTAATTTGTTACATAGTGTAATTATAGAAACATAACACTAAAATTTTTTTACTTTTTATTTGGCGTGAATGTCGTGATTCACGCTCACGTGAACGTGCGTGAGTACAAAATTTACTCACGTGAGCGTGCGTGAACGTGAGTAGCGAAAAAAATTTTGAGCGTGAGTGTGCGTGAGTGACAATTTCAATCACGTGAGCGTGCGTGAACGTGAGTCAAATTTACTCACGTGCGCATCTCTAGTTATATGTTGTAAATCTTTTACTCTACAACTTAGTTATTGATTGAGCATCTAGGTAGATTTCTACTTAGGGTGGTTCTATATCTGTGCGAGGGAAGTATGAAAAAGTACAGTTTTACACCATCCTAACTTTTAATTAAAAATATGTCAAACGACATGAAATGCATTTTCAAACACAAGGATATAAAATCTTGTGCGTCTGTGTGTTACATATGGAATTCAGACGTGTTTATCGGATTGAGATAAAACTTTAACTTTATACTGCTTGAACTTTTGTGGTGGTTTCTATAATAGTTTTTTTTCTTGTAGATCTATGATGGTTTCATAGTTATTCTAAGTAATTTAAGAACAGAAAATATTTAATAAAAAAATATTATTTTTGAAAATAATAAAATTGATTAAATACCCAAATTCCTGAAACTATTTTTGTTTTCAAACAATAATTGAAAAATTTGGAAATATTTACTATTTTGTTAGTGTTCTCGTATATTGAAATCAAAGATAATTCAAAAAGTAGGTCCTTTTTCCATCAAAATTTATAACGGTTACTTTTTGATGTGCTTGAATCTAACACTTTTTGAAATATTTCAATACTTGTAGACTATGAAGCTGCACGCACTCATTGATAACAATGTTCTATAATGTCCTCGCTAACTAACAATTATAGACACACTCTTAAAAAATCCATTTTAAGGATTTTTAGAAATTTTCTTTCATTCTTTTCTGATCTTTTTAACACTACTTGCGTTCATTGTCCTCGTTCTAGCTTGTGTTACATACATATACACGTCATTTTCACAGTAACTGATAACTTAATTATCGTAAATCCATCACAACTCACCTTTCCATTGACAGCTGTCATTTTGTTGATGTTTTTATTTACGGTGTTGTAGCGGTATAGCCAAGATATTTTCGTTAATAAGCAGCGAATACGCAAAATGTCAAATAATTTGCACAAATAATTATCACTTTTTTTTCTGTTCGAATGTTTGCAAAAATTTTCGAGGTTGTTTAGTTAAATTACAAATGTTTACACTGGTCTTTGCTTTTTTTCTCTTCAGTTTCGTAAAACTAACTTTTTGTTGAAATTTCTTCGTTTAATGTTATATTTAGAAATTTTTTGTAATTTTTAAATTTCTTTTTGGAACCGTTAATCACTGTAATCCTTGGTCGTATTTACTTTCGAATGGTTTCAAATCAAATTCACCGTTAAAGTTCGAAGCTGTGGTTGCTACTGTTGTTGTACTCAATGAGTTGTTTACTGATCGCGTTCTGATCCGCTACTGTCAATAAAATTAGTTGACAAAATCACTTTTATATAAAAAGCGAAACAAGAAATACAAAATCAAAATCAGCACAGCGAAAAAATAAAGTAAATAAAAACCACAAATAAAAATACCAAGAAAAAAAATCTAAAGTTATATGTATGTTTATTGATTGTTTTTGCAGCAGCTTCTTCGTTTTTTTTGTTTGTAGTCAGTCTCGCCTGCTCTTCTGCTCTTCTTGAGCGAGCGTTGTGTCTCAGTGTCAATTTCACAAACAGCTGCTATCGCTGTCTTGACAGTGTCCGTCTGCAGTACTTGTCGTACGTAGTTGTCTGTTCAGCTTATGTCGTATCGCCTCGCCTCGTATCTTATGTAGTCGTCGTATTGATCGTCGCTTTTGCATCAGCATCATCATGATCTTCTCCAACTAACAAGTTTAATTATTTCATTATTATTCATGAAGCCTGGTGGCTTGTGGTGGTGTTCACTTCTAGTTAAGTTCTCTTGGATTTAAGTTTATCTTTCCCTTTGAGACCGTTGGGAAAATCCCCAGGGATTTGTTTTTTAAGTTGTTTAGTGGGTGTGAAAGAAAGAATGCCAATTTTGTTTTTAATTGAAACCGGATATTCTACATATATGTACTTCCTTTTGCGTTAACATTAGCTTGGTATGTTTTGAGAAGTGATCTTGTTTCGAATGTATTTTGCATTGCATTTTTTTCAAATGATGTTATGCACATCATGACGAATTTTTCGTTCAATGGAATAGATTGATGAATTTCTCTCAAATGCGGGATACATTTGCAACTTAGGCATAAATAAATAATTTTATATTATAAATTTTCGAAATCAGGATGTGACTTTTGTTAAATATGATAGTACAGCACATGATTTTGGGTCTGAACTCTGAGAACTGCACGTGAAAGTATCCCCAAAAAGAAGAAGTTCTGCATCATTTGTTTTGTCAAGTTACATGCCACAATAATTTAATATCGATTTGAAGTTAGTAAGTATCGTATAGGGGAATTTGTCACGTTTTAGGCTCTTTTGTTATATTGTTATATGGTGGCGTATGATTATCATAAGTAATATTACACGTAAATCATACGCCACGGTGTACAACAGTTTTATTGTAACTGCTACAAAATAAACCCAGTACAAAATAATTTGGTGAATGGAAAAGTAAAACTGTTGCTTATGTAGAGAAAAGTTATATGAACAGATTAAAGAACTTGTAATTCTTTATTGTTTTAAAGTTGTTTCAGCTAAATCGGACTAGTGGTTCTCGAGTTATGTCAAACAAAAGAGCCTAAAACGTGACAAATTACCATATACGATACTTATTAACTTCAAATCGATTTTAAATTATTATGGCATGTAACTTGACAAAACGAATGATGCAGAACTTCTTCTTATTGGGGATACTTTCAAGTGCAGTTCTCAGAATTGAGTCCCAAATCAATGAGCTAAAAAATGTTGTGTTGTGTACGGTACCAGTTGAGTTTACTGCTGCCCCTTCCGCATGATCTTTTCCATTATGATATTAAAGGGATCGCATAACAGACTGTAGCCTTGGCTAAGGGTTCCTTTTGTTACAAAATGATTGTCAGAGTCGTATCCGCTTCTCAGGGATACCAAACTCAGTCATAGCATCTAATAAGTTCTGTCATATCTTACTGTAGAATGCAGCTTTGTATTCGATAAACGGATGGTAGGTGTCGATCTGCCGATCTGGTTCTTCTACAAGATTTGTCGTAGTGTAAACATCTGGCCAGTCGTAGATTTATCAGGTCTAAAGCCACACTGATAAGGTCCATTTAGGTTCGCTAGGATGGGCTTTAGTCTTTCACATAACACGCTTGACAGTAATTTGTATGTGATGGGTAAAAGGCTGATACCGCCATAGTTGGTACACACACTTGGATCGCCTTTCTTAAGCTGAGGACATAGAACATTGAGATTCCAACCATTGGGCATGCATTCCTTTAGCCAATTCGTGTATATGAGCTGTTTTATTCACATTGGCATCTTACAACCGCCGGGCTTTTAAAGCTTTGTTGGCAGTACATCGGCTTCCTCAGCTTTATTTTTTTAAGTCTTGAAATTGCCGTGCTGATCTCGTTTTGGCTGGGTGGTGGACAGTCTACTCCATCGTCGATGATTAGTGTGATTTCGTCACTTATGTTGCCTTCGGTAACGAGCAGAGAATGAAAGTGTTCCGTCCATATTTGCAGCACACTCTGAGTGTCCGTGACCAGATTTCCGTCTCTGTCCTTACACGTGGGGATCCCTGTTCCAAAATTTTTACTTTTTACCTTTTGGTAGAACTTTCGGACCTCACCTCTACCCCTGTAGTTTTCGATATCCTGGCTCTCTCTTTTCTTCCACAGACGCTTTTTCCGCCTGAACAGGCGTTTTATCTCCCTCCTTTTCTCTTTATAACGCTCCGTCACCGAACGCATTGCTATTGGTTGCAGTTTTGCCTTGTATGTAACATCGTTTTCCTCAGATAATGCGCGACATTCTTTGTCATATCGGGGCTTCTCTGAGACAACCAGCTTTCTTAATGTAATTAATGTAGCGTTGGCTACAACTAGGTTATGATTCGAGTCAATATTTGAACCGCGCATCACACTCTTGAGACATGCCTTTCAACAATTACTTTTGAACCCTCTAGAGGTGATTCCGGGGCATTTGTTGGCCTTGTTGTGGCTTTTTTCCCCTTATACGATAAGTTTCTCATTAAAAACCGTAGAGAGTTGTAGAGAGTTCAGAGAGAACTTGTATGGGAGAACTGAAAACTCTTCTGCTCCAAAAAACCGGTTAGTTTTGTGTGATGTTAGGTTAAAAAAATAGACAAAAATAAGGGCTCGGTCGGTTGAAAATTGAAGTGCCGCTCGCGGTTTGAAGTTTGTGAACCTTAGGGAATACTTTTTTTTAAATTCAACCGCGAGCGGCACATCTATTTTCAACCGATCGAGCTCATATTTTTGTAAAGTTTTTTTCTTAACCTACCTCACGGTTTTTTTGGAAAATCGAAGAAAAATAATAAGGTCCTCCTTGAGGTGCATATCCTTTTAATCATTTTGGGGGATTCTTGATTTTTCTTTACTTCGTGTTTTCATAATAGTTGTTTTATTAAAGGAGAGTGGCTTGTTAGGCCACCGCGACCGATCGTAGTTTCATGGGGCTGCCTTTAGAAAGTATAGCCCTTACGTTCCTGAGTGAACCACCAGTGGACTTCTTTATGGCCCTGGGGTGGCGTAAAGGTGGTAGTAAAGATAGTATGTCCTTACAAGCTCCGACCTAGAGCGGCCTGGGTTCCCGGTGTGCAGTTTTCTATCTACATTTCCTGGCTGAATGGGTAAATAACAACTTTTGTTGTGCGACGTAGTTGCTTTGACTAATACTGAAAGTTCACGCCAGTTGATGCTCGAGTTGTTCAACTATAAATCAAGAACCCCTTTGGTTTGTTTACTCTACTGAGATAGTACCTTGACCCTGACTTAGAATTTCTCAACCTCCTCCTCCAGAGTGGCTATTGCACTGTTTTATTATACCATAAATCAACAATATTGGATCATTGTGCGTATGATTAATAAACAAACCGCATAAAATTAATATTACTCATACGTTGTATATTCATATGTACAATAGGGTGGCAGCTTTGGATTTTCGGTAATGCACGAGCGGAATATTGTGTCAGTTGTTATAAAATGGCTATGATCAAAATTTGAGCAAAATCGGAAAGGCGAAAGGTCATATTTTACATATGTATATGAAAATGATATTTGTTTGAATTTTTAGTACCATATAGACCCGAAAACGGCTTTACCGATCTTTATTGAATTTTTACAGAATATAGTTGTGTGGTTGGTGGTGAAGATAGGGTACATCTATTTTTGACTTTTTCTCCAATCGGCTTGTGTGGATGCATTTGGCAGCAAAGTTTGTGAACCTACAACCAAAAGATCGAAATCGGATCAGTGGGCGTGGTTTAAAACTTGAAACTTTAAGCGGCTGTATCCCATTAACTGTAAGAGGTATAAAAATGAGCTAGGGTGGAAGTGGGCTGTGCCACGCCCCATTTAATATAAACCATTATAACAGCAATAATAATAATTTGATTTCGTGAATTTCACAGTATAGTAGAGATATGTATAGCCTGGTTATTAACCAGACTATTTCGGAACAAGTTTGCTAAAGGGACATGGGCGGCGACCCACACACATCAATATTTGACATATTTGCAAGAATAAAATACATTCCTTAATTGAAAATTAGTAAAAATCATAGGACTTACCAAGAACCTGATCTTTGACCTCTTTGAGGCACAGAAAATAGTCGTCATGTATGTATATTTCACATCAAGTGTAACCATATCTTATATATAAAAATGAATTGCTGTGCAGTTGTCTCGCTAAAACTCAAAAACGGCTGTACCGATTTTCAAAATTTTTTTTTGCTATGTTCGCTATAGCTTCCGGATGGTTTAGAAGGTTTTTTTTCAAAAAGTGGGCGGCGCCACGCCCCTTTTATCAAATATCGCTCTGATACAAAAATTTTACCATGAGGTACTATTGACCTGTAGATAGTTCCTGACTACATTTGGTTGTAATTGGATAAAGGGGCGTGGCACCGCCCATACAACTTGAAAATTAAAAAGGCTATATTTCATGAACTAACAGAGGTATGAAGATGATATTTGGTATATATGTTGTTGGAGCAGTATTAATTACAGACAGGATGGAAGTGGGCGGTGCCACGCCCTCTTTTCAAAATTCGCTCTAACGGCTTTTCTAATAGATCAATTGATACAAAAATTTTACCAAGTGGTACTGTTGACCTGTTGATATTGTTATTGGACAAAGGGGCGTGGTACCGCCCATTCAACGTGAAAATTAAAAGGGCTATATCTCATGAACTATCAGAAGTATGAAGATGAGATTTGTTACATATGTTGTTGTTGAAGTATTAATTACATCCAGGGAGGAAGTGGGCAGTGTCACAGCCTCTTTTCAAAAATCGCTCTAACGGCTTTTCTAATAGATCGATTGATACGAAAATTTTACCAAGTGGTACTGTTGACCTGTTGATAGTCCCAGGCTATATTTGGTTGTGATTGGATAAAGGGGCGTGGCACCGCCCATTCAACATGAAAATTAAAAGGGCTATATCTCATGAACTATCAGAGGTATGAAGATGAGATTTGTTACATATGTTGTTGTTGCATTATGAATTACAGTAAGGGTGAAAATGGGCTGTTCCACACCCTTTTTAAAACAAACGGTTAAAACTGTCAAAATTCCACAGTATATTGCTGTTCGCCTAGAGATATGAACAGTAAGGTGGGCTAATTTTTTTATTCGCAAAAATCGTAACCAAAATCGGAATCTACTATGAATTTTAAGAAAATTTCACCAAAAAACTTTGTGTCTAAAATCAATTCCTAGCTCGCGTTGGGAAGCATAAAGATTTCAGATAGAGATTTTTTTTGAGACCTTCTGCGTAAAACTGACTTCCCAACAAACTAAATGAGGTATTACAGAAGCAAATCTATGTATTGGTTAAAATGTTATGCCCTCTGAGAGTTGGCATACAGAAATTAAGATTTTAAAAATAATTTTTCAGAATATTGGGCGGGATCCCAATAAAAAAATAAAAAATATACTATTCTTTTCGTTTTGGTCTCCAAACATAGGAATGGTAGGTAAAAATTAGAGCCGGGGCCCATAGGTCTGAAGTAAATGAATAATTGCTTATTGCTATAAAAAATATCTCTACCTGAAATCTTCATGCTTCTCAGCGCGAACTAGGAATTGATTTTAGACATATAGTTTCTTAGTGAAATTTTTTAAGAATTCTTCGTACATTCCTATACTGATATACGATTAGCACGTTTTTTTTGACGCGAACTAATTGATTCGACCTAATGATCAGACTATTTCGAACTAAATAAGTTAAAAGTGCCGAGGCGCTGCCCACGCACTTCAATAGTTAACTTTTTAACTGTATCAAATAATGGTCCGTACACCAGGCAGTTGGGAATGCGCAGACTAAAATAGTGATTTCTTTTAATTTACTTTACAGGTATGTGATTTTCAATTACTTTTCAGGAGAGCGAATCGGTAATAAATCATTTGGATAGAAAAATTAAGCATTATTCATTGTAGTTATACTACAATGGTTAAATTTTTATAGTATATCAGAGGTAACATTAGCAAATAATTGTAAATAACCTATGCTAAAGAAATTCTGATAAGTATAAGGTAAGCTGTCATACTAATGAAATGTGGTAGACTTTCTCTTAGTTTACTTTGCAAAATCACCATGTAAAAACTAAACAAGAACAACGTTTACAAATCTTGCAAATTTATTTTCAAAATGCACGTTCTGTTCGCCAAACTTATGGAGCCCTTTGTGAAGTTAAGGGTGCATATAATGATCCATCTGAGCAGCTAATAGAAGCCATCGACGCTGTAGACATTAGTGTGACAGGGGACTCGAATTTATCGAACCGACGTCTATCTCAGAAACTAGGTCGCTGCAAATGCTGAGGAAAGATCATGGCCTACATTCATATAAAATCCAACTGGTAGAAGAACTAGAGCCAGTGGACGATCAAATTGATTTTTTTTATTTATCATGTCATTGCACATTATTTGAAGGATAAATGGTTCCAACACGACGGTGTAACATGCCATACAGCACGTGAGACCATCACTTTGTTAAGCCAAACGTTGGTGACCGAATTATCTCAAAAAATGGTAAAACGAGTTCAACACAAAAATATTATTCCGGATTATTCTTGATCCGTGTGAGAAGAAGAAATGACAAAAGAAGTTTTTATGCCTAAAGGCATGAGGCTTCAAACGGAATTTTCATTTGCGGTCAATAGGAGAAGGCATAACAAAAATGTTTTTTTTATGACCAAAGAGATAGTTAGTATACAGAAGGTTCACGCTATTACGGATCAAAATAAATAATTTTGATCTTTAGAGGAATGTCTGTTTCCGATTTGTGGAAGAAGTGGTTTTTCGCCCTACATACAGAAAAAACTTAATCTACATGTCGGCACTATAGATATGACTTTGCTCATGAACTTTTTATTAGCATTTACAACAATAAAACTTAATTGGTTAACTTTAATATTAAGGAGTTACTTTAAATAAGTTACATAAGTAAATAAACTCAACATATTATTGTCGAGCTAAATTACCGTTTTCAAAGTACTTTGTAGACCTAAATGTGAAATATATTACAAGTTAATATGCAATAGCGAAGCATTGCCGGGCCCACTAGTATCTTATATTAAACAAGTAAGAAACACATACATTGACAAAAAAAAGCCACAATCCTAAGCTTTGTATGCGAAACATTGCTTATCTGTTAGCATTACTCAAATTTGATGATTAATAATACAAATTAAAGTTTATATTCCTTTATGATAAACAACAAACAAAATACCACATCAAATATTCAAAAAGCCACTGTGATATAATTTTGTTCAGCAAATCTGTAAACTTGCCGCCACAGAAGATAAAGGCAATGAGGCCAACAATAAATTTAATGCGAGCATTAAAATAACCAACGCGACTCATGCCTTAATCACAACATAGTGTTTTGGTATAACAGCCTGAAAGTTTGGTATGACAAAAATTCTTATAATGGATTCATGATGATAAGTAACGCTCTCGATGAAAAAACTCTTTAATCAATCAAATACCACTGAGCCATGTCTTTATATCTGATGGCAAATTAATATACACATTAAAAGTAAAATGTATCCTTCCTTACCTTTAAAATCCAGATTGTTATGTATATTAGAGATTTGCCTCCTATGATACGATCAACTTAACACACCATCTAAGCCAGAATAAATAAATTTGGCACTGCTCACAATGTAAGTAGTATTTTAAAATAAAAACAATTTTTCATGTAAAATTAATCAATTTGTTGAAAAACCTGCAGCCCATAAGGTGACAAATCATTGAAATTAAACTTCAAAACAAAAGTCAAGAAAAATTACCAAAGTCAATACAATTGATTTTTAGCCAAACTTAGAGCAAAAACATAAATACAATATTTGCGATAACTTGAAACCATTCGTTTGTTTCAATGACATTCGATCGATCCAACGTTTTGGCTCTCAAATAAATTTATGCGTAAATGCAGGTTTTTTGTTTGTTTGCGGGGTTGTTTTGCGCAAAAAAGTTAAGCTTCTTCTGCTTCAAAAACATTATTTTTTGTTTTCAATATAGTTTAAACAACTTTTTAGTTTACACACATTAAATTTTATGTATTATTTTTTTTTTTGATTTTTATATCGTATATATATATATGCGGCCAGGTACCATTTTATTGTTCCTCTATATTTTCCATAATTAACATCCATATATAGATTAGTAAGTTTCCAGTCTATATTGAGATGTTATGATTGTCGTCGTCGTGAGTTATTTATCCAGGTATTGTTTTTTGTTTTGTTATATTAATTTTGATTATCACTTAACACCCAAGTGGTATTAGAAGATTTCTGTGACGTTAATGCTAGACGATGTGTTATAATTGAATGTTTTTTTTATGTGTAAAGAAAATTATTTTTATTATAGTTATTAATGCAGTTTGTAATGTGTGAGCTAACGATACTAGGAAATATTTATGTGTTTTTTATATCACTGTATCTTGTTAAAACTTTAATAAGATTAAAAAAACTTGACAGTAAACGTATATGGGGAATACGTTAGTGGATTAACACACCTTAGCTTGATAGACTGTTATCTATATATATAAAAGGCTTGAGTGACTGACTGATAGCTCTCCAGCCCAAACGGCTATAGCTAGAAACTTGAAATTTAGAATGTAGATTTCTTTTATGACGTAGGCGCGCACCAAGAAAGGATTTTTGGAAATTTGGACTGCAAGGGGGTAAAATGGGCGTGTCACCGCCCTATACAACTGGAATTTTAAAATGGATGTATCTTTTAAACCATCATAGGTACGAAGTCGAGATTTCGTACGTATATCTGTCGTATCAGAATAAATATTTTGTTTGTGGACAGTGGGCAGTGCCACACACCTTTTTGAAAAATCGTAATATTGGCTAAATAAATGGACCGATCGCAATTGAATTTTCTATGTGTGATACTGTCCATTGGGCCTCTATCATAGGCTACATGAAAACATAATTAGACAAAGGGGCGTGGCACTGCCCACACAAACCGGAATTGCAATCGGTCTTATCTCAAGAGCCATTAGAGGTATGAAGATGAGATTTGCTACATATGTTACTGATATAAAGAGGATTATGTCTCGCTGGAATATGGGCGGTGCCACGCCCCTTATAAAAAAATCGTTATCTGGGCGAAATGAATGAACCGATTGCAATGAAATTTTCACTGTGTAGTACTATTCCTAGGGTCTCTATCATAGGCTATATGAAAACATACTTAGACAAAGGGGCATGGCACCGACCACACAAACCAAAATGATTATCTTTAATGTTTTACGAGCCACGAGATGAGATTTTCTACATATGTAAATGGTACATGGGGGATTGCATCTCGCTGGAAAAGGGGCAGTGCCACGCCCCTTTTCAAAAAATTGTTATTTCGGTCATATCAATAGAGCGATTTTAATAACATTTTCATAACATGGATATAAAAATAGCTTGACTAACTGATTTTGTGAAATGGCTGTAGATAGGATGATGAAATTTGGGGTGGTTTTTCTCCTTTTTGTGTAAACGGCAGCTAAGAATGGATTTTCGGAAACTCGTACTTTAAGGTGTAAAAATGACCAATAAGGGATAAGACTTGTACCATCACCCAGACCAATCGGCTAAAGCTATAATCGCGAATATCGAAATCCGATATTTCTGGGTAAAAAAAATCGAAAAGGGATAAAATCATTATAATTGATATGGGCTTGCTCCCCTTAGAATTAGAGTGAAGCAAGTTGTAAAAAAAGCCGTTAAGGGATAAAACTGATACTAAACGGCTACAAGTATAGTCGGAAAAATTTAAGTGAATATTTTAGTTGTGCGATATGCAGTAATTTTTCGAAATTCGTTATTTAGGTGTAAAAATACCAAAAAAAAGGAAAAAACTGGTACTATCGCCCAGACCAAATGCATAAGGTAAAGTTACGAAAATGTATTTATTTATGGGGTTTTTAGAAATTCGAACATTTGGGGGTAAAACTGGTACCATCACACAGACCAAAGCTATAATCGTATATGGATGGGGGCGGGGGACAGTCCATTTTAATTGTGCGATACAAATATATCTTTGAAACCCGAACTTTTAGGGATAAAAAGGGATTAAAGCGGTACAACCACTTATACCAATGGGATAAAACTACAATCACATACATGTGTGTACGTTCGTCTTATGAAGCGTTTGCATTTTATCAAATTCTTAAGAAGATTCATTGTAAGTTCGGGTGCAGCACCTCGAGCCGGGAAAGCTAGTAGCTATATAAATAAATGGAATTGTTAAGAAGATGTTAAGCTGAATGAGTCTCTTTTGATGAAGTGGAAATGTGGATTTTATAGAATTGTATTTAACTGTATATAATGGTTACGAAAAATTTCAAACTTCTCTCACAGTACTGAAATTTCGGTCATGTGAACTGACCGGGCATAAGTGAACTCTGGGCATATGGTCAACTTGTATGGGGTTACCGAATGGGTCTATTACGGTACCAACTGAAAATCAAGGAAAAGGCTCTAATTAATTCACAGTAAACATCATTACTAATGGGTGGGATGAACCCCCCGGGTTCCTAGGTTTCACATGAATATATAATATTAGAGCAAAATATATATTTTCTTTTAAAAATTATTGGAAAATTTGATTTTTCGTCAAATTGGCTAATTTGTGTAGGTGCCACCTGTGGGGGTAGCACAATGTTTCCGATTTTTCTTTGTATGCAAAATTCGACTACATTCAGTTTACTTACAAACAAGATACAAGATATCTCGAGATACAAAAAAGATATGCCTGAAGAACTATGAAGACGATATCGGTCAAGCACGAGTTGGGATGTGGATTTGTGGTTGGAAAAGATTGCGCCATCTAATCTCAAGGTTCAATCCGGTGTGTGTGAACGAATAGCCATCATAAGAGTCACGACAAAGTATTTTCACATTACACTTAGATATATGTGGCTATGCTCCGACAGAAGAGAATGTGTAAAATGTATATGACCGTAGCCCCAGCCATGGCGGCTTTAATGCTGATATAGGCAGGGAGTCCGCATTTGAGTCTACCATCAGAAAATTTAGTCTACACACCAAAACGTCGAACAAAGGCATTCGACTGATTGTCTTCTCTGTGGCAAGAAATATGGTAGATAGCAGCTTTAGATTTGACTATAGAAATATTTGTAACGTAACATGATTATCTCCAGATCATTTGAGGAGGAATCACATAGTTCTCGTGATAACACAGTACAACACATGATTTTGGGACTTAATTATGAGAACTGTACGTGAAAGAAGCCCCAAAAAAGAAGAAGTTCTGCATCATTCGTTTTGTCAAGTTACATGCCCTAATAATTTAATACCGATTTGAAGTTAGTAAGTATCGTATAGGGGAATTTGTCATGTTTGAGGCTCTTTTGTTTGACATGTAACTTGACAAAACGAATGATGCAGAACTTCTTCTTTTTTGGGGCTTCTTTCACGTACAGTTCTCATAATTAAGTCCCAAATCAATGAGCTGAAACGAAAACTGGATATCGGTAAACTGCAGACCACAAAGGTAGCGGACGCCTACTCCAAACATCTAACTCAAGTGCTACGGGATGCACCAATACTACCTGGCAGTGGCAATATGTAGCCGACTCAATAGAACGGACTGCGAGAAGCGTACTTGGGTACTCAAAGCCGTCCCAACACAATGCTTGATACGATCATGAATGTCGCAATGCTATAAGTGGGACGGATGATACATACCGGGCGAAACTGCAGTCAATGGCAACATGAGCTAATCGTGAACGGCACAGGGAGAAGAGACGTGAGGCAACTGTCTCTGTAGACGAAATAAGAAAAAAAGCGTAATTTCCCTTTGCACCCCATGAATGAGGTATGGGATAGCTTCTCGAGTTGTTGTGAATTAATACGCTTTCTATTTTTAGATTCACAACTAACGGTACCTACTTGTTTATCGACGAGTGCGAACGTCACTGTTTGAGAAGCTCTTACTAGACACGCCGATTGATTCGACACTTATACTGCGAAGTTGCTGTCAACAACATTCGAGGGAAGCTAACAATGAAAGAACAATTTTATTTTTTTAAGATGACTAGAGCCAGTTTTGAACCTGCGACCTCCCGCATGGTATTCGGGTGGTCTAACCACTATGCCACGGCCGGTCCCAGACGAAATAAGAAGGATCTACAAATGAGACAGGATGAGTGCGCAGAGCTGCACCGAAGTAGAGGGGAAGTCCAAAAATTCTATCAGAGACGGGTTAAGACGAGAATGCGTGGAACAAGGCTCCCCTCCTGGCAAGGACAGCGATGGTCAGATAGTGACGGACCCAAATGACGTTCTGAAGATATGGAGAAAACATTTCAGCAATCTACTGGATACGGACACCATTCTAGAGGACCCAGTTGGAATCCATGTTTATGTCCACCTCCGAGCCAGAGCGAGATACGTGTGGCAATATACCGCCATAAAAATTACAGCCGCGAATGCCGATGGTTTACTGGCTGAGTTGTTTTAGGCAGGTGGGGAGGAGCTGGGAACATCTGGCTAGAGGAGAACATGCCCGGTAATTGGAATCTCAGTCTGTTATGTCCCTTATACAAGAAATGAGATCATAGTGAGTGTAAGAACTACCGCGGAATAAGTCTATTACCAATTGCGTACAAGGTCCTTTCGACCATATTGTGTGAACGTCTAAAGCCAATTGTAGAAAAACTAATTTAACTTCATCAGTGCGGCTTAAGACCTGCTAAATCTTTGACGAATTAAATATTCACCTTACGACAAATTCTGGAGAAATCTCGTGAAAAGTAGATTGACACTTACAACCTCTTTTTTGACTATAAAGTTGCCTTCAACTCTGCGATAAGGAGTAGGCCACATGAGGCCTTTACAGATGTATCCTAAAGATAACTAAATCCTCGGCGAAGATCTCACTGAATCATTCAATACGAATAGAAGTCTCAGGCAGGGCGATAGTTTGTCCTGCACACTATTAAATATAGTAATAGAGAAGGTGAGGAGAAAGGCTGATGTCATTATGTCTGGATATACCATATTCCATAAGAGCAACATGCCACTAGCCTACGCCAATGATATAGACATCATTGGCGGGATGTTACTGCAGTTTTCTCATCACTAAAAAAGGAGTCAGCAAAAATGGGTTAAGCGGTTAAAGAGGACGTAACTTAAATAATGATTTAGACGAAGAGAAGAGTCCTCTCAATGGGGAGTCAACGTAGAAAATTTTTGTTTTGATATAGTGGTTGAGTTTAACTACATCGTGTCAAAACTTGGGAGCTTGCGACAACGGACAAACAAAACCTGGGAGTATTCGAAGCAAAGCAAGTTTTTCAATCGGATGAACCACTCCTAAAACTTATTTTGGTCCGACATCTAACTTTCACGATTATCTAGAAGTTCTATACATTACGGGGATCAAGAGATATATCTACTTGCGAATTTTTATTATTGCCACACAATAATCGCAAACTTTCCGTGAACAAAAAATCGCTAAATCTTGATTAGAAAAAATACACGAGACTATGTCAATAAATTGTTAACAACTTCATCATCATCAGCGTCATCGTCAACGTCAACGTCAACAGAGAAAAATTAACAAGCCAATACAGAAAAAAAACAGGTGATGACGCTGCTATACGGGAGGTGTCAAAGGTGCTGTTTCAACGTCGCCCGCCAAAGTGTTAATATCTTAAATAGTTAAATCAACAAATCACTTTGATGAGTAAAATACATAAATTCCACGGAAATAAGAATTACAGTAAGCGATGGGGGAGATTCATTGATAATTGGCTCTAACACTCATGCGTATGCAATTTTAGCACCGGGAAGGAAACTCAGAATAACCACAGGAGCACCAATAAGTGCTAATTGCTGACACATTGCGGGCATTCAATTGAGTCAGTGAGTCCATTATTAGTTCTGCTCACATGTTTGCCAAAAAAAAAAATAAACGTATTCATCTTCATTATATTGCCCGTAGATATAAATAATAATTTATGATTCAAAGTTTTATTTTTCTGGTGCAAAACAATGATGAAACTTCGAAGGTGGCCACCAAATGGAAAAATTTGTAACAGTTTTAGTTTTTAATCGTCACTAATTAAGGTGTGTGTTTTGTGTTTTTTTTTATCGCTCAACAAAAGTGTAAATTGATCAAAGAATTTGCAAAACCTGTCAGTGCAAGAGAGAGACAAATCGGTGGATGGAATGGAATGTTTTTTATTTGTTTTAATTTGCGTAAATCACTGAGTGTCCTCCTTCCGACGCGTCGTATTAATATTAATTACAAATAAAAATTGTTTCTTTCGGAGTATTTCATCATAATTGTTTGAATATATTTAACATTTCAATTGTGGTTAAGGGATTCGAACAAAGGGTTAAGCGTTATCATTCACCTAATTAGTGGCAAATAAGCTTGATAAATGCGTCATTTATTACCGGCATATTTTGTGTTTTCGTTGACAGTTAATTTGTAAATCATTATAAATTGTTTCCAAAAATTATGTAAATAATTTGCTCTTTTTTTTTGAATTTGATTAGGCTCAAAATAAATGATCGGTAATTTTTTAATAACGTCTTCAGGATAAATATACAAAGTAATTGTTTTTGAGATTTTTTTACCAAGAGGCAGTTCGAAGCAACCAAGGGTCGTTGACAAATTCTACTACTACATACTACGTACTTATCCTGCCAAACAATTTTCCGTGTGTCTCACTTGGGTTCGATTAGGTAAGGTTAATTTGGCAGACGTTAATGCAGACTTAAGCAATATTTTACATAGGTTGAGGACATTTATCAGTCAATTCACCTCACTGAAATTTCTCTACTGGTATTTTTTTTACTAGCGTAGATATTGTGTAGACAACGTTTAACTTATTTATGTTAAAACATATTAAAAAGTATCATTCTACATATTTTTATTTTATTCTATATATCTCTTTATTACTCAGATCGTTTATCATCGGCATCGAAAAGTCAATACGGTTTATGTCATCTACAATCTATTAATAGACCACATTCAGATTTTGCAAATTTACTTCATTTAGTCTGAATCCAAAGAATTTCAACGAAATTGAAAAAAAAATTTAATTTCAAGCGCTAATCATGCAGTATTCTTGTTTGTGAAAAACACCATCGCTGAATAGAAGAAAATGTTTGATAAATACTATGGGGGCTTTGCATCATCAACTTCATAGACATGAGAGATTTCATTGTGATTGTACCAGCACAGGTGATGCCGAATATTCAGTGACTATATCACAAGCGTGTTTTTGGCGATGTTTTACTGCAATCCGAAAGGAGTTTTTTTAGCGCTATTAAACAGTAAACAAATCATTAATCTATCCCTATATACCAAATGGATTGTAGATTTAACAAGGTATAGGCCAACTATGTTAAAACAATATCTTAAAAAAAAACTTAATTTCCCTTTGCACCCCATGAATGAGGTATGGGATAGTTTCTCGCGTTGTTGTGAATTAGGTTAGGTTAGGTTAGGTTAATTCGGCAGCCACGTTGAACACAGCTCACTTGGGTCCTAGTATGAGTCCCGTTGTGATACCAATTTTAAGATTTTCGCACCAAATGTTCCTATTCTATTCGGCCAACGTCGCTGTCAAGCCATTTCGTTGCTCTGATGAAGGCATGGATATTCCGCAAATCGCCTACAGATAGACAGGTTTTGTCTAGAAGTGTCCGATGACCAAGCTTTTCGTATCTCAGGTCACCAAAAGCAGGGCAGTGACATAGAAGATGTTCCGTGGTCTCCTCTTCTTCCTCATCATTGCAGCTCCTACAAAAATCGTTGTAGGGTAGTTTTAGCCTCTTAGCGTGTTTGCCAACCGGCCAGTGACCAGTTATTACAGCTATGATGTTCCTTAGGTGGACTCTGGACAAGTTCAGCACTAATCGTGTCCTCTGTGCATCCTGTGTAGGCCAAATTTGTTTGGTCGTCGTGCAGGTGGGTTCTCTTGCCCATCTCTCTTCAGCAATGATGTTCAGTTTCCCCGCAATGAGCTGTTTCCCCCTTGTGAGAGGGATCCCAATGAGACCGTAAACTTCTCCCGAGTTCACGGTTATGGCGGCCTTTGCCAACGTATCGGCCATTTGGTTTCCATATATGTCCCCATGTCCTGGAACCCATGTTAGGGTAACCGTCGAATGTCTCGCTATCTCCTCAAGAGACGACCGGCATTCACGAACATTTCTCGAAGTGGTGTACACGTTCTCTAGGGATCTGATAGCCGCTTTACTATCAGTAAGAATATGAATATTGCCGTCCAATATCCCAAGATACTGAATTTTCTCTACGGCTTTTCTAATGGCCGCTATTTCGGCCTGAACTATGCTACAATGGTCTGGTAGCCTGATTGATAAACTCAGATTCAACTCTTCCGAAAAGATTCCACAGCCCGCTCTTTCCTTTGATTTTGAGCCGTCCGTGAAAATTAGGATGACATCCTCCCCAAAGTTCAGGTCATTATCATTATCATTATAGTAGGACCTATCCAGGATGTTCCTTATAAAACCCGGATCGAATATAGGTTCAGGTATGGTGTAATCGGTGCCGTAGATCACATTGATTAGGTTCAGAATTTTGGCATGTGCATAGTTTCTGTGCATCCATGCTTTTGTGGCGTCTAAACGCATTGCGGTATTCGCCGCTATTTTCCTCGCCTCAATGTCCGGGGGTAACCAGTTTAGGATCGTGAAAAGTGCCTTAGTTGGAGTAGTTCTAAGTGCCCCTGTTATCATCATTGCCATCAGTCTCATAATGCGTTCGAATTTCAGCCTTTGGGACGCTTTATCCAGCGCCGGCCACCAGACTGCCGATCCGTAGAATAAGATTGGTTTGATAACTGATTCGTATAACCAGTTTAGGTTCTTGGGGCTAATTCCCCAATTTAGGCCGATTGCCCTTTTGCAGCAGTATAGAACCGTTGCCGCTTTGCTGATCCTGGTCTGAGTGTTCAGATTCCAATTCAGTTTACTGTCCAGTGTTAGCCCGAGGTATTTGGCACTGTCAGAGAGTGTAAGTGCGACTCTATTTAATCTTGGATTGGCAAATTGAGGGATTTTGTATCTCCGTGTGAATAGCACCAGTTCTGTTTTACTCGGATTTACACCCAGTCCACATTCATGACACCATTTCAGAAGAAGTTTCAGTGCAGATTCCAGTAGCTCAGAGAGTAGTTTTGGATCCTTACCTGTAACTGTTAGTGCCACATCGTCCGCATATGCGACGGTTGTGCAGCATGTTTTCTCCAGCTTTCTCAGGAGAGTGTTTATGTTAAGATTCCATAGTAGTGGAGAGAGTACTCCTCCTTGTGGAGTACCGCGAACCGCCACCTTGGAAATATTTGACACGCCCAGACTGGATCCAATGCGCCTAAATTTTTGTAGTTTATCAACTAACGCGATGACCACTGGGTTAATCTCCAGTTGTTCCATTGAGTCAATTACAGATTCAGGTTTGACATTATTAAAAGCTCCCTCAATGTCCAGGAAGGCAGCGAGAGCGTATTCCTTGTAGTTCAGGGATCTTTCAATGAGGCTAGTTATCGAATGTAAAGCAGTTTCCGTGGATTTGCCCTTCGTGTAGGCATGCTGAACCCTGGACAGGGCCTCCGGTTTAAGAGATGATCTGATATATACATCAATTATTCTCTCCATAGTCTTAAGTAAGAAGGAAGATAGGCTGATCGGTCTAAAATCCTTGGCTTTAGTGTGAGATGCCTTACCCCTTTAGGGATAAATACAATTTTGTAGGTTGTCCATCTCGTTGGAATATACGACAGTTTCAGACATGCTTTAAATATAGCTAGAAGCCAGGGCGTCAATACTTCGATATTCTTTTGTAGATCCGCGGGAATAATTCCATCGGGTCCCGGTGACTTAAAAGAGTGGAAACTTTTGATAGCCCATTGAATTCGATGTTCAGTAATCGGTATGTCTGAGATATCATAGTTATGGTCGACCGAGTTTGCTATAAACTGGTAGTCACTTTCACGACAACCTGGGAAGTGTGCTTCCATCAGCACTTCCAGAGTTTCGAGGCTGCTAGTGGTCCATGTACCATCTGGTCTCTGTATGTACGATGGTATTGTTGGATTCGAGGATAAGATCTTGCGTCGCCGACTAGTTTCCGAGGAGCTTTCTACATTACTGCAGAATTTTCTCCAAGACTGCCTTTTGGCCTTCCTTATCAGGTTCTTGAAAATGTTAACTGAAAATTTATATGCGCTCCAATTGCCATCTCTTTTAGCCTTGTTGAATAGTTTCCTGCATTCCCTGCGTTTTGCCACAATATCTGCATTCCACCAGTGTGGCTTAGCCTTGCCTTTCCTGTCAGTTCTGCTGCAGGATTTTTCCCTTGCCTCAGCTAAGACGTTTGTTAGTATTTCAACCGTGGAGTCCAGTGTAGACTTATCATCGATAGAGGCCGGACACGTGGGTAACTTGCTCTCTAAAACTCCATTAAAGATGAGCCAGTTTGTTTTCCTTCTATTAATATAGCTGTCTTCTGTATCCACTTCGAGCGACAGATCAAAGTCGATATATAGATGGTCAGAAAACGAGTAATCTGTTGATACCCTCCAGTTACTGACCATATTTGAGTATTTATCGTTAATTAGTGTAACATCTAGAACTTCTTTTCTGTTAGTAACAATAAAAGTGGGTTCGTTACCCCTGTTAACTACTGTTAGTTTGTTTTCGATAATAAAGTTGAAAAGCGACTCACCCCTTAGGTTGATATCTGAGCTACCCCAGATAGTATGGTGCGCATTGGCATCCGCACATATGATCAAAGGAACGTTTCAGTTGTTCAAGTGGGACGTTACCTTTCTTACGGTGGAGCCAGGTGGATCATCTGCATGGTCATGTGCCATGTTTTTGTGAATTAACATGCTTTCTATTTTTAGATTCACAACAAACGGCACCTACTTGTTTATCGACGAATGCGAATGTCACTGTTTGAGAAGCTCTTACTAGACACGCCGATTGACTCGACACTTATACTGCAAAGTTGCTGTCAACAACATTCGAGGGGAGCCGACAACGAAAGAAAATTTTTAATTTTTTTAAATATTACTAGAGCCATTTTTAAACCTGCGATCTCTCGCATGGTAGTCGAGTGTTCTAACCACTATCATCTATTTAAAAAATTTGTGATTTATTAAGCCGTCCTCGTATATCTATATGTATAAAAGGCTTGGGTGACTAACTGATCACTTTCCAGCTCAAACGGCTAAAGCTAGAACCGTGAATTTTGACTCTATCATACGCTACATGAAAACATAGTTAAACAATGGGGCGTGGTACCGCCCACACAATCCGAAATTTCAATTGGCCATATCTCACGAGCCATTAGAGATATGAACATGAGATTTGCTACATATGTTACTTATACAAGGAGGATTTCGTCTCGATGGTAAAAGGGCAGTGCAAATCCCCTTTTTAATAATCGTTATATCGGCCGGTTAAATAAACCGATTGCAATATATAAAACATAATTAGAAAAGGGATCGTGGCACCGCCCACAAAAACCAAAATTTCAATCGGTCATATCTCACGAGCCTTAAAGATTTGAATATATGTATATATATTAGACCGGGTCGGTCCCCATACAAAAATTTTTTTTCTCCAAAGTCGAGGGCAAATATTAAAGATCACCTCGAGACAACTTCAAAAAAAATTTTTTTTTTCCTCCCCCACCCCCGGAAAAACAGCCAAAATCGTTATTTTATCACTGATTTTTTATTTGTGGCTCAATCGTTAAATCAAAGGCATCGGTGTATAGGTTTTGACGAGTACTACATTTGTCATATAGATGTCGCTGACATACGACATCAACTTGTAATGATGGTCTCATTTAGAGCATCAGCCCTTTAAAAACCAAGAACATTTTGCTTTGGAAGTATACAGTTTTATTCAAAAACAAAAAAGTTACGAATGATAAGATGTATTTAGAGCATAAACAAAAACATTTTTTTAAGTTGTTTGTATTATTATCACAAATTATTGCATACTTTATAGCGGTGATACAAAATTTTTATTAAAATGATTCTATTCTTTGTAGCTCAAATTGTTGCATAAGTCTTAACGACATCGAAAAAAAAATTAAAAGTTTTCTCGAGATAATTCATTTTGAATCTAGTTACCGACGAAATATAATTTGTATTACAAATAAAATCCCAAAAAGAGCAAAGATATGTATGTAATTTCAGCAAATATTGGAGCAACTTAAGGTCCGTTCACTACTTTCTAGTTTCGCAATAATTTTTCATTTCGATTAGTCATTCCCAGCGCTGATCCACTTACATTTCGCACAAATGTTGAGTGATGCAAATTGCATGGGAGGAATACAAGTGCAAAATTAAGTCTTTATTTTATTATTAATACTTCCATTGTGGACCAGGTATCTTTATAATTTCGTTGCTTGAATATTGGTAACGCTGAATATCTTCAGCCGCATGTTTAAAAACAATGTTTGCGCTAAAAAGTATGCAATAACTTGTATTCAATTTTTTTCGATATCGCTTAGAAGTATGCAATAATTTTCTATAATAATGCAAACAACAGGAAAAAATATATGTGTTGATGCTGTAAATACATCTTTTCATATGTAACTTTTTTGTTTTTGAATAAAACTGTATACTTCCAAAGCAAAATGTTCTTGGTTTTTAAAGGGCTTTAATCCTAGGAAAAAATATTTTTAAATTTTAGGGGTAGAAATTGCTCTAAATGAGACCATCTATACAAGATGATGTTGTATGTCAGCGACATCTATAGGACAAATATAGTACTCGTCGAAACCTATACACCGTTGTCTTTGATTTAACGATTGAGCCACAAACAAAGAAACAGTGATAAAAAACGATTTTGGCTGTTTTTCCGGGGGGTGGGGGAGGAAAAAAAATTTGTTTTTTAAGTTGTCTCGAGGTGATCTTTAATATTTGCCCTCGACTTTGGATATTTTTTTTCGCGACCCGGTCTAATATATATCATATTTTACCGGTACAAGGAGGATTACGTCCCAATGGGTAAAGAGCGGTGCCATGCCCCTTTTGAAAGAATCGCTGTGTCGTTCATATTAACAGACCGATTATTGTAAAACTTTCATAATCTATATATTTAATCGCGAGATGGTCATGCTCACTATAAAATTAGATTGAAGATTTTTCGAAATCGGAAATTTCTGGGTCAAAAAAAAATCGAAAAAGGGATAAAAATGTTCTATCGCCCAGACCAAGCGCCTAATGGTATAATCATGAAAATTTATATGTAAGAGAGCGTTATCGGAATTCGTACCTTTTAGGGATAAAAAGGGCCAAAAGGGATAGAACTGACACAATCGCCCAGGTAGAGTAGCAATAACTGAAGTGAAGTAATTTTCCGAAATTCGTACTTAGAGGTATTAATACGAATACTATCGCCCAGACCAAACGCCTAAAGGTAAAGTCACGAACATTTATATAGAATTGTTCCCTATAGAATTAGAGTGTTAGTAATAGTTGGTCCATTTTGAGAAAAGGTAATATGTTAGGGATTTTAAGATCTAATATGGCACCAAACTTGTGATGATACAAGGCTACACGAATTTTTTTCTGAAATTTAAATAAATATTGTGTAATCAAAAATAAAAGGAAACTTGTATACATATATGGAAACACTAGCTTTTCCGGCTTGGGAGATGGGGGATTTTGTAATTTAAGTATTATGATTGTTATTCACCTGAGAGTTACCAGAATCTCTCTTTTGGAGGTCCTCAAGCAGATCACAACGGCCGATTGTTCACGTATTGCCCGGGCAATGCAATTGAACATCCGTTCAGTGGTAGGAAATGTGAGAAGGCGCAATTTTGAGTAACCGAAACAGCAGGCTACCAACGATGCGTATTAGGAAGTAGGTAACAGAAGTTACTGAAGCTCAACACAGAGGCTCTACTAGTGGATTTGGCAGTCCCAAGAAACTAGGATCGGGCGCTGTGTCCTAATAAGCCACTCTCCTTAATCAAAACAATTATTATGACAACACAAGAAATGAAAAAAAAAACAAGAAACCTCACAAATGTTGACGACCCCCGCAAACGTTTTAAGGGTTATGATTTAAGAATATGCACCTTTAATGTCCGAACTCTATATATAGATGGTGCCTCTATCCAACTGCGGATGTCTTCGACAAATACAAGGCTGGCATCACCGCCATGTAGAAAATGAGATGGACAGGACAGGATGCACACGACGAAAGAACTGTTACATCTTTTACAGCTGCCATGCAGAAAGACACGAATCTGTAAGGGACCGAATAGCCACTATTCGGATCCGGGCGAAATATGTTTATATTACTCTGATTTGTGTACACGCCCCGAGGGAACACACAGACGATGACATTGAGCGCCCTGGAGGAGATAAATGACCGCTGCCCTGCACATGACATTAAAATTGTTCTGGGAGATATTAATGCTAAAATAGGAAGGGAAGATGCCCTTGGTTTAGCAGTCGTAAAACATAACCTCTGATAATGGATTCAGACTGGTTAGTTTCACGTCGGCAAGAACCAAAGCCAGATTTCCGCATAAAGATATCCATTCCATTCATTCAACTTGTACAAACAGATAAAACACTCTCACTCTCTCATACCTATTCTATCGTTATCTAAAAGAGAAATATTCCATACGCACTCAATCCAAAGAGAGCGAAACAGATACAAGCAGATATAGTAAAATTGAACTACATACAACAAGTGTGTTTGGATGGTTCTTTGCAGACCTATAATCCACAAGGCAACCTGGATATCTCCCGATCAGAATGCAAGAAATCAAATTGATAAGGTGGTAATTGATGGAAGGCTTTTCTCAAGCGTTATGGCCGTGCTTGTGATGCTCGGTGCAAATATTGACTCGGATCACCACCAAGTTGCAGCCAGGTAGTACTAAAAACACTCGTAACCAAACACAAAGGAAGCTAGACATCTCAAAGATGCATCCAACCGAGTTAACCAATGCATTCTTGAACCAACTTTCTCAACTACTTTAAACAAACCCCCCTAATACTGATGTTCCTGACACCCAGTGGCAGCATACTGCGAATCCTATGACCACTGCCGCAATGACCGTACTGGGTTATGAACGCTCGGACAAGCCCTGGTACAACGAGGAATATCGCGAAAAGGATGCTGTATACAGGGCAAAACTGCAGCCAATGGCAACTCATGCTGTGACGGAGCGTCATAATGAAAAGAAGAGGGAGATGACACGCCTCTTTAGGTGAAAAAGCATCTATGGAAGAAAAGAGAGAGAGGTGAAGCCCGACAGTGCTACCTATAGGTAAAAGCAAAGGTTTTAGAACAGGTATCACAGCCTGTATGTACAGGGACGAAAATCTGGTCAGGGACACTTTTGTTCTCTCCTCGTTCCCAAGGGCAGCATAAGTGACGAAAGCACGCCAATCATCGACAACGGGGTCGAATGTCCACCACCGAGCCAAAAACGAGATCAGCACGACAATTGTACAGTTTAAAAATAATAAAGCTGCTGGAGCCGATGGATAACAAAACGTGCATGCATCAGCTCATTAACACGATTTAGCTAAAGGAATTCATGCCTGATGATTGGAATTTGGTTGTTCTATTATATATCCTGTACTTCGCGGAATCAGCCTTTTACCCATCACATATGGGACCGGTCGTGGCATAGTGGTTTGAACGCGCAACTACCATGCGGGAGATCGCAGGTTCAAACCTGGCTCCAGTCATCCTAAAAGAAAAAAAATAAATAAAATGTTCTTTCATTGTCGGTTCCCCTCGAAGGTTGTTGATAGCAACTTCGCAGTATTAAGCGTCGATTCAATCGTCGTGTCTAGTAAGAGCTTCTCAAACAGTGACGTTCGAATTCGTCGATACACAAGTAGGTGCCGTTAGTTGTGAATCTAAAAATAGAAAGCGTGTTAATTCACAACAACGCGAGAAGCTATCCCATACCTCATTCATGGGGTGCAAAGGGAAATTAAGTTAAGTAAGTTAATATGTTATGTGAAAGACTATAGCCCATTTTAGCGAACCTGATTGGACCTTATCAATGTGGCTTTAGACCTGATAAATTCACGACCAATCAGATATTCACACTACGACAAATCCTGGACAAGACCCTAGAGAGGCCGATCGATACCTACTATATGTTTATCGATTACAAAGATACATTCGACAGTCCGATACGGCAGAAATTTTAAGATGCTATGGCTGAATTCGGTATCCCCGCGAAACTGATACAGTTTTGCTGGATGACACCGACTGACACGAAGTCTTCAGTGAAAATAGGCAAAAATCTGATTTTTTGACCAACTGAGGTTTTAGACAAGGCGATAGTCTGTCTCGGATCATTCGAAAGGCTGCAGTAAACAAAAATCCCGTGCTGCTGGCTATTGCCGATGACATAGATATCATTGGCCGTGGACTTCGGGATGTTACTGCGGCTTTTTCAATCATTGAGAAGCAGTCGGCAGCAGAGGGTCTGGTGATAAAAGAGGACAAAAACCAAGTTATTTGTTTTAACAAACAAAGTGTCTACATATTAGAGTCTAGAGTCTAGAGGTATTTTAATAATCCCTTAAACAAATCCAGATTAAATTACTTAATATTGGAAATAAAATTCCTAGAAATCATTAAACGCAAACAAATTATATAGTATTTGATAGGGACTAAAGGTTGTGTGACTAATCAGTCTATCTGGCGTTGACGTATTTTCTTTAGAACATATAAAAAATTCATAGCTTTTCAGAAATCTGCCAAAATGTTTTTGTTGACAAAAACGCAATGTTTTTATATTAAAAATACTACGATTTGATGAATTCTTCAGAAAACAAAAAAAAAACTGATAACATTTCAGATCATGCTTGTTGTACCTAGCATTTAAATTTACTCTTTCCACATACATATATGTATGTAAATTTTTTTCTAAATACGGCTGATAAGGTTTGTCCACACAAATTGCAGCTTGATTTGTATTATTTTTTGCAGCTACTAATATTTTGGTTCAAACCGGCTTAAATTTATATAAGACTTTGAATTGTTGTTTTTTGTTCAACCCTTGCTGCTGTTGTTATCGTTGTTGTTGTCAAATATAACAGCACCGCAAAAGCAATTGAGATGAATAACGCATTTAATATTTTAATTTTCAAATAAATTTATTTCAATAGCCAATCTAAAGGAGATCTTGGCCTGCTCCATCTATGGATTACGTACTTGAACTAGTTGGAGAAGGCGAAACAGAGCAGGCGACAAAAAGAAGATCTCTATCCATAAAAAAATTCCCATCAAAAGTGACATAACTCGTATAGCGGCGTTATCGGATACAAGAATGACAAAAAAAAGAAGATCTGGCCCCAGCGCCTTTTTAATTTCGACAAAATCTTGTGTCTTTTTTTTTTATTGATCATCCAAATGGGCAACAACAGTAACAACGGTGATTACCGGATTAGATATAAGATATTTAAGTTTTGTATTGATGGTATAAATATCAAGAAACCAGTTGACCATTTGGCTGAGCTGAGCTGAGCTGAGCTGGGAAGGGTACACACACACACGCAAAATTAATGGAAAACAATATAACAAAAATTTAAAATAATTTAGCAAAGAAAACAAAAAAAAAAAACAATATTTAGAATGTACATTAATATCATATTAAGAGGTTTTTGACATTATCAAATGCCAACCAGGGGACAGGCACCATGATGAACTGCCATTCAATTGTAGGCGGGATGGGGTAAAGTCGACTAAGCAGTGCGCTGTAAAAAGGTATCTGGGAGAACTATAAATAGGAGACCTATGAAAAGGGACAGGATTGTCAGAGAGAGAGAGAGAAAGAGAGAGAGAGAGAGGGATAGATGAGTGATCAAATACCAACCGCTGTTATGGAAATCCATAATAACCGTTTTGCAGAATATCTAAAAATATTTGAACAATTTTCATTATGCAAGCTTACTGATGTACTAAGGAAGAAAGTATCATCCCTATATCATTCCTTACGCTAAGGTAAAAGTTGACATGTCCATTTAAAAAGAGATTTTTTTTTTTAAATTTAGTATGTATGTCTTTTGGCACTTTTAGAATAAGTTGTCAATGGACGATATGTCTGAGATAAGTGGAAGTCTTAAAATTGCTATAAAAAAACTTATATGCCTGTATGTCTTTATGAGATTTCTAAACTTTAAATCGGTTTCCTATAAAATTATAAAAATTTTGCACAATAACTATTGTTATATAAAACCAGTAAGAAAGTTTCAGTCGGGCAACCCGACTTACATATACCATCACCCTCAGTACAACAAAAAATGTTCTATTATACTAATATTATTACTTGATTTCTAAAGTGGGCGGAGTGGTACATTTGTATGGAAGGTACCAGAAGGGGCTTGTCTAGAATTCCAGATTATTTCTCCAAAACTTTACCATGTTATACCTTTACTAAATACAGAATTTGGGCACAATGGCGTTGGGTGTATTGATATTATTACTCCATCTCTAAGGTAGGCAAAGTGGTACATTTGTATGGGAGGTACCAGAAGGGGCGTGTCTAAACTTCCAGATTTCTTCTCTAAAACTTTATCCTGTTAAAGCTTTAATAAATAAAGAATTTGGGTACTCTCACACTGGATTTATTGATATTTTTTTTCCAAAACTGTATCCTTTTATAGCTTTACTAAATACAGAATTTGGGCTCGATCGCGTTAGGTCTATTTATAATATTAATCGATTTCTAATGCGGGCTGTACCAGATGGGTATGGGAAGTATCAGATGGGGCGTGGCTAAACTTCCAATTTTTTTTCTCAAAAACTTTATCCTGTTAAAGCTTTAATAAATAAAGAATTTAGGTACTCTCACACTGGATTTATTGATATTTTTTTCCAAAACTTTTTTCCTGTTATAGCTTTACTAAATACAGAATATGGGCTCGATCGCGTTATAAATAATATTAATCGATTTTTAAAGTGGGCGGTACCAGATGGGTGTGGGAGTTACCAGATGGGGCGTGGCTAGACTTCCAATTTTTTTCTCAAAAACTTTATCCTGTTAAAGCATTTCTAAATAAAGAATTTGGGTACGATCACGTTGGATTTATAGATATTATTACTCCATCTCTGTAGTGGGCGGAAAGATGTATTTGTATGGGAGGTACCAGAAGGGGCGCAGCTAGACTTCCACGTTTTTTCCAAAACTTTATCCTGTTATAGCTTTACTAAGTACAGAATTTGGGTACGATCCCGTTGGGTGTATTGATATTATTACTCCATTTCTATAGTGGGCGGAATAATGTATTTGTATGGAAGGTACCAGAAGGGGCGGGACCATGTAGCCCATTTGCAATACCGTAAGTAGTTATGGGAAAATATTAACTCGTGCAAAATTTCAAAACATTTGGTTGCGTCTTTCGAAAGTTATCGTGCGCACCAGTAGGACAGACAGACGGACATGGCTCAAACGACTTAGAAAGTCATGAATGGAATTTGGTTAAAGGAAACCTAGGGTCTTAAGTGACTCCTACTATGTATTACACTTTTGGGTCGTATTAAATGATATGTACCCTCCTACCCGTAGGTAGGATATTCCTGATATTCCTCCATACGAGTATGTCTTAAATCGGCTTCCTATACAATTATGGAAATTTGACATAACAACTAATGTCTTATCGCTGGCTTAACATGTAAAGGCTTAAAGTCCACTTTTTTTCGAAATTGAGATTTTGATGCAGTTATGTTCATTAAGTAAAAATACATCGATTTAAAAAAAAAATACAGTTATCTCATTTGTAGTTGTTGTTTTGTAGTTATGAGTAAAGGCGCTAAGTCCAATTTATCACATCTTTGTGTAACATAGCACTTCTTCCAATGTTGCTATATCAACTTTATCGCCAGGAATGGTCTGAGAATGGTCCAACCAATTGATATAATATTATTTCTCACTGGCTACATTTAGTCATGACATTAATCGTCGACTGCTTATCTCTCTTTCCAATTCCAATAATATTACAAAAAATAGTTCGCCATATTGGATTGGAATGGAGGCTATTTTATACCCACCATTCCCTTTTTACCTCAAAGCTCAAGCTTTACCACAAAGCCCAGGCTTTTTCACCACAAAGCTCAAGCTTCTTACAAGGTATATTGTTTTAACTAAGCTTACTACTACTACTAAGCATATAGTTTTTGCTTACTACTACTACTAAGCACCTATAGTTTGTTAGGCCGTGCCGTGTCAGTGTATGTTTATTTGTTTTTGTTAGTCGATTTGTTTTTGTTAGTCGATAATTACAAAAAATAGTTCGCCATATTGGATCCGCCATTTTGAATTTTCAAAATCTAATACCAGATTCGTAATCAGCGACCCCGAAAACCCCTGAGTGACGACTTTCAAGCAATTCCAATAATATTACAAAAAATAGTTCGCCATATTGGATCCGCCATTTTGAATTTTCAAAATCTAATACCAGATTCGTAATCAGCGACCCTGAAAACCCCTGGGTGACGACTTTCAAGCAATTCCAATAATATTACAAAAAATCGCCATTTTGAAATTTCAAAATCGAATACCAGATTCGTAATCAGCGACCCCGAAAACCCCTGAGTGACGACTTTCAAGTTATAAAAGCGTTCAGGCGGATTAAAATCAAATTGAAACAGTTTGAAGAAAAAGATTTAAGTCAATGAAAAAAATACAAACTAAATAACAGAAAAAGCTCTAAGTCCAAATAAGATTTTATCTCGGCAAATAATTATTTTTTCATTTTGCTTTTACGCAAATAAAAACCAAAGAAAAATACAAAAACAAATTGCATTTACAGATTACAAAAAAGTTTATTCCAAAAAAAGTTTGATTGTTTTTTTGTCTCTCCTGTAAAAGTGTAAAATATGGACTTAGAGCCTTTACATGTTAAGCTAGCGATAAAACAAAAACGTTTTAAATTTTAACAGGAAAGGTATGACTGATGTATCATTATGATATAAATTCTATCTTAAGATTTGGCAAATGTGACAGACACCACCGTCGACTCATAGTATGCTGCATGACAGCATGTAGGGCATAAAACATAAAACAAAATAGCGACTTTAACAATAACTGAAAGTGACAAGTTCAAACGATCACGTGTAGTATTAAAATCCGCATAAATACTTGTCGCTTGAGTTATATGTTATGTTAATGATGGTGGCGCTGACGCTGATAAAGCTACCTACCATCGTGGTATTTTCACTAGAACACATTAAAGAAGCCGTTTTAAATATCTAACATGTATATTAATGAGCCAGCCTAAAATACAACTTAAATAAACTATTAAATAAGATAGAATACAACTATATAGAAATAAATAAAATATAAATAATAAGAAAAATATTTAAAATTCCATTTTGTCTATTTTGCACAGTGGTCCCAGTGATGTTTTTCGATTTAGGCGCCATAATACATAAAACAGATGATATTAAACAATGATTTGCGACAAGTGGTGCCATTCGCCGAATAATCCCATTGTAGTAAGTTTCAGTAAGTTCCACCTTAAATTCCGCTAGAGTACGGATATACTCGTACCATTTACTATCATATTAACTGACAAATAGATTCTTAACTTTTACGATGTTAATAAAATAAAATACGAAATGGAAAGACTACTAACCATCGCAAATTTTTCTCACGTGCGGCACAATAATCAAACTTAATTGTTTCGCAACAAAGGTGTGAAGTAAAGAAAAACACGCGCCAATTTGAACTGATTTATAATTGTACTAGAATAAAGTAACAACATAATACAACAACGCCGCTTTAAAATACAGTTCTATGTTTTGCTCATTTTAAAACAGGATTAATATCGTATTCACGAAACCAGTCAGACGTATACATTGGTTTTAGTATTGTGAATGAGCACGTGTAAATTTTACATGTGTTGTCAACCAACCAGTTGAGAGAAAAATTTATGAATACTGTAGCTTTCACCCTTTGCTTACATTTAAGTAGTGGGTCTTCTGAAATTCCTGTTTATGCATTCTTTTCATAAAAGTAAACAGTTGTCATTTACAATCACGGCAACTCACCCCCGATAACGGATTCAAATTGGCTAGCTTAGCGTCGGCAAGAAACATAGTAGTGATTGGAACCGCATTCCCGCATTAAGATATCCACAAGGCTACCTGGATATCTTCTGACCAAAAGACAAGAAACCACATGGATCACGTGGCAATCGTTTATCACGAAGGCATGTCTAAAGCGTTATGGACGTGCCTACGATGCGTTAAGCAAATATTGACTCGGATCACTACATAGTTGCAGGCAAGTTACGCACGCGATTAATTAGTGCTAAACTCGCTCGTAACCAAACGCAAAGCATGCTTCTAACATACAGCTAATGGCAACGCGTGCGGTGATCGAGCGATATATTAAAAAGGAAAAGGCGTCTGTAGAAGAAAGGAGAGAGCCAGGATATCGAAAATATGAGAGCCCGAAAGTTTTACCAAAAGGTGAAAAGGAAAGGTTTTGGAACAGTGATATCACCTGTAAGAATAGAGGTGGATATCGAACACTCAGAGTGTTCTGCATACATGTAGGGAATACTTTTGTTCTCTGCTCGTTCCCGAAAGCAGCTTAAGTACCGAAATCAAGCCAGTCATCGACGGCGTAGTATATTGTCAACCACCGAGCAAAACTTCGTTGGATGAACCAGTTAAAAGAGCTGTTATCTAAACTTTGTGTGGCAAACTATCTAAGGAGAGCAAAAGACCGAATCCCTTGTAATTCTTTTAGACGTGCGATTTCTAGTAGATTTCTATTTGTGCTGCCGAATATGAAGAAGAAGAAGTCAAACTATTAGCTTCGAAAACATGATCCTTAGCCATTCACATAACATTCTCGACATAACTCAGATACAATGGGTAAAAGGCATATCCTGTGGTAGTTGTAAATTAGGGTAGCAGCGAAAATTTGATTTTCGGTAATGTTGTTATAAAATAGCTACGGTCAAAATTTGAGCAAAATTGGATAACTTTAAGCCGTTTCGCAAAGAGGTCAAAAGTCAAATATATATATATATATATATATATATATATAAGAAAATGAGTTTGTCTATGTGTATTTGCTTTTAATACCCTCACCCTAGGGGTAGACCCCTAGTTTCTTTGAACCAAATTCGATTCATGACTTTTTAAGTCATTTGAGCCATGTCCGTCTGTCTGTCTGCCTATCTGTTTGGCTGTTCGGCTGATACGCACGATAACTTTCGAAAGACGAAACCAAATGTTTTGAAACTTTTCAAAAGTTAATATTTCCCCAAAACTACTTATGGAATTTAAAATGTGCTACTTAGCCATGCCCCTTCTGGTACCTCCCATACAAATGCACCATTCCGCCAGCTTTAGAAATCGAGTAATAATATCAATATACCCAACGCGATGGTGCCCAAATTCTATATTTAGTAAAACTATAACAGGATAAAGTTTTCATGAAAAATCTGGAAGTCTAGCCAGGCCCCTTCTGGTACCACCCATACAAATGTACCTCTCGGCCCACTTTAGCAACAGATTAATATTATTAAAACACCCAACATGGTCGTGCCCAAATTCTGTATTTAGTAAAGACAAGCAGGCTAAAGCTTTGGAGAAAAAAATCGGGAAGTCTAGCCACGTCCCTTCTCATACCTCCCATACAAATGTACCATTTCGCCCATTTTAGAGATGGAGCAATAAGATCAATACATCCAACGCGACCATGCCCACATTCTGTATTTAATAAAGTTAAGTTAGGATAAATTTTTGGGGAAAAAAATCTGGAAGTCTACCCACCCCCCTTCTGGTACCTCCCAAGCAAATGTACCACTCTGTCCACTTTTCAAAGGGTTTTCCAATAAGAGGTGTTATTTTGGTGTTCAAAGAAAAACGCCATTTTTTGAGATAATGATCGGATGTTTATTTCATATTAAAGAGGAAGGTATGCCGTTTATAATTAAAAACGGGACTATATCCTTTTCATGAAATTTTCCATAACCAAATCGCAAAGTGGCTGCCCTATTTCCTCGCTAGCCTCACGAATTTCATCTTTAAGGTCTTGAATCGACGCTGAGCTGTTAGCGTAGACCTTATCATTCAAGTGGCCCCAACGGAAGAAGTCGCAAGGTGTTAAATCACAAGATCTCGGTGGCCAATTGTGATCACCTCTTCGAGAGATAACTCGGTCCTGAAACTTTTCCCGTAAAAGATCAATGGTTTCGTTGCATGTGTGGCACGTAGCGCCGTCTTGTTGAAAGTAAACGTTGTCCAGATCAATACCACCCAACTCCGACCATAAAAAATCATTAATCATCTCTCGATAGCGCAATCCATTCACTGTAACTGTTGATACAACCTCATTAGCGAAAAGTAAGGTCCAATGACCCCGCCGGACCATAAACCGCACCAAACCGCACTCATCAATAACTCTTCGGTTTTCCGAGCCCCAGATGCGACAATTTTGCTTACTGACGTAGTCACTGAGGTGGAAATGGGCCTCATCGGTCAAGATGGTTTTTCGATGGAATTTCATTTATTTTCATGCATTTTAAGGACCCAATCAGCAAAGACACGACGTTGTTGATGATCGGCCGGCTTGAGTTCTTGTGTTAACTGAACTTTATAAGCCTTGAGACCCAAGCCTGCATGGCGTAATGACGTTTGTGGAATGCTCAATTCCAAAGAATGACGAGGAATGTACAAACCTGAGCTTTCTTCTACACTTTGGGCTACAGCAGCAATATTCTCAGTTGTTCTTGAGCACATCACTAACTGGTCCCAAAAGCTCGAACATTTTCACCAATTTCTGTATTGCGGTCCGACAAGGTGCTTTACGACGACCAAAAAATGCTTTAGATTTGCAAACTGTATCTGCAAGATTTTCAACATTAACACATAGAAGGAGTCACTTAAGACCCTAGTTATCTTTGAACCAAATTCGATTCATGACTATTTGACTCGTCTGTCTGTCTGGCTGTCCGGCTGCTGCGCACGACAACTTTCGAAAAACGCAACCAAATGTTTTGAAATTTTGCAGGAGTTAATATTTTCCCAAAACTACTTACGGTGTTGTTAATGGGCTACATGGCCCCGCCCATTCTGGTACCTCCCATACAAATGTACCTTGCCGCTCACTATAGAGATGGAGTAATAATATCAATAAATCCAACGTGAGAGTACCCAAATTCTTTATTTACTATAGCTTTAACGGGATAAAGTTTTAAAAAAAAAAATTGTAAGTCTAGCCACGCTCCATCTGGTACCTCCAATACCCATCTGGAACCGCCCACTTTAAAAATCGATTAATATTATTAATAGACCTAACGAGATCGTACCAAATTTTTTTTTTAGTAATGTTCAAAGTTTTAGAGATGAAATTTGGAAGTTTATACACGCCCCTTCTGGTACCTCCCATACAAATGTACCACGTCGCCTATTTTAGAGATGGAGTAATAATATCAATAAACCCAACGCCATTGTGCCCAAATTCTGTATTTAGTAAAGGTATAACATGATAACGTTTTGGAGAAATAATCTGGAAGTCTAGACACGCCCCTTCTGGTACCTCCCATACAAATGTACCGCTCCGCCCACTTTAGAAATCGAGTAATAATATTAGTATAATAGAAAATTGTTTGTTGAACTGAGGGTGATGGTATATGTAAGTCGGGTTGCCTGACTGAAACTTTCTTACTGGTTTTAGTGGATTTTTAGTAATGGCGTAGTTTCTACTTGTCAAATGTCAAATAATAAAAGCTTCAAAGTGACAGTTACCTAAATATCGGGCCATTTACAATAACATCTCTTATTGGAAAACCCTTACCAAATTCTCAGTTTTTGATGTTTAAATTTATAACAAAAAAAATAAAAAATATAAAAATTTAAATAGGTGTGCTTACCTATGTGACCTGAATAGCGAAAAGGGGGCATACGTGCAATAAACAGAATTTCGAGGAAAACCACTGATAACAATTTTGAGAACACTCACTATTGTTATTTAAAAGTTCCGCAAATTAACACTACAAGATATTTAAATAAAAATATACATACATTTATTTATGACTTTGAATTCTGACATTTTTATACGGGACTAGTTTTTACCAAGGAATTTTAATGCAAAAACTTGCAATCTAGTTTTGCTTATTCCGGGATAGAATATTATTGTGACATAAATTTTAAGAAATACCTGAGGGATGAAACAATCATTTCTCTTATGTTATTTAATCCGGGATAGAATTTTATGGATGTGAAGAAATATCTGAGGGAGGAAATAATCATCTCTCAAAGCAGAAAGCAGCAGTGGAGAAATGCACAATTATAGTTCGAACAGCTAATGCCACTTCAGAAATCTTAGCAGTGGGCGTATTAACCAAAATCGAAAAGTTAACGATGTGTTGACATTTTAAATTATTTGCTCAAAATACTTTAGCAAGGTGTGTAAAATTTAAAAAAAATTCTATTCCATTCCTTTAGCTTTGCTTTAGTTCATTTTGGCGATTAGTCAGACGCTTTCTACATTATTGTTCTAAAATAACTGTTAATTGTGCCATTAATTTACTATATATAATATATTTTTTTTAAAATTAATTGTTTTTTTTCTGATCTTATTAATGAAGTTAATAAAAATCACTTACGATACTGGTTTTGTATTCAAAAATTAAATCTTTTTAGAATAGCATTTAATTCTAATTCAGTTTGGTAATTTAATAGCTTTAATGACGCTAGTATCGGTAGCTTAATAGCTACACTGAGAGAATATACGCTGCACACACTACTAATTGAAATCGGTAAAATTGTTGTTAGGTCTTTAAATTGTGAAACATTTTTATACTCTACAACTTGTGGGCGAGGTACAATGTATATTGATAAGGCGCTACAGAGTGTGATTTACTAAATTAAAAGATCGGTCCTAATCACATTCTAATACAATTTTGTCGTATACTGTACAAAAGGCAAGCTAAATTTGGGTAGATTTAAAAAAAAAAATTTCTATATTTTGTGCAATAACTATTTGATATGTCTTATCACACCAATTATAATATATTTTGCATATGAATATGCGATTTTTGCTTTGAATACGAATTTGTTTCTATATTTAGATTTAATGTTTATAAATGCGAGCACAATTTGTTAACGATATCTAATTTTGCGAAAACAATCAAAATTTACATACGACATACGGTTTTGCAAGTGCAAAAACAAAAACACAACGTCTATGGCCGTACGCTAGGGTGTCTCCTATTATAATCAACTCCCCTAAATTTAAGACCATATTCGTTTCACGACTTTTTAAGACAATTGAGCCATGTACATAAGTCTGTTTGGTTGACTGGTGGTCATGATAACTTCAGTAAAACTTCACAGATCCTTTTGAAAATTTAGCAGTTTCAGTATTTTCTAATAAGCAGTTATAGAATTGCCACCTTCTTGTATCTCTCGTTAAAAATTAGCTGTTCCAAGCGCTTCGGTCTACTCCGTTCCGTTAATAGTTCGAATAGACTCTTTGTTCGTAAAAACGGATCAGGACCTTTTGTGCGATAGGTGTAGCTTATCCCACAGTAGGTGGTACACACACGTTGATCGCCCTTCCTAAGACAGGACATAGAACACTCAGATTCCAATCATCGGTCATATATACCTTTAGCCGTATTGAACGTTGCCAACTCATCGCCGCCAGCCTTAAAAAGCTTTGCCGGCATTTCATTGGCTCCCGCAGTTTTATTGCTTTTGAGCAGTGAAATAGCCGTGCTGATCACATTTTGGCTCGGTAGTGGACGTCGATGATTGGCGTGATTTCGTCACTTATGCTGCCTTTGGGAACGACCAGAGTACGGAAGTGTTGCCTCCAGACTTCTATCTGTGTCCTTACAGGTGGGGTTCCAAAACCTTTGCTTTTTACGTTTTGCTAGAACTTTCGGTCTACTTCTCTATTTCTATAATTTTTGATATCCAGGCTCTATTTTTCGTTTTACAGACGCTTTTTGCGTCCGAAGAGTCGTTCCACCTTCTTTAAAAACTTAACTTAATTTCCCTTTGCACCCCATAAATGAGGTATGGGATAGCTTCTCGCGTTGTTGTGAATTAACACGCTTTCTATTTTTAGATTCACAACTAACGGCACCTACTTATTTATCGACGAATGCGAACGTCACTGTTTTGAGAAGCTCTTACTAGACACGACGATTGAATCGACGCTTAATACTGCGAAGTTGCTGTCAAACAACATTCGAGGGGAGCCGACAATGAAAGAAAATTTTTTTTATTTTTTTCTTTTTAAGATGACTGGAGCCAGGTTTGAACCTGCGATCTCCCGCATGGTAGTCGCGTGTTCTAACCACTATGCCACGGCCGGTTCCACCTTCTTTATCTTCTCATTAAATCGTTTCGTTACCGCACGAGTTAACATTGGCTGCTGTTTTGCCTTGTATGCAGAATTCGCAATATGCTGCTACTGTGTGTCGGGAACATCAGAATTAGGGGGGGTAGGTTCGAAGGAATTGAGAGATTTGGTTGGAATTGGCATTGGCTATAACGGCAGCTTTTCGACGCCTAGCTTCAATTGAGTTTGGTTACAAGCATTTTTAACACTACTTAATCGCTTGCGTACCTTAGCTGCAATTAAGTAGGCCGTCAGCCGAGTCAATATTTATAACTCGCATCACACTGCACCTCCATAATGCTACAAATATGCCTTCTATCGATTTCCATGTGTTTGATCTGGTTTCTTGTCTTTTGATCAGGGGATACCCAAGTTGCCTTGAGAATATGTTTATGCGAAAATTGGGTCTACTCACAACCTGAAACAGTCTGAACCCGTTATCCGTTGTGTTGTGTAGACTAGGGATGTAACGAACGTTCGCTTTCGCATATGCGAATTATTCGCATCGTTTTGTACATTCGCTTTCGTATTCGCATTCGTATAAATATATATTTAAATATTCGCATTCGCTTTCGCAAAAAAAATATTCCAATATTCGCATTCATACAAGTAATAGTAATAGTGAGACTGATGACGACATGCAAGAGATCACGTTTTCAGTCTCTCATGCTAAAAAAATAGTTAGTTAAATACAATAAAGAGAAAAAAACTCGTATTTCAGAAGATCCTTTTTTGTGGTGGAAACGAAACAGCTCGAAATACCAAAAATTAGTACCTTTGGCACGCCAGTTCTTGGCTACGCCTTCGTGTTGTTCAGTGGAGCCGGACTTATCTATGATCCACTAAAAACTAGATTGCAATACGAAAAAGCAGCAAAGCTTCCTTTTGTTAAATACAACTTGGCTCTAATAAACTTTGAATACTGAATACGTCAATGTTTTCGAAAGTAAATAAAATTACACAGTGCAACAGTGAAAAAAATACAAGAACGTGACAGTATAGGTTCGATTCTACTATCGAAGGGTAATAAAACCCTATACTCAGTTTGGCTAGATTGGTGACCAATTTTTTTTATGGGCCCCTAAAGATTCTCAAAATCAGTGAGCCCCATGATAAAAGTAGTCATCAGTTTTTGTCCAATAGCTAACTCCCACTTCGTGGTAGCGCTAAACTATATTCGGCAATAATGTAGCTGGGAGTTTTGCGCACTAACTTTATTAACAAATTATGTCAAAAAGGTTGGTTATTCCTGCACTTTTTCAAAAAAAATTTAAGAAGAAATTATTATTTTTTCACTTTTTTGAGCATTACTTTGAGGGAGTCCAAATTTTTCACTAACAATGTTCGCCAAAATTGTAGCCATGGTAAAGTTGAACAACTTTCGTGAACATATCAATACAATCTGAACGTGTCTAGGCAACCTAAATATCTCACAAAGTCCACTATGATACCGGTTTTTCGTAGCTTTACGCACATATTAGCCAATAACGTGGTTGAATATCAACCGATTTTAATTTTCTCAAAGGATTTAGAAAGAAGAGACTGCGGCCTTTCTAACGATATATATAGTTATATTGATAACTTGTCATATCTGTCTGTTTTTTGCCTCGAAATTTCAAACATTTGTGACTTTTTCACTATTTTTTAAGTTTGAGGAAGTTTGTAGCCCCTATTTTATAAGAACGTCCTAATGTTTACTATTTGGTTCAGAAAGTGCACACTTTCACGAGTTAAACGCATATTTGTTTGTAAAAATCTGTTAACAAATAGTTGTGTTATTCATGTTTTCCGAAGGACGCAACTTTCGTACCCTATGATAAAATCAAAGTTGAAGTAATTAACAACAACACAAAAACAATGCTTCTTCTTCAACTCTTTGATTTTAGCATAGGATATGAAAGTTGCGTCCTTCGGAAAACATGAATAACACAACTATTTGTTAACAGATTTTTACAAACAAATATGCGTTTAACTCGTGAAAGTGTGCACTTTCTGAACCAAATAGTAAACATTAGGACGTTCTTATAAAATAGGGGCTACAAACTTCCTCAAACTTAAAAAATAGTGAAAAAGTGACAAATGTTTGAAATTTCGAGGCAAAAAACAAACAAATATGACAAGTTATCAATATAACTATATATATCGTTAGAAAGGCCGCAGACTCTTCTTTCTAAATCCCTTGAGAAAATTAAAATCGGTTGATATTCAACCACGTTATTGGCTTATATGTGCGTAAAGCTACGAAAAACCGGTATCATAGTGGACTTTGTGAGCCATTTAGGTTGCCTAGACACGTTCAGATTGTATTGATATGTTCACGAAAGTTGTTTAACTTTACCATGGCTACTATTTTGGCGAATATTGTTAGTGAAAAATTTGGACTCCCTCAAAGTAATGTTCAAAAAAGTGAAAAAATAATAATTTCTTCTTAAATTTTTTTTGAAAAAGTGCAGGAATAACCAACCTTTTTGACATAATTTGTTAATAAAGTTAGTGCGCAAAACTCCCAGCTACATTATTGCCGAATATAGTTTAGCGCTACCACGAAGTGGGAGTTAGCTATTGGACAAAAACTGATGACACCTTTTTTCGAGGGGCTCACTGAGTTTGAGAATCTTTAGGGGTCCATAAAAAAAAATTGGTCACCAATCTTGCCAAACTGAGTATAGGGTTTTATTACCCTTCGATAGTAGAATCGAACCTATACTATCCCGTTTTTGTATTTTACAAAAAGTCGTCATTTGTTGCATAGTGTTATTGTTACCTTAAAGACTGATTTTCTGAGAATTCTATATATATAAAAATGGTGGCAAAAATGTATAGTAATTCATCAATTGAGAACGGCTGGACCGATTTTGATGAAATTTTTTTTCAGTTGTTCGTAATTGCCAGGAGAAGGTTTATATAAAAGAAAATTTTGGGAAATTCCTCCGGAAAAGCCGGAAAATTGGAAAAACCGAAAATTGCTTTTTTGTATGGAATTTTGTGTGCAATTGTTACGAATGGGTTTTTCGAATGGAAAAATAAAAAAATTTTGTTGGAAAATTCCGGAAAAATTCAAAAAGTTTGAATTTGTTGTTCGACGAAATTTTGCATATTATAGTATGATTTGATAATTTTGGACGATGTGACAGTGAACAATTTTGGATAATTATTTCGAAATGACTTTCCGAATGAAAACATAGAAAAATTCTCGGTGGAAAACTCGGAAAATTCCGGAAAAACTCGAAAAATTTGGATTTTTTCAGAAACATTTTGCATCGCAAATTGAGTTTTTGTATAACTTTTTGTGTGCAATTGTTTCGTAGTGGCTTTTCGGTTGAAAAAAAAACAGAACATTTTGGTTGGAAAATTATGGAAAAATTCAAAAATTTTAATTTTTTTTCGAAAAAATTTTAAATTTTTTTGTGTTTTGATAATGTTGAATTTCGAATAATCATTCCTAAATGACTTTTCGAATGGAAAAATAGAAAAATTCTTGGTGGAAAACTCGGAAAATTCTTGATATAACTCGAAAATTTTGAATTTTTTCATCGAAATTTTTCATTGTATCGCTTGATTTGATGATTTTAGACGACGTAAATGTGGACAATTCGTTGTGCTGCTTGGAAAAATTCGGTTTATTGTGAAACCTATATGTATAAAAACGGCGTAAACAGTGTGTAGTAATTCATCAATGGATAACGGCTGGCCCATTATGTTTTCAATTTTTATACAATTGTTCGTAATTGGTATGAGGGTTTTATGCAAGATAATTTTGGGAAAATCCTTTGAAAAATTCGGGAAAGTGGAAAAATCTAAAATTGGTTTTTTGTATGGAATTTTGTGTGCAGTTGTTACGGAATGGCTTTTCGAATGGAAAAATAGAAAATTTCTAGGGAAAAACTCGGAAAATTCCGGAACAGTCCAAAAAATTTGTTTTTTTTTTATTGACGAAATTTTGCAATTTTCGCATGATTTGATGGTTTTGAACGATGTCTAGGTGGAAAATTTTCGGTTAAATGGTGGTTGGTAACGAGAAAAATAATATTTAAATAAAAAATCCGTCAAACCCGACATTGGGAGTGCCAGCGTCAAATCGTTCGATGCAAAATGCATTCGATCACGAATTTGTACGGGAGCAAGACTATAATCTAGATGAGCTGATCGGAAGAGTTAGTACTAATGTGCCGCTGTTAAATACCGAGTACAAAAACGTGTACGATTCACGATGAAACTGGAGGCATTTACTTTCTCGATGCTCCGAGTGGGACACCTAAGACATTTTTTGTTGATTCCGGTAACAATTTGGTCAAGATCTCAAATAACGTTAGCCGCTGCATCCTCTGGCATACCTGTCACATTGTTGAAAGGCATTCGAACTGCAAATTCCACTTTAAAACTGTCGATGAATCTTCTCATGGTTGAAAAGCCAAAGTATACAATGAACAAGAATTTCGCAACGGCGAAGTAGAGCGGAAATGTCAAATCAACATTTCGGATGAATGATCGATAACGACTAAATGAGCTTTGGAAGTAGTTGACCGAACAATAAAGGATTTACGAGGGAATTTAAAACGATTTGGTGGGGCTATGATTTTGCTCAAAATGTCTCATGCTGCTGATTTACTAAAACTATGCTTGAAAACGTCAAGATGTTGTAATTGACCAAAAAATTAGGGGCTCATTCTAGAACCTCTCATCTTTTGCTGAATTCCCGAAACAACTGCCAGCGCTTGGCAATGGCCAAATTCGGGTTGATGTTTCGACTGAATTGATATCGCCCACGCTAATTTTTGCCAGTTCACATCGTGGAAAAGTTACTCATGACATTGCACAAAATTATAAAAATCTCGATTGGATTAATTTACGGGCAATATGTTACTAGCAGAGAAGAATAAATACATTAATAGCTACAATTTCAGATTAGAAAGTTAAATCGCTTGAGAACTGCATTCGTACAAATCTGTTTACAGCGTGACAGTAAAGGATGAAGCGACCAACAATCCGACCGAATTTTCCACTCGCTTAATATGCCGCATAATTTACAGATAAAGGTGGGATCGATCATAATCATATTGCGGAATCTGAATCAACCGAAATTGTGCAATGGTACGCGGTTGTCCGTCAAGAATCAGATAAAAAATGTGATTTCAGACAATCATAAAGAACAAATTCAAAGAAGATGATGTCCTTATCTTACGAATTAGATAATACCAACTGATCATCCATTCCAATTCCCCGACGACAATCAATAAATCGCAAGGCCAACCGTTGGAAGTATATGAGATTAATCTCGAATTTCCCTGTTTTATGTCCGTTCAGTTGAACGTTGCCTTTTCGTGTTTTGAAGAACCGCCTTTGTTGTTTGTTTTTGAGGCGGAAAACTAATCGAAAAACATTGTTTATCAAACATTCTCTCTGAGTTTATCTAAAGGCATTAAATTGGGGCGAGACGAAGTTCGCCGGGTCCGCTAGTTATATATATTTTTGTTGTTTTACTTTGAAATCAATATTTTATGTTTAACTACTTAACTGAAATACATATTTTTATTTAAAAAGGCAGACAGTAGGAATGAAACTAAATTATTCGTTTACGTAAACCAAAAAAAAAATATACCAATATTCGCTTTCGCATTCGCTAAAGCGTTACATCAATAGTGTAGACTGAATTTTCCGACTGATAAAACAATAGTACAATAGGACTCATCAGTACTACTCTGTGGCTGTGGTCTTATCTATTAAGTGTTTCGACGATTTGTACATTTGAGTGATTAATGGGGTTGACATTGGGGTTATTTTAATAATTCGCAAAATGATAAATGTAACGTTGACAGTCGAACAAACAAAAGTCGTCGCAATAAAAAACACTTAAAGATGTAAATTGATTTTTTTTATAAACAATTTGTATTTAATTATAAAAATAATATATATTACTAGCTGGCCCGGCAAACTTCGTCTTGCCTATGAACACAAATAAAATATGTCCTAAGGGAAAGTCGTCTAAGAGCTGAAGCCTCATACACAGTGCGTATGTGTGTATTACACACTTACCATATTTTATCTGAAGCTTAAACTTTAAACGTTTTTTTTAGGATTACACTAAGTAGGTGATAACTTAAAATGTTTTATATATTTTTATATATTCTGTTATCACTACTCGTTCTTATTTTTGGCAACAGACAACACAAAGTTGTTCAGAATTAATCAGACCAATTTTTTTTTAATCACAAACAATTGTATTAACTTCGGTCAAGCCGTTGAGGATAAGTTAAGTGACAAACATCGGAATAAATATAATTATTAAGAAAGATAGGGAAAACAAAACAAAAATTTTGCTATGCGCTCTTTGACCTCAGATCCAGTAGTGCTAAATAATGCCAAATCTATTTCTTCACAACTTAAAAAGATTTGCTACACGCCTCCCCTACTGATCGAATATTTTTTTTTTTTTTTTTTTTTTTTTTTTATATTTACATCTTCAGTGCAAAGTTCTATAGCTCTGAGGCTAAAACTACATATGCCACGCCTTTGGTCTGTATCTACATAACTGTAGTGTCAATTACTATTTTTACATTGAATTTTATTGCTATGTAGATAAAAACCATTTGTAACGCGTATTTCGTCCACTTCCCAAAAATGAAATTTTGTCCAATATATTTTTATCTGCAGTGGCAAATCTTTTCTGTGCATCCATTTTATTTTTCTGACCCAATCAAATACATTTGACGCCGGCACTTTTGAGAAGGACTTCTTTCTTTTGCCTTACTAACTCTTTTATTTCCATAGCAACAGATTTAATAAACTTTTTCGTAGGTGTAATCAGTTGTGCGCGGAGTTGTGCGCGTACACACATTTCGGCGATTCATACTTGTATATTAAAATATATTATAATCAAATTTTATTATCGAAACGATTTAATAAAAACATTCAATAAATTCACAGCATTGTATCATTCGTTCAAATTTTCATTATAATTTCACCATAGCGCCACCTAACGGGTCTATTTGTACGTACAATTTTTTCTGATGATCAAACACACTTACATTCTGAATTTTATTTTAATTGGTCCATTTGTTCAAATGTTGATCGTAAACCCACCCCAGCGCCACCTACCGGGTCCATTTGTACATAAAATATTTTCTCATGATCAAACAAATATCCATTCTAAATTTCAGTCGAATTGGTACATGCATTAAAATATTCGATATAAATCCACCCCAGCTCCACCTGGAGTAGTTTTTTTTTTATTTACAAACCATCTTCTGAAAATATGGAATCGAATGAAGAATAAACAGCCAAATACGTGGACCATTTTATTTTTATATATATAGATAAAAAAAAATTTGGGCTGGACCACACTTAACATTTAGGGCGATGAAAAATAGATGTTGGCCGATTCTCAGACATTCGCGATATTCTCACAAAATTTCATGAGGATCGGTCGAGCCATTTTGGAGGAGTTCAATCACGCACCCCGTGACCCGAGAATTTTATAGATTAGATTTGCAGTTTTGATAATTTCCAATCATTTTCAACCTATTAGTTCCTATTAAACTAATAGGTTAAAATAAAATCTTTTTAGATATTCTTTTATGAAATGTCTATACAAAATATCGTCAAAGTAAACTATAAACTTAACTTTATTTCCCTTAAGAATGAGGTAAGGGATAGTTTCTTGCGTTGTTGTAAATAAACATGCTTTCTATTTATAGATTCACAACTAAGGGCACCTACTTGTTTATCGACGAATACGAACGTCACTGTTTGGGAAGCTTTTACTAAACATGTCGATTGACTCGAGACGCTATACGGCGAAGTTGCTGTCGACAACATCGAGGAGGCCGACGATGAAAGAAAAATGTAGATGATTGCAGGCGGTTATCGAACCATAGATCTCCGCATGGTAGTCGCGTGTTCTAACCATTATGCCATCGCGGGTCCCAAGTGAACTATGTTCAAATGAAATACAGCAAGTCATTACTTAATGTCTGTCTGTGTTCGAATTGATCTAAGTTAAAAGGTTTTAAATGTTATTGCTTACTTGCTGAGCCGCTGTGAGTTTGTACGACCACTTTTATATAATACAATGAACGACGACGGCAACGACCGTAGTGAGATATGAAAACCCCCTCTCATACAAGCCCAGGTACGATAAAAACTGTCGCATAATGTTTGAAGAAATGGATGCTGCATACAATGGCAAAACTGCAGCCAATGGTAACGAAAGGGGGAGAGAGACGAAACACAGAATAAGCGTCTATGGAAGGAAAGATTGCCCGAAAATTGATAAGTGCAAAGAAAGAGGTGAAGTCCGAAAGTTCTATTAAAAAGTAAAAAGAAAAGTCTTCAGCACAGGGGTCGCTACCTATAAGGAAATTTTGTAACAGACACGCAGAGTATGCTGCCAATATGGGGGGAACTTTTGCGTACTCAACTCGTTCCCAAATGCAGCATAAGTGACAAAATCACACCAATCATCGACTATGGAGTAGACTATTAAGTATAGATCAGCACGGCAATTGTACGGCTTAAATCAATAAAGCTGCGGGATAAAGACGATGGACTGTCGGCTAAGCTGTTTAAGGCCGTAGGCGATGAGCTGAAAACGAGCATGCACCACGTCATAAAAACGTTTTGGCTAAAGGAATGTATGTCCTATGATTGGAATTAATGTGTTCTGTCTTAAGACGACGATCCAAGTGTGTGCACCAACTATTAGATTAGCTTTACCAGGGTTCGTATTTGCTTGCTCGCGAGCCGCTCTTTTCCTGAAAATTACCTCATAGCTCTTAGCTTTTGGTTTCAAAAAGTACGCTTTTTGGCCCAAAGCACTTTTCTATTGCAAAAAGTATTTTTTTGTACCAGAGTACTTTTTTGTGCCAAAAAGTAATTTTAATGTACCTTTCGGCACAAGTACTTTTTTCGTACCAAAGAACTTTTTTATGCCAAAAAGTACTTTTATTGGCCCAAAAGCACTTTTCTGTTGCACAAAGTACTTTTCTTGTATCAGAGTAATTTTTTGTACCAAAAAGTACTTTTATTGTACTTTTCGGCTCACAGTACTTTTTTAGTACCAAAGTACTTTTCTTGTATCAGAGTATTTTTTTGTATCAAAAAGTACTTTTAATGTACTTTTCGGCACAAAGTACTTTTTTTGTACCAATGTACTTTTTTTTTGTACCAAAGCACCTTTTTATGCCAAAAAGTACTTTTATTGGCCCAAAAGCACTTTTGTGTTGCACAAAGTACTTTTCTTGTATCAAAATCCTTTTTTGTACTAAAAAGTACTTTTATTGTACTTTTCGGCTCACAGTACTTTTTTAGAACCAAGGTACTTTTCTTGCTTCAGAGTACTTTTTTGTACCAAAAAGTACTTTTAATGTACTTTTCGGCACAAAGTACTTTTTTTGTACCAAAGTACTTTTTTGTACCAAAGTACTTGTTTATACCAAAAAGTACTTTTATTGGCCCAAAAGCACTTTTCTGTTACAGAAAGTACTTTATTTTTGTACCAGAGAACTTTTTTATACTAAAAAGTACTTTTAATGTACTTTTCGGCACAAAGTACTTTTTTTGTACTAATGTACTTTTTTTTGTACCAATGAACTTTTTTATGCCAAACAGTACTTTTATTGGCCCAAAAGCACTTTTCTGTTGCACAAAGTACTTTTCTTGTGCAAAAATAAAGTATTTTCTGTAACAGAAAAGTGCTTTTGGGCCAATAACAGTACTTTTTGGTACACAAAATTATATTAGCGTAAAAGAAAGTACTCTGTTTACTATTTCTTGTATACTTTTATTGTACTTTTTGGAACTATCTTGCATTTGGATTTTATTTATTGAAATTAATAAAAATTGGCTATAACCTCGCGAGCCAGGAGCCCAAACAAAGAGCTGGCTAGCGAGCCAAAAGCCACAAAATTTCAAATAGGCTCTCGAGCTGGCTCGCGATCGTCCAATACGACAGAAACTATTAGATGCTATGACTGGGTTTGGTATACCCGCAAAGCTGATACAACTTTTTGCGATGATACTGCTTTTATGAACAAAGCTCAACTCTAAGACGAGGTTTGATTCAGAAAACCAGTAAAAGGTAATTTTCGTAGTGATAGTAGAGTAATAGTAATGAAACTGCAGACTCACTTTTTCATCCGCAGCTTTTGATGGAAACTAATTTTATTAAACTATGGTCATAAACATATTATTTCATACTCTAAAACCCATTCAAGAATTTGTGTTTTTGTTTTTGTTAATATAGAAATTTTTATGAAATGTGAGAAAATTATACACTGCTTATGAAAACATCTATCTTATATTAGCTATTCCTCTTATTCAAGTTGAAAAATCTGTTGAATAGTGTATAATGCCTATAAACGTATAGTATTACAAATATCTACCCACACAGTTTTAGGCTTTTTGCTAAAACCTAACCATAACCCTTTGCATACTTTAAGGTATCTTCTCATACAAAAGTTGTTAGCGAGGAATTTCATATGCAAAATATTTACTCGAAATTTGCAAAACAAATAAATCATAGTAAATGTTTATTAACATTTCACGAAATTAACAACTTCATGGTAAAATGGACGCCTTAGTAGAAATTCATAAACAGAATTTAAATGATTGCGATTCTTTGGCATGAATAATAAATACAATAATAAACAAAGTGTTAATAAACGATCATACTGGCATTAAGCAAATACGGACGGACACATGCACTGCTGGATGAGTATTTTTTGTTAAAGTGTAACCGGTTATTAGGAAAACATTACGAAGTGATTGGCCTTAGCAGTAGTATCTAATTATAAGGATTTGTTGATTTGAAAATTGTTTTGGTTTTGTTTTAATATTTTCAAAAAGGTATTCGTTCTTAAAAGGAAATTTGTCCTCTTTAGTGAAAAAATAATGTATGAGTTCGCAGAACTGGTATGATTGCAGATTTTTTTTTTATTATCTCGACTTATTTCGAAAGTCATAGAAGATCCTTACTTTACTAGTCTAACCGCAGTTGATATACATTTTTAGACAGTTTTTTTGGTTGGAATAATACTCAAAACTCTTTACAGAGATGGTGCCTCTATCCAATTGGCGGATGATCTCGACAAAAACTAGGATGGAATCACCGCCCTATAGAAAATGCGATGGGCGGGAAAGGGATGCAGGGAGTCAGGCCGAAATAGCTACTAAATTGGCTTACCATAGATAAACAGAGGACATCATTTGCGCTGAACCCGTCTGGGGTTCATCTGTTATAACCGGTCATTGGCTGTATGACAAACACGCTAAGAGTTTGAAACTTTACTACAACGATTTTTGAAGAATCTACAACTGTTTGGAAGAAGTCTGAGATATGAAAAGTTTGGTCATCGGACACTTAGGGATGGTGCTGATGGTACATGGTACTGAGTGGAACGCTATTCCCGCATTCAGATATCCACTAGGCAACCTGGATATCCCCTGATCAGAAGGCAAGAAACCAGATTGATCACAAGGTAATCGTTGGAAGACATGTCTCTGCAGTTATGGAAGTGCGTGTGCAGCGCGGTGCAAATATTGACCACCTAGTGCCAAAACTGCTCGTAGCGTAACGAAGGCTAGACATCACAAAGCTGCATACCACGGAGATAGTCAATGTCTAATCCCAGCAATGCTCTCAAATACTGTGAACAAATGCCAGTTTACAGTATTTGATAGAAAAAGTGCTGAAAATCCAACTTGAGTAAAAAAATTCGTATGGCCATTAAATTATTAATGCAGCCAACTTTACAAAACGAATGATGCAGAAATTCTTCTTTTTAGGGCTACTTTCACGTGCAATTCTCAGAATTGCGTCCCAAAATCATCTGTTGTACTGTGTAATTAAAAACCTTGCTTTCTCAACGACGAGGAATGTGGTGCAATGTCTGAGGAAAAGGATGTTCAATACAGGGCGAAACTGCAGCCAAAAGCGACGCATGCGGTGACGGAGAGATATAGTGATAAGAGGAGGGAGATGAAATGCTTATTTCAACAGAAAAAGAGTCTATGACGGAAAAGAGAGAGCCAGGATATTGAAAATTATAGCGATTGAGGTGAAGCTCGATAGTTCTAGAAAAACGTAAATAATTAAGGTTCTGAAACAGGATATCCACCAGTAAGGACTTACTTACTTACTTAGCTGGTCCTTCTATGCAATCTCAGTGGATTATATACCGCAAGTAGAAAAATATTATAAGCGAAGACTTCATCATCGAGTTCATTGTCGAAGACTTTTCGAGCTGGAGCATTTTCGTCCATGCGTACAACATGACCTAGCCAACGCAACCGTTGCACCTTAATGCGTTTGACCACGTCAATGTCAGTGAACAGCTCGTACAGCTCATGATTCATACGACGCCGATACTCTCCGTTAACGATGATGGGCCCATATATTTTACGGAGTATTTTTCTCTCGAATACCGCCAGAACCGATTCATCCGCTTGTGTCATAACCCAGGATTCTGAGCCATAAATTAAGACAGGTAGAATTAGTATCTGGTATAGCTTGAGTTTTGTTCGTCGAGAGAGGGCTCTGTCATTGAATCGCTTGCTTAGTCCGTAGTAGCATTTATTTGCAAGCAGGATTCTTCTCCGGATTTCTATGCTGACATTATTTGCTTTGATGATGGCGGAGCCTAGGTAGACAAAATTATCTACCACCTCGAAATTATAGTTGTCAACGTTCACGCAGTTTCCCAAACGAGTAGATTCTTTGTTCGTTGAAACTAATAACTTCGTTTTGTCCTCGTTCACCGTTAGACCCATTTTCGCTGATTCTTTCTGAATACCTGAGAAGGCTGCAGTCACATCCCGCAGTTTTCGACCGATAATATCTACGTCATCAGCGTACGCGAGTAGCATGTGGCTTTTGTTGAATATAGTGCCACTCGTGTTTACTGCAGCTTTTCTCATTATCAGCTCCATCACAATGTTGAAGAGATCGCACGATAGGACGTCGCCTTGTTTTAGGCCTCGTCTGGTATAGAATGGCTCCGTAAGGTCCTTGCCAATCTTCATTGAAGACTTCGTGTCAGTCAGCGTCATTCCGCAAAGACGTATCGCTGGAATACCAAACACTGCCATGGCTTCAAATAATTTCTGCCGTATCGGGCTGTCGAAGGCAGCTTTATAAACGACAAAAAGATGGTACGTTGCGATCTGTTTCTCTTGGGTCTTTTCCAGGATTTGCCGAAGTGTGAAAATCTGGTCAGTTGTTGATTTTCCAGGTCTAAAGCCACACTAATAAGGCCCGATCAGGTTGGATAACACTGGCTTTAGTATTTCACATAGCACACTCGACAGGACCTTATATGCGATGGGTAAAAGGCTGATCACGCGGTAGTTGGAGCACACACTTGGATCACCTTTTTTTAGCACAAGACATAATACGCTTAGATTCCAATCGTCGGGCATGTACTCTTTAAGCCAAACCGTGCGCAGGAGCTGGTGCATGCTCGTTATCAACTCCTCGCCACCGGACTTGAAGAGCTCTGCGGGCAGACCATCGGCACCGGCTGCTTTTTTGTTTTTCAGCCGCGATATTGCTCTTCTTACCTCGGCTTGACTTGGTGGTGGGCAATCTAAGCCGTCGTCGACAATTGGCGTGATAACTTCACGTGCGCTGCCTTCTGGGACCAGCAGTTGCTGGAAGTGTTCTCTCCATATGTGCAGCACACTCTGCGTATCCGTGAACAGATTTCTATCACTGTCCTTACAGGTGGGGAGGCCATTACCGCATCCATTTACTCTTACTTTCTGGTAAAATTTTCGGGCCTCACCTCTAAGGACAGAGGTGGAAATTTGATCATGGAAACGCAGAGTGTGCAAATATGGAAAGAACACTTTCCATCTCTAGTCGAAGTCAGCATTAACACCAATCATCAGCGATTGCAATTGCCCGGCTTAAAAATAATAAAGCTGTGGGAGCCGATGGATTGCCGGCACATCAATTTGAGGCCGGCGGTAATGAGCTGGCAACTTGCAAGCACCAGCTCATATATGTATATGATTTAGCCCAAGGAATACCTGGCAATGGGAGATTTTCTAATTTGTGTATTTTGATTGTTATTCAATAACCAGAATCTCAGGTCCCCAAGCAGCCCAAAACGTCCGAGAGAGCACGTATTCCCCGGGCAATGCCATTGAACAACCGTTCAGTGGTAGAAAATGTGAGAAGGCACAATGTTGAGATACCTAATTGCATGCTACCACCGGTGCATCTTAGGAAGTAGGTAACAGAAATTACTGATGCTCAACACAACGGCTCTCTTAGTGGCTTTATTAGCCCCATGAAACGGGGATCGGGCGCGAGCTTAAAACGTGATAAATACCGCTATACGGTACTTACTTACTTCAAATCGATATTAAATTATTATGGCATGTAGCTTGACAAAACGAATGGGGCTACATTCACGTACAGTTCTCAGAATTGAGTCCCAAATCAATGAGCTGACAAATGTTGTACTGTGTTATATATCACCTTCAACAATTGTTAATTCCTTCAATGAATTATAGCAAAATAAAAAGCTAATTTTGTATACATTTGCTAAATACACACAAGCATTTGTTTTGAATTTTTCTAAAATTATTAAATATTTTATTTTACCCGTATTAAAAATTTATACTACATATTATATCCAGAAATATAGTATAAACTATATAAAAAGTTTCATAAGTTCAGTATCGGCAGTTTCAATGTTTTGCGCTGTACTCCCAATCTCCCCTCACATCTGCATTTAACCAAATAAATTGGGTACAAAAAGTCTTTCGGTGGTAGATTCCGTATGATGATGCTCTGGATAATAATTGCTATCGAAATCTTGTCGTCTTTGTTCATATCCATGAGCTTCTGGTTGCACCGGTGTTATTTTGCCATTGTCAACAAAATAATAGCCACGTTTTAGATCTTCGACTGGAGATGAATTGGCAGTGGCAGAAACTTGTTCCTGAGAGTTTTCTTGAGAGCTGTCATCGCCACCATCATCATCATCATAGCTTTGGGAAGTGCTCAGGGCACACAACAGAGTGAGCAGTAGGAAGATGTAAGTGATAAGGTGCTGTTGAAGAGAGGGAGAGGAAGGCAGAGAGAGTTGGTTAGAAATTGTAAAATTATTTGTTTGGGTAAAAATAAGAATATTAAGAGGATATTTAAGTTTCCAAAGCACTTTAATATTTTAAGTTACACATTTTTTTCATTATAGGATTTCTTTTAAATAATATAGAAATCTAATCTTCTCAAAGTACCAGAGTATTCCTAAGGTAAAAATTGAGTGGAAATAATTTTACACCTCGAAAATCATTGACTCTTGACTCAGAGTTGTCATAGATGCTTATTAAACTAAATGTTAAGTTTAAATTGCCACATTTTTAATTATGAACGGCAAATTTCAAATATTTCTTAAACATTTGCGTATAACAATATTCACTCATGGTTTTCGAAACAAAGTACCCAATTATTGTAACATAAAGGGTATCAATAGCAATTTTTGACATGACATCCCATTTCACAAACAATTACTCACCTTAGAATACATTTTTATAACTGTTTGAGTAATATATCACTGGTAACTTATAAAATATCTTGTATTAGCTTTGATTGAATTCCGTTTTTAAATAGTCCTTTGAATTTTAATAGCTTATAGATGAGTTGCGTATTTTTAGTTTATTTTAACTTTTAAATTTAATCCGTTCAATTGTGTTTGGAAGTTTTTTGGTTTCTGTCATTTGAATAGCAAACAAGAGCAGCTTTTATATAAAATTGTCACCAAAAATAAGAATTGTTCAAAATTCATATTTTATTCACACCAAAGTGTTAAAAAGAATTTCATTATGGAATGTACAGAACCAGACATTGTGACAATCGATCGTGATTTCTAATAAAAAGTTACAACTATTATTGTGAATTAGAATAAAAAGAGCTTTTAGTTAACACCCAAAATAGCAATTTGAAATTACTGCCATTATCTTGTTTAACTTCATGTCAAATATGTTGGCCAATCGTTGTATGTAGAATAGGATTATTAATATCGATCATTTGCTCACATTCAAATTTCCTTTCACTGAAATTTATACGGATTTTACTTGAGCTTTTGCAATCAAATTCCAGAGTTGATTAAATCGTAATTGCTAATATTTTTAATTCAATCCGAAATAACAATCTAAACTAGTGAGGTAATTATCTTCAGCTATGCCGAAGTTTAGATACCCTTCACCATTTGTAAAAATTACAATAAAACTGATAATTTACACTACAGCAATGTTTTATTAAACTTTGTACTGCCACAGAAGTAGTTTTTGTCCGATCTTGCTCAATTTAAACCTTAACCTCCGCTTAGGAGATAGAAGCTTGTATACCAAATTTTAGTTCGATAGCTGTTAGACTACTGTTGTAATTACAGGAACACACAGACGGACAACCTCAAAAAGGGGGTGTTTGTATGGTAGGTGGAAGTAGTTTTTGTCCGATATTGGCCATATTGTAACTTAACCTTCGCTTTGGGAGTATAAAAGTGTTTCATACCAAAACTACGGCTTTAATTGTGGGGACGGAGAGAGAGACAGACGCACATATTTTATTCGACTCGAAATTCGACGCTGATCATTTATGTGTGTTACACAAATTTAATATACCCTTCACTTCGTTCGCGCATGTCGTAAAGGGTATACAAATGAACCTGCCATCTTACTTTATCGAGAATATTTTCGCCTGATAATCACCACAGAGATTTGATAGTTGATGAGAAATGGACATACCAATTTCTTCAGAGTAAACCCAACACCGTACCTGATTACTAGATTTCGATCCATTCGTGATGAGATTAATGTATCCCTCGACAACGTCCCTTACTTTGTAAGCAAAAGCATACCGATTAAATGGCCTATGACACTCCTGTGTAAGTGTAATTCGGAACATAAGCGGGAGATTCATCACTGATTGCTACTAAATGTAGCTGACATCAGCGATTAAGTAATGGGTATTTTTACCGCTGGGTCACCACGAAAATTTTAGTATACCAAACTCAAACGGAGGAGTGCAGTCTTAGCCTATTTACACCCAAAACATTTTCACCCAACAATTACCTAAAATTAATTGGTCACTAGGAATGATGTCTGTCAGAGTACTGTGATATTTTTCCTTAATGCCATTGCCACATTGTTCATATAAGCGGTAACCTTTTCACCGGTATATATAAGATTTCCACCAAAGTATAGATAAGATAAGTGAAGTGAAGAAATTTCCCTAACATCTCCGAAATCTTATTTCTCGAAGACTCCCAGAATCGATTGATTCCTTTGTGTCATTATCCAGGATTCGGCGTTGTATAGCAAAAATGGTAGAATCAGTGTCTGGTGTCTGGCTTTGTCCTTAAATCGCTTGTGTAGCTTATAGATGCAGCTTTGCTTGATCGTCCCATGATTTCCAGGCTGGTTGTATTACTTTTGTTTACGACGGATCCAACGTAGACAAAATTTTCACATTTTTGCCTATTTTTAGGTCTAAGGCCACATTGACAAGGTCTAAGCAGGTTCGCTAGGTAAGCTTCAGTCTTTTACGTAACACACTAGACAGGACCTTGTATGCAATGTGTGAATGTCTGATTCCGAGATAGTTTGTACACACACTTGGATCGCCTTTCTTAAGCACAAGACATAGAACATTCTTCTTCGGGCATGCATTCCTTTAGCCAAATTATGTTTATGAGCTGGTGCATGCACGTTGTGACCTCATCGCTGACGGCCTTAAACTGCTATGCCGGCATCCATCGGTTCCCGCAGCGTTATTGTTTGCGATCTCGATTTAGCTCATTTTCGATGATTGGTGAGATTTCGTCACTTATGCTACCTTCGGGAACGGGCAGAATAATATTTGCAGGTCACTCTTTCGTCTCGTTCCTCTTTATTCCTCCTTTCTTTATACCGCTCCGTAACAGCTCGAGTTACTATTTGCTAGTATTTTGTAGCATCCATTTAGTCTCATAGTGCGCGGTGTGCGCTTGTCTGAGCGAAGTTTTTTTATAACCCAGTACGGTCGTTGCCGGCAGAGGTCATAGAGTTCGAAATATGTGTATCGGTAACACCAGAATTCAAAGAGTTTGTTAGAAGTAATTGAGAGAGTTGGTTGGTGTAGGCATTGGCTATTACTTTTTAGCATTAAAATCTCTCACAACGACGTTAATGTCAAGATCAGGGCAGCGGTCATAAATTTCCTCCAGGCGCTCGCAGAATGCATATTTAATGTCCTCGCCATTGTGTTCCATCGGAGAGTGATGTAAAAAAAATCAAACTTACCTGCCTCAACTTTCTTTATATCCATCCTGCGCCAATTTAAAAAATATTTTTACTACATTTGTTATATTTTAGTTTCATAAACATTTATTTTGTTGTATTTAGATTTATCTTGTGCATATTTTAAAACTATATTCATTTACTTTTTCACAAATGTAGTTTCCTTTGTGGTAGCTTTTTGCACTGGCTCGATTTTGTCCCATTACTAAATATTATATAATGTTTTCAATTTCACTGTTTTAGTAGAGAATTTGTATTTTATTTGTATTTTAATTGCCATTTTTTGTTTGCTGTTTTTTATGGATTTTTTCGCCGGTGCAGCCTATTTTTTTTAAATTTTATTGTTTCGTTAGCTAGCAACAGGATTAAAGTTTTCGTCCTTTTGTCCTTTTTATTGATGTAATTTTCAAGCACCTAACCGAAAAGAGAGCCGATAAATAAATGAAGAGCTATAAATAAGTTGCATCAATAATAGCCACAAAACTAAAACACCAAGCTAGGCAAAATAAAAAAAAGCTCTCACTTTAGACATAAAGCTGGTAAAAAATTCCATGCGAAATTTTGTGACTATTTTTTGTCTTCTCAAATCTATCAATTTAGCCAATTAAAATAGCATCTCTCAAATATCTTTTGTTTATCCCATCTGGAATATTCGGTTCTAACGATTTGCTGTGAATTAACTTTAATTAGGGAATCTGTTTGAAACAACCATAAACATGTTTGTGAAAGATCTCATTTACAGTGCTTCGATATTTAAAGTTTTCCATCAGCGCTGCCGCAGCTTTCCTGTTTCTGTGGAATACTTGAGTAACGGAAAAATTCTATAAGACGAATGAGATAAATTTAAACAAGTTGTTATTGTAATAGATTTATTGCTGATAATAAATAATACTTTCTTGCCACCTATATAAATGGAAACATCGAAAACAAATGGTTAAGGCAGTGGAAACTCTATTCAATAGATCAATTAATATCACGTTTATGAGCACACACGTTTTGCCAAATATCAATGAATCGTAAAAACATTATGAATTTTATTAATGTATCATTAGCAAAATTTATCAAAGAAAAAACACTTCACAATCAAAAAGAACGACAAAATGGCTAGAAGTTTGAAAACATTTCTTTTATACTTTCTTGCCGCATATTTCAATGGTAAACAAAAACAAAAGACTTAAGAAACAAACTTGAAATGATTTAGTCTTGCATGGCTACCGGGTTTCTCAGTGCCTACCGAGTTGGTACAGGAAACTCCAAAAAAATATCACGTTTTTGCATGAACAAATAACTAATGGCAAACATGAATGAATAATAAAAAGGTAAAGAAAGTTTTGTTTAGCAATATTAAGATAAAAAGTATATTCCATATGGAAAAAAATTAAAAATGGATTGAAATCCAAAAAAAAAAAAAAATTGACACTTATTATTAGAGATGGGCACTCGGCACGTGATTGGCGTGAATCACGCGTGAATGTGAGTAAGTTGGAAATTTGCTCACGTGAGCGTGCGTGAACGTGAGCATCAAAAATATCTTGGTGCATGAGCTTGCGTGAGTGCATACTTTGCGTGAATCACGCTAGTCACGCAAAGCAAAAAAAAGCGCTTAACACAGAATTGGTTATTTGCATTTGGGATTACATTGATAAAGATTCAAATTTTTGTGTGAATGTTTTAGGAAATCGTGACTTTATTCTTAGTAATATTAATAATAACACTATGTGACAGTCAGTTGGAACTTGAGGAGTGACCTAGTGCATGTTGTAGGTCTGGTCGAGTACAACATGACCCTATATACCAAAACCCTTAATATCTTGACTCAAGGGTAAACACCCGGTTTTTCGGACCTTTCCCCACTTATAAAAGCTTGCAAAAAACTAGTCGGATACTTTACACGCTCAGAACTAAACAACAAACCCAGTAAATCGTTAAAACATCTTTGGAGGGAATACTATGAAGTAACACTGTTCAAAAAGGCTTTTTTTCTTGTGTTGAATTATGTGTTCCTAAGAGTTTTTGACATGGGAAATTCAATTACGAAATAAGAATTTCCATTAATAACACTATGACACAATTTGATGGTCATTGTCTCGGGGGTGAACCAAACCAATATCAAACGATAGCATTTGACCTCAGTCACAAAACCCTAAACTCCACAATGCCACAATTTTTGTGTACAGTGGGTTAAAATTGAATTTTTTTAGTCAAAAGTCAAATAAAAGAAAATGAACAATCATGTGTAAAAATAGGTTTGGGATAGTTCATATCTGCGGAGACATACATTAAAATTTTCAGAGGAACATTTCATCAGAACATTTGAACCCTCCAGCTCCTACCCTTAGGATGAATTTTGAAAAACAACTTAAAAGTCAAATTTCTCAAAATGTTCAAAATGAAATATTCCCCCGAGGACTTTTCCCTCCGGTGCGTTCTCATTAACTTTGAGATGCTTTCTTCCCTTAAGGTTTGTGATGATAGAGGAGAAGACACAGCAAAGGGCGCTGACGAGACATTGTGGTTAATTTCGAAATGACGTCATACGCCTAAGCTGCTGTTAACATAATACATTTCGGCACTGATAATGATGGTTTGGCAACCATCGAAATAGCTATCTGCCCTGCCAGCTGTCAACATAATAAACTCTTGTAAAACAAATTCTATTAGCGATAATAGAAAATAGATCTCAAACCGAACAATGAAAAACATATTCATATTTCTGCACAGATCGACAATAACAAACAAGAGAATAAAATTATTATATTTTATTTTGATGTTATGTATTCATGAAATCTTTAATTTTATGAACACCCAAAAATTTTCGAAATCAGTGAGCCCCTTGGATAAAGGTGTCATCAGTTTTTGTCCAACAGCTATCTCATACTTCATGATAGCGCTAAACTATATTCGGTAATAATGTAACTGGGAGTTTTACGCACAAATATTATAAACAATGTATGCCAAAAATATCACTTATTTCTGCATATTTTTTTAAAAAATTGAGGAAGAGATTATTTATTTTCACTTTTTGCAGCATAACTTTGTTCACTAATAATGTTCCTCAAATTGTAACGTTGAACGACTTTCGTGAACATATCAATACAATCCGATCGTGTCTAGATACCCTAAATTGCTCATAAAGACTACTATGAGACCGGTATTTCGAACCTTTCCGCACATTTAAGCCAGTAATGTGGTTGAATATCAACCGATTTTAAATTTTTCAGTGGATTTGGAAAGAAGAGACTGCGGCACTTCCTACGGTATATATATTTATTTTGGTGTCTTGTCATATCGTTCGTGTCTTGTCGTTCTGTTTTGCGTCGAAATTGCAATTTTTTTTTTTATTATTTCACTATTTTTTAAGTTTGAAGAAGTTTGTAGCAACTATTTTCTAAGTACACCCTAATGTTTACTATTTTGTTCACAAAATGCATGCTTTCATGAGTGAAACGCATACCGGTTTGTCATATTTGGCGTGAATGTCGTGATTCACGCTCACGTGAACGTGCGTAAGTACAACGTGAGCGTGCGTGAACGTGAGTAGCGAAAAAAATTTTGAGCGTGAGTGACAATTTCAATCACGTGAGCGTGCGTGAACGTGAGTCAAATTTACTCACGTGCCCATCTCTACTTATTATCCGATCAAATATACTAAATGGTAAATTAGAACAGAAGTCATAAATAACAAACTTTAAATACTATGGCCCCATTACTGCTTGTCAGTGGAAACTCTGGGCAATAAACTTTATAATATCACTAGCTTACTTAGCTTCCACTTTCTTCCACGTGGCCTCAGGGTGACATTTGGGTGTCGCTCAAATCGCAAAAACAAAAAACATAGCAGACAACGTGTTAACAATTAAAGGTTCATATATTATATGGAGTATTTCCCTGCCTACTTCTGCTGGAACCGATTCATCTGCTTGTGTCATTACCCAGGATTCTGCGGAATACATCAAGAATCGTTGCTTAGCCTGTAATTGCATCTATTTGCAAGAAGGATTCTTCTCCGTATTTCAAGGCTGACGCTCGATGTTAATAAATGAATGGTCAGAAGCAATAGGAAAAAATTGTTTGTGTTTACTGTAGATTTCCTCATTATCATCTCCATAACAATGTTAAGGAGGTCACACGATAGGCTGTCGTCTTTGCTTAGGCTCAGTAAATTTCTCGCCAATTTTCACTAAAGACTTCGTGTCAGTCGGGGTTATTCCGACTTCGAAGAGTTTCTGCCGTATCGGGCTGTCGAAGGCAGCTTTATAGTTGATGAAAAGGTATTATGTGCCAATCTGTATCTCTTAAATCTTTTCTTGGATTTGCCGCAGTGTAAATTTCTGGCCACTTGTTAATTAATCAGGTCTAAAGCCACATTGACAGGGCCCAATCAGGTTGGATAGTACTAGCTCAGATAACGCACTCGTCGAGATCTTATAGCTTTAGGTAAAAGGCTGATTCGGCAAAAGTTGGGGCTCATACTTAGATCACATTTTTTTTCCGCACAGGCTGTTTTATTATTTTTAAGCCGCAAACCAATTGGCTTCATACCTCTACGTGCGGCGCCGTTTGAAACCAGCAGTTGCTGGATGTGTTCTCTCCATATATGCAGCACACTTTGAGTATTTGCATATCCAAGCAAGGTTGTTGTGGCTGTTGCTATAGAATGTATATAGTTTTGGGAAAGGTGGTAGGACTAGGCAATTTTTTACTATGCTTGTATTATTGCTGTCGATGTAAAGGGTGTTACTATTTAACAAGAATCCCTCGTTAAGATGAAATATAATGATCGGCCTTCGTTGTGTATCACTGATTGCATATGATATTTGCAATGTCTCCAGTTGGTAAAAAGTGATATATAAGATAATTTGTGTGTATGTGGTTGTATCAGGCGAAAAGGTAAGAAGCAATATTGTTTTGAAGCACGGTAGCGAGACCGATTTTCTATAATATTACTTGCCGATAGCAGCTCAAATATAGTCATCCCTGATAGAGAGGACTGAAAAGCTGCCATACCTTTCGGGGGGCTATCTATCTTCAATAGTGGCTCAAAAATGGACATCGAAGCAGGATCAGGGATCTACCGCGAGGATCTCAGTTAAAGTACACTTTCGATTGAATGACGATTGCAGTGTTTTTCTGTCGGTAATCTTTGCCATTATAAAATAAACGGGGAAAAATTGGCAATAAATTGGGAGGAAGCCATGACAATTTTTGTGGCTATTAAAGGCTATTGAATCAAATGTTATAATGTTACATGACTGGTGCACAGATGCCGAAAGGCGCTTCCAACACTGTCAGGTAATAGTGTTCGTCTCTGCTGGGTCACCTAGATTCATTGATATAAGAGGGAAGATGAACGTGCCTCATGCAATATGGAAAATTTAATAAAATTCTTTAATGGTTTGAGCTGGCTGACGGGCAGAAGACCATAGTGTTCCCATGAATGTCATGCCTAATCTCACTACTTTATCTAAGTATATAAGTTGATGAGAGAAAGCTGATAATAATACATGGAACATTTCTTACTTTCACTCTGAATTATCTTTCTTTTTCGAAATCTATCAATATTTCTATTAATCTTGACTAATTCTGTTATACTCTATTTCATTTTCATATAAGACAATCACAATCTACCGTAATGGCCTCTGAGTGGTGCAATTACAAAATCTCACGACTGAGTATTTACTTCTCTTCAACCTAACCTAACATATCAGTTAGTTGTGTTAATGTCCGGCTTAAATTCAATTGTCCAAATCTTTCCCGCAATGGGGTCTTCTCTAGGAGACCTAACAGAACCACCAGTGGACCTCTTCCTGGCTCTGCGGTGGCGAAAAGAGGGAGCTCTCAAACTAAATGTTTGTGTAATTGTCCGGTTGGTAAAATGCTTGTATTTCGAAAAATTCCATAGTGAAAACACTAGACAATTAACAAATAATATTAGTTTAAATTTTCACCAATAGCATTCTATTATCTGACCATCTCGTACATGTCTTCCTCTGCAAGAGTGACATCTTACACGACTTACAGTGCAAGCTCTTGGAGCCTGATGATACTAATGTCTTACACAGTATAACATTTTTCAGCTCATTGATTTGGGATTCAATTGTGAGAACTGCACGTAAACGTAGCCCCAAAAAGAAGAATTTCTGCATCATTCATTTTGTCAAGTTACATGCCATAATAATTTAATATCGATTTGAAGAATTCGTGTAGGTGAATTTGTCACGTTTTAGGCTCTTTTGTTATATTGTTATATGGTGGCGTATGATTATCATATATAATATTCCACATGAATCATACGGCAAGGAGTACAACAGTTTAATTGTAACTGCTACAAAACTTGACAAAACGAATGATGCAGAGCTTCTTCTTTTTGGGGCTACTTTTACGTGCAGTTCTCGGAATTGAGTCCCAAAATCATGTGTTGTACTGTGTTATATTTCTGCACTTTTTCACCTTGGGCTCCAGGAACTTACACAATTACCTCGGCTTTTGTCTGACGAACACTTTAAGTGGCAGATGCCACTTTACTGTGAAAAAGCTTGATCTAAAGAATCAATAAAAATGATTGACTCGTCAATACGCCACCTTCACATTCTGTCTGTCATCAAAGGATTTCTTCAACATAGTTTAACAATTAAAAGAAAACTCATTTGTTTAAATTTGTTTTATGAATTTATATATTTTATATCAAATAACTTATAGAATAATATTACAGGTATGTATTTTTGTGTATTTTTTTTTTTTAATTTAGCTTAAATAACTCTTCTATATATACATAATCATATTATAAATATATCTTATAGACTAGAAATGTATTTACACTATATATAACAAAACATCCTAAAAATCAGTCTGTACTCTCTATTTCAAAAGTTCAGTATCGGCAGTTTTAATCATATCACTGTTCTTAACTTAACCAAAGAAATTGGGCACAAAAAGCTTCTTGCGTTTAGTTTTTGTCTGCTTATAACGCACCAGAGGAGTGAATTTCACTCCACTAGGCAAATTAGCTGGAGAGTTGCCGCCAGCGAAATCTTGTCGCCTTTGACCATCAAGTTGAACTTGGGGCCGCACCGGTGTTACAGAGCCATTGTCCACATAATAATAGCCACGTTTTAAATTATCAAGTGAAGATGTATCGGCACGGCGTACGGGTTGTTGTTGACGGTATGTAAGATAGTAATCGTCATCGAAATCGCCAATAGAGTCCACTGGTCTTTGAATGTAACGATCAAAATCATCAAATATGGGTTGTGAAGAGATTTCAGCGATGAGAGCGAGCAATAGCGTAAGCAGTAGGGAGATGTAGGTGATGAGGTGCTGTAAAGAGAGAGAGAGAGAGAGAATAAGGAGAGATATTATTAGTTAGGTTGTACAGATATGAGTAATTTGTATGGATTTGGAACTAAATACTAGTAATACTGTTCCTATGTTCCTATATTGAATTTTGAGTTATAAGAAGAGCTTTAATATGTTCATGTGAGTTTATAGTGTCATGCTACATATGTAACTTCGCGTGATTAAACTATCATCCTACGGTCCGTCATGTGCGGTAGTCAAGAATACTTTGCAGCAATAAGAATGTGATTTTATCCTTTTGAAGTACAACAATTTGTAAATGTCAATGTATATTTCTAAGCTATTTAAGTTTCGTATAGCAATATTCATAGCCAAATTTCATAAGCTTCTTTGGATAATCGGAAAAATGTTATCATTTTTGGCAAATTTGAAAAAATGTGGTTTGTTAGCTAATGTACATCTTTTGAACAAGATGATGATATTCTTTAAGATTAAAATTCTTTAAATTAATCCTTAGAACTGGAATTCTTAGATGAATTTGGTTACAATTTTAACTCTTCCTTTGGTATCATAAGTTTTTTTTAAATAATATTTAATTCCAATATATTCTGCAAAAAGCAGCAGAATTTTCCTTTGCTAACAAGGAAAAGGAATTAACAAAAAACTTTAAAATTTGTACACCTCTAACAGCAATTATTAGTTTCCTCAATTTAATTTCAGAGCTGAGATCTTGGTGTATAAAACTAGATTTTATGTTTTAATTCTAACTTAGAATCACAAACTCTATTAATCATGATATACATGCACTTTTTAATATTCACTCTTGACTTTACAATGCAATGTTAAGTAAGCTTTTATTTAAATCACTGCATATTTTCCAAATATGTCGATTCACGAGCAATAACTCACCATAGAATCCATTTCTAAAGATGTCTTGTAACCGTTGTTGTATTTCTTTATATATTTTGATTATAACTTTTATATATTTTGTATTATTTATGTTTAATATCCGTTTTGTAAATCTTTCACTTATAATCCTTTTAATTTCACCATCTAATAGATGAATTGCGTATTTTCAGCTTTCTTCTTCTTCTTAAAAACTTTAAATTTTAATCCGTTGTGTTGTGAGTCTGGAAGTCTGTGGGCTTCTGTCATTTGAATATCAAACAAGTGCAGCTTTTATATTAAATGAAAAACCACAAATTGTTGCCAAAAACAAAATATGTTCACATTTCATAATTGAGAATGTACATTTGTATATTTTCACACTAATGTGTGAAATTATCCACATGGGATATACAGAGCCAAAGTCGAACCTAACGACACGATCAATTGCTCCCATTCAGGAATTTAATTGTGTGTGTGCGAATATAGTGATAGATTCATATGTCGCCCCCCCGCTGCCCACCCCTGCAAATGGAAAAAAGAAAGCAAAACAAAATAAATAAAAAAAAAAAAAAAAAATATTACGCCAAATAATATAGATATCTCATCATTTGCAGACATATTTTCCTTAAGGTCAAAGCGTTGAGTCATCTGAATGTCTAGCCACATAATTTTTATGTAACCGATATCTTCGAGGCTCAAATTGTGCTAAACTGTTGTGAAAAATTGTCGCTTTGAGTCATCGTATTTTAATTAGATACTCGTTCGATAGACAGAGGCTAGACTATGGACAGGAAATTTTTTTTATGATGATGAATCATTGGGATAGTTGTATAGGGAATAATTTAAATAATAATCGATTACTATTTAAACTGCATGTTTTAATAAGTGTTGTTAACGCCATCTGCGAGGTTTCACAATATATGAAGTTCGTGTTCTAAGTCTTTTGTTTTGAGTTCAACCATCTGTTGTAGAGTTATAATACCATACAGATTCTTTGCAAACTGTATTTGTTTAAATATCAGGATATGTTTTTCGTGCAATTCGCACAGCATATAGTGTGCCCGAACATTCTGTCGATTTCACTATTCGCAAAAGCATCGGCATATTTGAGTTTTAGTGTATTTCATTGGACGATATCAATCACATAATCACACGACCGTATCAATCACATCCATTCCGTAGAGTGGAGTCTATAGCGGCTGTAGCGTAGAGTGCAGCGAAAGATTATGACCAAAAAAGTCGACGACATGCGCAGCATCTTGTCCTATCGTATGCAAGAACTTGGCCACTTTTACGCAGTGGATGTCTAAATGGTGCGATACACTTATGATTAACTCTTTCAGGGTTTATGTGAAGACTTCCCCGATAAGGCAGCTATGATTGATGTCTTGGAATACAACATTACTCTCGGTAGCAATAATGGATTGAATGGATAGAATAATATTTAAAAAAATTATCTTTCAAAACAAAACGTCATAGACTGTTTTTTTTTTGGCTCACAACAAAGTTTTCGGCTAATGGAAAAGTGATGCGAATACAAACATCATATTTGTGCACAAAGCCAATCCCATCCAAATGGCAACCTCACCCACTGTCTCTTGTAAAGACGATGACAACTTTTGAAATGAAAACAAGGACAAGAATTGGAACCTGGAATGTAAGGATGCTCTCAGAATCATCTCGCCTGGCACAACAACTACAATCTTACAAAATTCGAACTGCAGGTGTCTGTGATATTCGATGAATTGACTCAGGAGAATTTATTACGGGAACCGACTTCACTTTCTATTCCTCTATTCAGGCAAAAGATGAACTTAGGGGTAGTGATGTTGGTTTCTTGGTATTCCGTACAGCAAGAAGGGCGATGATTGAACGGAAACCCTACCTCGACCGAAACATCACAATGAGATTTCGAAGTAGAGCTCGAAATTTGTATCTATGTATCTATTGTTACGCCCCAACACAATCTGCTGAAACGACGGTCAAAATTGAATTCTATGGGCTTTTAGGCAAGGTTATTTCCAAAAAAATGTATCCGGTCGTAAAATGATGATTAAAACACGCGACTATCATGCGGGAGATCCCAAGTTCGATTCCCATCTCTAGTTATCTACAGTTTTTCTTTCATTGCCGGTCCCTTCGATGTTGTCGACAGCAACTTCGTAGTGTACTGCCGATTCAATCGGCATGTCTATTAAAAGCCTCTTAAACAGTGACGTTTGCATTTGTCGATAAACAAGTTGGTGTCGTTAGTTGTAAATCTAAAAATAGAAAGTTATCCCATATATCATTCATGGGGTGTAAAGGGAAATTAACACAGTACAACACATGATTTTGGGACTCAACTCAAAAAAGAAATTCTGCATTATTCGTTCTGTCAAGTTAGATGCCATACTAATTATATATCGATTTGAAGTTAGTAAGTATCGTATAGGGGAATTTGTCAGGTTTTAGGTTCTTTTGTTTGACTTAACTTTGGCATGTAACTTAACAAAACGAATGATACAGAACTTCTTCTTTTTAGGGCTGCTTTCATTGTGTAAGTTTTTTATTTATTTCCAAAGCACAATGAGGAGACATTGATATAATAATGGGAGATTTTAACGCACAAGCGTAGAGACAATAATGTTTCAACATGCCCTTGGCCGAATGACGAATAACAGAGAACTTCTGCGGGATACATGTTATACCACTAACCTTGTCATTGGTGGTATAGTTTTCCCTTTCCCAAGAATATATAAAGCGATATATATGGAGAATCAAATATACTATACATATACCATCATATACCATATACCGACTTACATATACCATCACACTCAGTACAACAAAAACATTTCTATTATACTGATATTATTACTCGATTTCTAAAGCGGGCGGAGTGGTACATTTGTATGGGAGATACCAGAAGAGGCGTGTCTAGACTTCCAGATTATTTCTCCAAAACTTTATCCTATTATAGCTTTACTAAATACAGAATTTGGGCACTATCGCGTTGGTTGTCTTGATATTATTACACGTTTTCTAAAGTGGGTGGAATGGTACATTTGTATGGAAGGTACCATAAGGGGCGTGGCTTGACTTAACATTTTTTCCACCAAAACTTTATATTGTTATAGCTTAACAAAATACATAATTTGGGCACGATCGTGTCGAGTGTATTGATATTATTACTCCATATCTAAAGTGGGCGGAGTGGTACATTTGTATGGGAGGTACAAGAAGAGGCGTGTCTAGACTTCCAGATTTTTTCTCCAAAACTCTATCCTGCTTAAGCTTTACTAAATCCAGAATTTTGGCACGATCGTGTTAGGTCTTTTAATAATATTAGTCGAATATTAAAGTGGGCGGAACCAGATGTGTATGGAAGGTACCAGATGGGGCGTGGCTAAACTTCCAGTTTTTTTTCTCAAAACTGTATCCTGCTATATTTCTACTAAATAAAGAATTTGAGTACGATCGCGTTGGATTTATTGATATTATTACTCCATCTCTAAAGTGGGCGAAAAGGTACATTTGTATGGGAGGTACCAGAAAGGGCGTGGCTAGACTTCCAATTTTTTTTTTCAAAACTTTATCCTGTTATAGCTTTGCAAAGTACAGAATTTGGGTACGATCCCGTTGAGTGTATTAATATTATTACTCGATTTTTTAAGTGGCGGAATGATGTATTTGTATAGCCCATTTCCAATAGCGTTAGTAGTTTTGGGGAAATTATAACTCCTGCAAAATTTCAAAACATTTGGTTGCGTCTTTCGAAAGTTATCGTGCGCACCAGCCGCACAGACAGACGGACATGGCTCAATCGACTTAAAATGTCATGAATCGAATTTGGTTCAAAGAAACCTAGGGTCTAAAGTGACTCCTTCTATGTGTTACACTTTTGGGTCGTATCAAATGATATATACCCTTATCCCTCAGGGTGATGGTAAAAAAATGCCGTGGGACACTTCTGAACGTCCGCAGCGAAAGATGACGCATACTCCGTTTCAAAGTTGCAGCAACCTGATACAACCCATTCTTGTACTAAGGAATTACTTACTTACTTAGTTGGCACTTCTTTGCAATGATATTGGGTTATATACCGCAGGTAGACAAATATTATAAGCCGTTCTTCTCAACCTGGTTTTACCAACGAAGTTTTGGTCGCCCTCTTCTGCGCCGTCCACTGAGTTCATTGTCGAAGACTTTTCGAGCTAGAGAATTTTCGTCCATGCCTACAACATGACCTAGCCAACACAACCGCTGCGCCTTAATGCATCTGACCACGTCAATGTCAGTGTACAGCTCATGTTTCAAACGACGCCGATACTTTCCGTGAACGATGATGAACCCGTATATTTTATGGAGTATTTTTTCTCTCTACTGCCAGAACCGATTCATCTGCTTGTGTAATAACACAGGATTCTGAACCATATATCGAGACTGGTAAAAACAGTATCTGGTATACCTGGATTTTTGTTCGCGTCTGTCGTTAAATTGTTTACTTAGTCCGTAGTTGCATTTATTAGTAGTCCGAATTCTTAAGCGGATTTCGAGGCTAACATTATTTGATTTGTTGATGGCGGAGCATAGGTAGACAAAATCATCTACCACCTCGAAATTATAGTTGTTAACGTTCAAACAGTTTTCCAAACGGGGAAATTTCTTTATTTGTAGAAACTAATAACTTTGTTTTGCCTTCGTTTACCGTTATACACATTTTCGCTGATTCCTTCTGTATACTTGAGAAGACTGCAGTCAGATCCCGCAGTTTTCGACTGATGATGTCAACATCATCAGCGTACGCGAGTAGCATTTGGCTTTTGTTGAATATCGTGCCACTCGTATTTACTGCAGCTTTCCTCATTATCTTCTTGATCACTATGTTGAATAGGTAACACGATAGGCCGTCGCCATGTTTTAGGCCCCATCTGGTATAGAATGGCTCTGTAAGATCCTTGCCAATCTTCACTGAAGACTTTGTGTCAGTCAGCGTTATTCCGCAAAGGCGTATCCGTTGAAATACAAAACTCAGTCATGGCTTCGAATAATTTCTGCCGTATCGGACTGTCGAAGGCAGTCGACGAAAAGATGGGACGTGTCGATCTGTTTCTCTTGTGTCTTTTCCAGTATTTGCCGAAGTGTAAATATCTGGTTAGTTGTTGATTTACCAGGTCTAAAGCCATACTGGTAAGGCCCGATCAGGTTGGATCACACTGGCTTTATTCTTTCACGTGCTCTGCCTTCTGGAACCAGCAGTTGCTGGAAGTGTTCTCTTCATATATGCAGCACACTCTGCGTATGTGTAACCAGATTTCCATCCTTCTCTTGTAAGGATACCGTAGCCTTTTGTTTTTACTTTCTGGTAAAATTTTCGGGCCTCACTTCTATTCCTGTATCGCTTATGTCCTCATTCCCCGGTTCCTTCATTTGACGTTTTTTTTCGCTTAATTAGCTGTCTCTCCTATTTTACTGTCTCCTTGTGCCGTTCCCTAACGTTTACAATTGGCTATAGCGTTGCCCTATAAGCAGCATCCCGTTCCTCAGACGCTATGTGACATTCTTCACCGTACCAGTATTCGTCTGAGCGCCGTTTTTCACATCCTAGCACGGTTGTTGCGGTGGTTGCCATGGAATGCGAAATATGCTGCCACTGTGTATCGGGAACTTCAGAAGTAAAGGCGTTGTGCCGTAGTAGTTGGGAGAGCTGGTTGGAGTAGGCAGTGGCTATCTATGGGGTTTGCAGCTTCGTGATGTCCAGCTTTCTTTGTGTTTCGTTACGTGAGTTTTTCGCTCTGCTCAATTTTGTGCGCACCTTGGCCAAGGGCGTAGCCAGGATCCCAGCCAGGGGGGGGCTGAAGGTTTTCTGGTTTTTTTCTAACTTATTTTTAAAACAAAAAAAAATAAAAGTTTAACTACATAATAAAAAATAAGTACATAATGATAATAGTATATAAAACATATAACAAAAAGAAATACATTTATTAGAAAGAATTAAAATTAAAGATCTCATGTTTTTCAGTATCATAAACGTAAATTTGTAATTATCTTAACCATTTTGTTTTCATGTGTATTTGTAATTCTTCAGACGAACTTTGTTGAGTTTTTTCCATGTAAGTTATGTGTCTTTATAATAAAAAGCCAAATAGATTGTAGAATCATCGGCTGTCCAGAGCCGGTCACATCGCGCATTTGCGAGAAGATTGACAAAACTTCAAAAAACGTCATTTTTGTCTGAAAAGAACAAGTAACTTAAATGGCGTTGCTTTTGGAGGTGGTAATTTATACTCTTTAGATTCCCTGTAACATACCAAAAATAAGTACCATTTAACCTCTTAAACAAAACTTCAAAATTTCTTTTTGAGACATTTTTCTAAATAATTTGTCATAACTCGAAAGCCACTTGTTTGAAATTTCGAAGTTTTAAAAGGCCCGAATAATGATAATACCGTTACCATCCCTCAGGCCAAACGGTTTAAGCTATCACCGTGAAAATCTATATAAGCAATATTTTTAGAGAACTAGAGAGCAGCGTGAAGGAATAAAACTGGTGCAATCACCGAGACCAAACGGATTAAGGTAGAATCGCGAAAGTCGGTGTGGGATATTTCGAATTTTGTAGTTTTAGGGTGAAAAGAGACCGAAAAGGGGATAAAACTGTAACCATCACCCGGATCAAATGTTAATGGTAGAATTGCGAAAATTAGGGTGTTCTTATTTTATTCTTATTTTATTGGGCAAGTTAGTTTTTCAAAATTCCTACTTTTATGGAAGAAATGTTGGAAAAGGGATAAAAATGGTACAATCAGCCAAATTGGTACATACATGGGCATATTCGCCCCAAATTAGAAGGGATTTCTTAAAAAAAAATTTCGAAATTCGTACTTTTGGTATTAAAAATGAGAGAAATATAATCGCCGCTAAGACCAAACGGCCAATAGCGAGATTGAGGGAAATATTTATTTTAAAGAGAAGTTATGCGATGTTTACAAGAAAGTAGCGGCGGTGTAATGTAGAAATGGAAAATTTGGTGTGAATATTCCGTTAAAAAAAACTCAACACAGTTTTACCCTAATAACATTGACTTTAGCTACTGTTCAGCGATTTGCCATGACTTTTGTTGTCTTTATTAAGAAATTTACCAAAAATATTAGATGAAATACACTTCCCCATAATTTCCTATCGACCCTCTTATGAAATGAATTATTTAGTTGAATGTCAAATATTTCTTTAAGTCCTGTCAATTGTTCTTCTACTTTTCCTTTGTATTCCATTGTCCAGCTTGGGAAGACATATTAAATAATAAAAAAACACTTGAATTTATACCCGAAACTACCGGCCTTATAATTTTTCTCGTGCGATCTTTATATTTTAAAACAGCCCCATTTTGTTGGTTTCAACTTTAATTAAAAAGTTTGAGACAGCCGTAAAAACTATTACGGAAATACAACTACTAAAAGATTTTTGAATACATAGAAGAAATAGGCATGGCACTAAATCAGACTATTAAATATTCTGACCATACGACTAGAAAGATCTAGAATCATTTTTTTCACGTTTGTTACTAAGAACAAAATTCGCATACAAGAGGGTATTATAGGGTGGGTCAATAAAAAAAAGTTTCGCCGGTCTCATCCTAGTATGAAAGACAATTTAAAGAAAAATTCAAAAAAAATATTCATAGGCGAACAACTTTTACTAAATATAACTGAGCCAGCTAGCCAGCTAGCCAGCTAGACCGACGAACATAGCTCAAGTCTGTTATACAAGTCTGTAAACGTTTGGTTTTACTATCTCATATAGTTAAGGCTCCACAAGTAGGTAATAATACCTTTACTTAAAAATAAGTTAATTTAACTTAAGTTCAGTTAAAGGTTATAGGGTAAGAGTAATGAGCAGTCAGTTGACCTTACTGAACTTTCTGCACTGGTTTATATTAATTTCCATATTTTACAACTCCATGTAGTGTATACAAAAATAATGTAATTGTGTTACAAAATTGTATAAATATAAAAATTTTTTAATATAGTTTCCAATCTGTAGGGGGGGGCAGCTGCCCCCCCCTGCTCCTACCTGGCTACGCCCTTGACCTTGGCTGCAACCTGGAAATGATCGCAGCATAATCCACGTCGAAAGTTGTGAAAAATGATCGCACGAAAATGCTCACGTGTCAATTCCATTTTTTTAACGGAATTGAATTGTTCAAAGCTCTGTAAGTTTAACAATTCACGATTAAATGACAACACGTTCTGAGTGATGTTATGCTAAAAAATGTCAACCTTTCCAATGGAAATATCAGATTGCACCTGGCAACACTTATTGTTGCCTAGGCCAGAAATATATATAGCAGCCCTCGTATTAGCACCACGGCTCACAAGCACATCAATGACACTAGATGTATGCCTGCCATCAATTACCACATGATCAATTTGATTTTTGGTGTTTTGATCGAGGGATAGTCAAGTTGCCTTGAGGATAACTTTGTGCTGGACTCTGGTTCCACTCACTACCGTGTCGGTATGCAGGCTGAATTTACCGATCGATGGACTAAGAACATTTTCAATTCCTATTTTTGCATTAAAGTCTCCAACAATTTTAATGTCGTGGCTAGGACAGTGGTCGTATGTTTCATCTAGGCGCTCGATTAAAAGTTTGTTCAAGCCCACCGTGGTCGGGTCATGAGCACAAATCAGCGTCGAAATATTTTGCCTTGATGCGGATTGTGGTTGTTTGATCACTAACAAGATTGAACTGCTTGACAAAATTTCTGAACCTTTCGCCAATTAAACCAGTAACAAAGTTTCAGTTGGGCAACCCGACTTACATATACCCTCAGTAAACTATCAAATTTTCTGTTATATTGATACTATTATTCGATTTCTAAAGTGGGCGGAGTGGTACATTTGTATGTTATGTGAGGTACCAGAAGGGGCGCGGCTGGACTTCCAATTTATTTTCCAAAACTTTATCCTGTTATAGCTTAATTATTATGCTTGCGGTGGCAGTCAACATTTGGGGGGTTCCGTTTGTTACATTTTCTTTTTCATGTTTTCATAGCCAGTAAAGGACCTGAAGGCGGTTGGCTAGCCCAATCATCAGAGGTCGTCGCTCACTACCTGCCACTATTCATGCTAAAAAACTATGACGAACAATGTTGCCCAGGTGCCACCACGAAGGAGGTTGTGAGCCGACTTGATAGGCAAGATTTACTTTACATCCCCAACTGTTAAATGCTTTAAATTCAATTTTTTGAGCAAAGATTGTATGTAATAAAATATGTTGAAAGATAAATTCAAATAAAACTATATGAAATTGTTGCTTAAAATATAAAAAAATTTATTAGTTTATTTATTTTTTTCAATACAATTAAAATATATATTTTTTTAAGTTTCAGTTAAGGGCAATTAATAAGTTTGGTCAAGGGTAATTATTAGTATAAAAAAATGTGTATACTAAAGAAAATAATAACAATTTAAACGATTTTAAGCCAAATTTTCAAAAAAAAACTTTGTATTTTTTAAATATAAACAATTTGTAATTTGTTTATTTATATTTAACATTATTATATATTTAGGAAGTCAATATTTATTTTTGGCTGAAGCTTTTGCAGCTGCTGACATTTAATCTCAGACGAAAATTTTTACACTATAAAATTAATACATGTAAATGAATCCTATACCCACAAAATCACAAATGGTCTACCACAAAAAATAATAAAGACAAAAATAAAAACAACTCGGAATGTATTTTAGTTCAAACGCACCTAATTGATTTTGGGTGAAATCAATAAACAACTTTTCTTAAAGACCCAAACAAAATGCTTTAATTGACTCAAAGTGGTTGTTGTTTGATATAGAGTAGCTGCACAGCACCACGTACTTCTATAAATAAATATATTAATAAATAAATATATTTAATTGTTTATATTATTGTGTGATTTATTTATATTGTTAAAATATTTAAAATATTTTTCATCATAATATAATTTTCCACTACCAAAAGTCAGCCATGCGTAATAACAGACGATTGAGTTTGTTTCCTAGATCTTTTGTTTTCTACATAACACCTCTGCATACACACTTAAGACCAGTTAACGAAAAGAAATTACTGAAGAGCTCGTATACAGTGAGAAAATAACAATTTTGATTGTGCTACTTACTCTGAATAACAAAATAAATAAAGTGGCACGCTCATAAATAATAAAATGAAAGATGACCAGTGTTCATGCAAATACAAAATTTTATTGATATTTGTAAAGTGTATTTGTATAAGAAATATTGTCACAACCGCCATCTGGTTTTATGTAAATGTGCTTATGTTTGGTTAAGAAAGGCAATAAATTGCCCCAAGAAATATATGTATATCGTTTTTTGTTATGTAGCATTGTATGTTCTTTATGCACATTTGCATATAATAATAGTATGTGTTAAAAACACTTATCATTTATTACCACATTTTCCACTATCACAACAATCAGACACTTCACTCTCTCACCATCAGCGTCTAGTCATGCGTATCAAGTTTGTTTCCTACGACTTTTGGTTTCCCATGTATATGCTAAACTACAAAAGTTCTAATAGCCAATAAACACTTTATAGTGTTCGGTCTCCAGAACTATTAGCTAGCAACGTGAGTGGTGTAGCAGTAGTCTTAAGTCGTATACTTTAAGTCTATGACATAAGTAATTATAGCATAAGTACAAATTGTAGGAACATAAGATCTGAATTCAACAATAAACAGACACTTATCAATACCATTAAATTATGAGAATATACATATAGAACGTTTTTAATTCTTTTCTGAACGTGTTTACTCCGGAAAAATTTAGTGGGTAGTATGGTAAAAAGATAGAGAAGAGCTTTGTGTATTGAATAGCTGTTTTCCTATCAATATACAGTGGTCAGAGTAACTCATTTGTTTTCTGATTTCAAGGAGAGGACATTTTAAGCCAATTGATAACAAATGTTCGCGTGAGAACCAATAGAGAAAATTCAGTTAGACAAACTGACTGCTTAATAAACCCAAGTGTTTGGTAAGCTCGCATTTATTAAGAAACAGTGGTCTAAAATAGCATTTCATTGTCTTAAAATTGTGTACGGACAAGTATTTTAAGGCTTAATGTCATTAGCATAGGATAACAGAAAGGTATCTATAATAAGCCTCATCATAACCGCATACATTTGGGTAATGTTTAAAAAAACTAACTTAAAAATATAAATTTAGAAAACCTTCACTACATGAATGAGATATGGCAAAGCTTCTTGCATTATTGTGAATTAACACGCTTATATTGTTAGACCCACAAAACGGGACCTACAGTGTAACGACAAATTCGAACATCAGCTAAGGGCGCTGCAGATGAAAGAAATGTACATGACTGAGACAGGAATCAAACCTTTGCCTTCCGCATGATATTTACATGTTCTAACCTTCATTAGGCGATTCAATTGCCAGGCTGTCAGGAAAGTGATTACCAGTCTATGGAAAACTCAGTCACTAATGATTGTGATATTTCTGGTATCAAGATTACAATAGGCTATCAAAAGTGTCCACCCTTTTTAATGTCAGAGGCCCAAAGGTTTTATGACCGCTGATCTACAGAAGAACATTGACATATTAACCCCCCTGATTTTAACAACATTCGGGGCCTATTTGCAGATTTCACACATACCAGCATGATAGACACACCAAAATTGTATATATCCTTAGAGAGAGTAAGGCATACCATACAAGGTTTAGTATGTCGCCACGAAGAAAAGATCCACTTAAACTGCTTTACATTCGATAATCAGTCTTATTAAAAGATCCATAATCTACAGGTTATACAAACTTGCCGACTTCCTGGACATAGCAGGAGCTTTCAACGATATCGAACCTGGATCTGTAATTAACTCAATGGAATAATTGAAGATTTATCCAGCGGTCATCTCACTAATTGGTATATTTTTACACTTAAGACGCATTGAAACTAGTTTAGACGTATCAAATACTCCTCAAGAATGAGTACTCTCTTTACTACTCTGGATATTTATGATAACTACTCTTCTGAACGCGATGGACAAGACGTTCTGCACAACAGTTGTGTATGCGGATGACGTAGCACTAACAGTTATCAACAAGGATCTTCAATTACTCTCTGAGATTTTGTTATCTCCTCTCAAACTTCTGCTAAAATGTTCCATAGGCCGAAGGGAACTTTTATGTGTTGAGGGGAAATATATATATGAGGAGAAATGTGCGAGGAGAAGAAGTATTTTGCGTCTATTTTGTTATTGTAATTTGTGGAAGAGGGTAGGTAGGAAAAAATAACATCCGCTTAGCTCCTAGTGAGCATACATTCCACTTTTAGGCAAGAGGGAGCTGGTAGAGCAATGCTGTAAACCCGAGCAGCAAAGCGGAACTATTCTATTCACTCGAAGATGCAAAATTTCTTTATTTGAAAAACTTAGACTAAATAATGTCGCATTTACACATTCTGATGCAATCAAATACTTCTAACTCATTGGAAATTAAACAGGAACGGCAAAGCGGCAATGGCTATATAATGCTGCAAAAGGGCAATCGGTCTCAACTGGGGAATCAACTCCAAAAACTATAACTTATTATACGTTTTATTAAACCAATCATATTCTACGGATCGGGGCCGGCCGTGGCATGATGGTTAGAACGCGCGACTATAATGCGAGTGATCCATGTTTCGAATTCTGTTTTCAATCATCTACATTTTATATCATCGGCGTCCCCTTCGATGTTGTAGACAGCAACTTCACAGTATAGTTTCGGGTCAATTGACATGTCTAGTAAAAACTTCTGAAACAGTCACGCTCGCATTCGTCGAAAAACAGATAGGTGCTGTTTGTTGTGAGTCAAAAAGCGAACACCGCTATGCGTTTAGACGCCACGAGAGCATTGAAGCCCAAAGACTACAATAATGCTAAAATTCTGGACTTAATCAGTGTGAGGTGTAACACGGATTATAGATCCTGCCCCAAACTTTGAGGAGGCCGTTATGCTAATTTTCACAAACGGCTCGAAATTTCGGAGGAGTTGAATTTGTAACTATAGATCAGGCTATCGGATCACTGTAGCACAGATAAGACTGAAATAAGGGCCATTAAAACAGCCGTAGAAAAAATTCAGTAGGATATTTTACTGATAGTAAAGCGGATATCAGATCCCTTGAACTTGTTCACTTGGGTGGCAGCGAAAATTCAACTTTGAATTTTCGGTAATGCCCGAAGCTTCCATTTTTGATACATCAAGTGGGAGTGGTCTCGCCCATTGGACCCTATTTTTGAAACCGTAATATCTGGAGGACTGTTTCTCAAATCAAATTGTAAATGTGTACGGATGCATTTGGCAGCAATGTTCTTGATCCAAAAAAACCGGATCAGTGGGCGTGGTGTAAACTATTAGAGGTATAAACATGATATTTGGTATGTATTGTTGGTACAAGAATTACAGCCAGGGTGGAAGCAGGCTGTGCCACGCCCCATTTAAAAGAAATCGTTATAGCGGCCATAATAATAGTTTGATTGTCCTGAAAATTTCACAGTATAATAGAGATGTAACTAGTCTATTTAGAACCAAGTTGGCAAAAATGGCCGAAGCGCCGCCTACTCAAGGCAATATTTGACAATTACATATTTGCTAAGAACCTAACTTTTGACCTCTTTGGGCCATGGGAAATAGTTTTCCGATCTTACTCAATTTTCTGTCATGTACGAGTATTTTTTACATCAAGTGGCGCAATATTTTTAAATTTCAGCAAAAAAACTGGTAAGGTTAATAAATTCGACTCAAATACCCTCCACCATTTATAAAAATGGTGATAAAACTGATAATTTGCACTACAGCTATATTTTGTTAAACTTTGTACTGCCCAAAAAGGAAGGTTTGTATGAGAGGTGGGCGTTACTTTTGCCTCTCACATCCATTTTTTTATCAGTAATTTTGTAATTTTGAGCTGAGAATATTGTTATGAAATGTTTAACCCCTGAAAAGATGGCGTTTTGTATGAAAGTAGTTTTTATAGTTTTTGTCCGAAATTGCCCATCTCAAAACTTAACCCCCATTACGAGGGGGTTGATAGCTTTTAAATTAAAGTTGTAATCACAGGGATACACCGACGGACACTCCTAAAAAAGGCGGAGTTTGTATGGAAAATGGGAGTAGTTTTTGTCCGATTAGACTCAATTCAGAACATAACATCCATTTTTGGATATATTTCAGCTCTATATCTCTAAAACAACGCCTCTAATCTGCGACAGACAGACGGACACACCCCACAAAAAAGAGTGTTTTGTAAGTAAGTAGGGAGTAATTTCTGTCCGATTTCGCATATCTCACAACTTAACCTCCGCTTAGATGATAGAGGCTTGTATACCAAACTACAGCTCGATAGCACTTAAATTAAGGCTGTAATCGCAGGGATAGACGGGCGGCTACTCCTAAAAAGGGGGTCTCAAGCACTGGAAGAGTGCGGGAAGAAATAAAACACGTGTGTTCGTTTTGATGGTTCTTAGGGAACTCAATTTATTTAATATAGTTTTTTACAACTAAACATTCTACATTCTTATCTAACCTAAAGTTAACAAAATACATAAAATTTTATTGGCTGATGTTGTTGTAATGTGTACACAAGCGTGGGTCCCTTTTCTTATCAATTTCTAAATTCCCGGAATGATCAAGTAAAGAAGGTACACACATTCTACGCACATTACAACAGCAACAACATATGAAAATACTTCATATTTGTTGACTGTGTGGAACAACAACAAGCAATAGAATCTGTTAATACATAAGATCAGTACATAACTGAACAGGGGTTGTTTGTATGGGAGATAGGAGTAGTTTTTTTCTTTTCAGAAAATAACCTCCGCATAGACAATGGAATCTTGAAAAGCCCAAAAAGGGGGTGTTTTTATTGGAGGTGGGAGTAGTTTTTGTCCCATCTTACTAATCTTAGAACTTAACCTCCGTTTAGAAGATAAAATCTAACTTTCCGAATTTTGGTTCGAAAGCTCTTAAACTAAGAAAGTGATCTCAGGGACAGACCCCCCCAAAAGTGCAATTTGTATGTGAGTTGTTTTTGACCAATCTTGCTCATCTTAAAACTCAAACTCCGTTTAGAGTATAGAATCTTCATACAAAATATCAGCTTAATAATCCGCAGGGACAAACCCCAAAAAAGAAGGGTTTTGTATTGGAGTTGGGAGTAGTTTTTGACTGATCATGCCCATCTTAGATATTATGGATCCGGATATAAGCTTTCAATCCAAATTTCAGCTCGATATCCCTTAAACTAAGACTGAAATCGTGGGGACAGACAGAAGGAGAGGACATAGTTGATCGACTCAGAATTCGACACTGATCGTTTAAATATATATCTTTAGTATAGAAATTCCACATTTTGTGTTTCTGAGTTATTGATGATTTAAAGTTTATGGCCGCCTATGTTTTGATACAATAACTACAAAACTATTTTTAATAGACATAGAATTTTTGGGTAGGACGTAGACTATGACTTTTGGAACACTTTTGCATCACTAAATTCATTTCACAAAAAAGTGGAGTTGGTCAGTTATACCAATGGTATACACAGTATACCAACGATGTATATACACTAGTGGTAGATGACGATCTGCATTTCTTGGGTCTTCTTCACGATATGTTTATTGATTTTAAGCCGTGTAATTGCCGTGCTAATCTCGTTTTGACTCGGCGGTGAACAATATAATTTGTCGTTGATGATTGGCGTGATCTTCATTTATGCTGACTTGGGGAACAAGCAGATTACGAATATGTTCCCTCCATATTTGCAGTACATTCTGAGTGTCCATGACCAGATTTCCATCTGTGTCCTTACAGGTGGAGATCCATGTCCCAAAACCTTTGCTTTTTACCTTATGGTAGAACTTTCACCACTGTCCCTGTACTTTTCGATGTTCTGCTTCACCCTTTTCTTCCATAGATGCTTTTCCAGCATGAAGAGACGTTTCATCTTCTTCCTTTTCTCAATCGTTCCGTCTCCGGTGCCATTGACTGTATGCAGCATCCTTTTCCTCAGACATTGTGCGACATTCCTCATTGTACCAGGGCTTGTCCGAGCGTAGTTTTTGACAAACCAGGACGGACTTTGCGGCTCTGGTCATATAATTCCCAATATGTTGCCACTGTGTGGCAGGAACTTTAGAATTGGGGGCGTTTCTTTTCAGTTATTGAGGGAGTAGGTTAAGCGGCTTTGCCGTGTCTAGCTTCCTTTGCCTTTCGTTTTTAGCACTACATAATCGCGTACATACCTTTGCTGCAACTAGCTGGCGATAAAAATTGCTAAACCATTAAATTAGACTAATATCATCAAATTGACGATGTGATCATTCAGTTTATTTTCTGGAGTTTCCACTACCAATTTGTAGACATGTAAGACTGTAGAATTCCAAGTTTGTATCTTAAGTCTTTTGTTTTTTATTTGCCGTTTATATATGTTTTTCAAAGAAGTGTCAAACAAATGTTTTTATTTTACTAGCCTTTCTTTTGTTTTTTTCCATATGGAACATTTTTCTTATATAGATATTGCTAAATAATTAATTTTAACTTATAGTATCAACTTTGTGATTCATTCATGTTTGCTAATATTTAGTTGTTTACGAAAACAAACGTGATATATTTAATTTAATCGTCTAGAGTTTCCACTATCAAATGGTAGACGATGGCAAATATATTTGGCAAATAAGTGTTAAATATTTTATTTTTTTACATATTTGGTCACCTTTCGTTGTTTTCCATATGGAATATTTTTCTTATCTTAATAATTAAATTTATAATAATAAAAATACCACCATTCATTCATAACTGTCAATGTTTGGTTTATTGCCCAGAGATTCCACTACCAAATGATTGACGTTAGTGATCATCATAACTCAAGTTTGTTTCTTAAGTCTTTTGTTTTTCTATATCATTTAAATATGCGACAAGAAAGTAGCAAACAAATATTTTGAAATTTCTAGCCATTTTGACGTTCTTTTTTTGTGGAATATTTTTCTTTGCTAAATATTGCTAAATAATATATTAATAATTTAATTAATATTTTTACGATTCATTGATATTTGCCAAAATTTGGTTGCTTATAAACGTGATACGATATTTGGTTTATTGAGCAGAGTTTTCACTACCTTAAACGTTAATTGCTTTCGTTCCATTTATATGGGTGGCATGAAAGTATTATTAATTAACAGTAATTAAAATAATAATGTTTGCATCTCATTTGCCTTATAGAAATTTTCCGCCACCGTAGTATTCCACACAAAACAGGAATGCGGTGACAGCGTTGATGGAAAGCTTTCAATATTAAAGCAATGAGTATGATATCTTTCCACAAAGATGTTTATGGTTGTTTTTTAAACAGATTCCCTAATGAAAGTTAATTCACAGCAAATTGTATTGCCATAGTGTTCCAGATCTATCGTATGAACGATAGAAATTTGACATTTTATGTTAATTAAGTAAATTGATCAATTGGATTGGAGAGTAACTTGTGACAAAAATTCCCATTTGAATTTTGTTACGATACGTTATTGATTATTTGCATACATTTATGTTTTCTAAGACAGCGATAAGTTTTCACGCCCTAAGTACAAAGGTGTGAGCGAGATTTTTTTTGGTCGATTTTGGTAAGAGGGTTTTTTGGTTGTTATCGATGCAACTATTTTACAACATTTCATTCAATAGGTGGCTGTCATCTCGGTTAGGTGCCGGCAATGTTATATTACAATAAAAAATTGCTTGTAAATGTGTAACGACGTCGGAAGTTTCAAAATTCGGATCCTGTGCGAAATTTAAAAAATAATTCAAAATAAGTCAACATAAAATAGTGAAAATAGCGTATAAAAGGATATAGCAAAATAAAAATGGAAATTTTGTATAAAAAAACCATAGCTAGAAGAAGTGAATTATATTTAATAACGGAAGACAATACTCCTTAATGACACAAAATGAATAGAAAAGAAACTACAAGCATACATTTTGAAATGGATATAATTTTAAAGAATCACAAGATAAATCTAAATATCTTTAAGGAAATGTTGGCGAAACGAAAATAGAAACAGTGCAGAAGTGTTGGATTTTAAATTAGCAGAATATAGAAACAGTTACATTAAAAAGCTGCACTAAATTACACCAAAAATCTACAAACGATATCAAAATTATCAAACAGTTGACTAGATATCGTCTAAGACAAACCTTCAAATTTATGAACACTCGCCGCCAATGAAAAAGAGGATATGATGTTGATGAAGACATTAGTCAATGTTCAAGTTGCTTCAGATCAACCTCCGATATTGCCAAGTGGCATCAGATACTTTAAGCCTTCGTTATACAAAAGTCGCGGTGGTTGTAATACTAATCCATGGGCCTTGGGTGGCGAAGCGCAGACTGGACAAGAGAATACAAAACAATATTAGTATCAGGAGTAAATGTCCACTGACGTTTGAGCAATTGCAACGAAAAGAAGTAAGAAAAGAATTAAATGGACCGCCGAAAATGTTGACGACCACCGCAAACGAATTAAGGACGACGATTTGAGAATATGCACCTGGAATGTTAGAACACTGTATAGATCAAGTGCCTCCATCCAACCGGTGGAAGTTCTCGAAGAATACAAGGCTGACATAACCGCTTTACAGGAGATCTGGTGGACGGGACACGGGTGATCGCGCATGAAGACGTTCGACATCTCCTATAGTGATCATGCGGACAAGCACGAGTTTGGACATGGACAGCGATGGTCAGCTAGTGATGGACCCGGATAAAGTTCTAAAGATATGGAGAGATCATTTCAGAAATTTACTGGATGTGGACACCACTCCAGAAGACCCGTTCCAATCCATGCCGATGGTATTAATTGTCTACCTCCGAGCCAGAGCGAGATACGTGTGGCAATCTCCCGTCTTAAAAACAACAAAGCTGCTGGAACCGATGGTCTCCCAGCTGAATTTGTAAAGGCTGGCGGGGAGGAGCTGATTGGGATCATGCATCAGCTCATAGAGAACATCTGGCTAGAGGAGAGCATGCCCGGGGATTGGAGTCTCAGTCTGTTATGTCCCATATACAAGAAAGGAGATCGTAGTGAATGTAAGAACTACTGTGGAATAAGCCTATTACCAATTGCGTACAAGATCCTTTCAAGCATATTGTGTGAGCTTCTAAAGCCAATTGTAGAAAAAATAATTTGACCTTATCAGTGCGACTTTAGACCTGGTAAATCTACGACGGATCAAATATTCACTACACGAAAAATCCTGGAAAAAACTCATGACAAGCAGATTGACACCTAGCACCTCTTTGTCGACTACAAAGATGCCTTCGACTCTCCGATAAGGAGTAAGTTATATGAACCCATGTCTGAGTATGGTATTCCTGCAAAACTAATTCTACTCCAGATATACCTCGGAAAATACCAAATACTCTATTAAGATTGGTTAGGATCACTCTGAACCATTCAACACGGAAAGAGGTCACGGGGACGAGGACGATAGCTTGTCCTGTACACTATTTAATATAGTTATGGAGAAGGTGATGAGAAAGGCTGGTGTCAACAGTAATTGTTCAACAAGATCCACATTCCACTAGCCTATGCCGATGATAAGACATCATTGACCGAAATCTGCGGGATGTTACTGCAGTATTCTCATCGCAAGAAAAGGAGTCAGAAAAATGGGCGATCAACGGAAAAACAAAACAAAAATAAAGATTTTGACAAACAAAGAATCCTCTCGATGGGGACGCACCGTCAACGTTGAAAATTATTGTTTTGAGGTAGTAGATGAGTTTACCTACCTCGGATCTTCCGTCAACAAGAAAAATAATGTCAGCCAAAAAATTAAGCGGAGAAAAGTGCTCGCCAATAGCTGTTTCTATGGACTTCGACAGCACTTTAGTAACACCACCTTATCTCGGAATACTAAGAAACAGCTATACCGCGGCTAATATTACCCGTTCTGATTCTGATGTATGCTGCCGAATCAAGGGTGCTTACTACAACGGACATACAAAACCTGGGAGTATTCGAGAGAAAAGTACTCCGAAAAATATATGGACCTATCAGTGGCGACGGCGAGTTTCGCCATCGGATGTACCATGAGCTGTATGAGCCACGACATCGACGTAGCTAAAAAAGTCTGAATCCAACGACTTCGATGGCTGGGACATGTTGACAGGATAGATGTAAATGATGGTGAGGGAGACCCAAACTCCGTTGGAAGGACCAAGTGGAAGGCGACGTGCCACCATCTGGTAGGACTAACTGGAGAACACACGCAGAAGACTGAAGCAGGTATAATTCTTTAATACTTCAGGCCTCAAATTTATGAACCATGTTCGTAAGTTTTAATGGGCCACTTAAGTAAGTAAGTAAGTAAATGTCCCAAAAGGTTCTGCATGTGTTCCTGCTGGAAGAGAAAAATCGCATGGTTAAAATTTAAGTATGCCTGGAACTGAAGAGAACATCATCCTGAGTAATCATAATAGAAAAATGGCATCTGTCACTTTAATGCAAAATCCACGCAATAAGAGTCAAACCGGCGAGCGGTTAGCGGCTGCATACTCGTATTAAACATATGAAATACTATCGAATGTCCATGCAATGACCGGCTGTGCGGCTGTAGTCTTAATCCAAGAGTCTTGGAATAAAAGTCCCAAGTTACCTTGCATTCCGAAAATACCTACATGTGTTCTTGCTTGAAGAGAAAAATGACATGGATAAAATTGTAATCAGACCTCATCCAGAGTAAACATCATCAAGCCCGAAGCCATAAAACAAGCGGCAACAAATTTAAACATATGAATTGGAAATGCCAGAGTTAACTTTTACCAGAGTTAACTTAAAGTCTCCATATAAAAAAAAAAACGTAATTTCCTTTCCTTCTCGCGTTATTGTGAATTAAGACGCTTTTTATTTTTAGATTCACAACTTACGGCACCTACTTGTTTATCGACAAATGCGAACGTCACTGTTTGAGAAGCTCTTACTAGACACGACGATTGAATCGACGCTTAATACTGCGAAGTTGCTGTCAACAACATTCGAGGGGAGCCGACAATGAAAGAAAATTTTATTTATTTTTTTTCTTTTTAAGATGACTGGAGCCAGGATTGAACCTGAGATCTCCCACATGGTAGTCGCGTGTTCTAACCACTATGCCACGGCCGGTCCCATATAGGGAATGGGAAAAGGATAAGCACCCTCTTATTGTGGAATTACTTACGGATTGGCGTGTTACGAACCTTCTTATGCCACTAAATCCAAACAAGAGATGTTAGATGTTACTCTTGTAATGGAGAGATGTCATTGTCAGTCTTTCTCATTTTACAAGTACATCGCATTCAACAGAACGTCGTATTGTGGCGAAAATAGATTGATTTCTTAACAAAAATTTACAAAATCGTATCCAGAAGTAGAAAGTAGAAACGATAACTCATGTCAACCTTAACTGATCCATTTTAAAATTTCCCATTACAAATATTTTCCGCAATGAGGTAATGGAATTGTATATTTGGCTGAATTTCACCACCCCTTCTGGTACCTCCCATACAAAAAAACCTATTTTTGGAAAGTTATTATTACTTCCAAACTGCCAAACGCATAGCTGGCGGACATTTACATTTGGTCAGTTTAATTATATTGTAATGGTAAAAAAAACCCTCAATAAACCGAAATCTTCGACACGCCCCTTCTGATACCTCCCATAGAAATGACCGAATTGTTTGGTTATTCCGAAATTGTAAAATAAAACTAAATATGAAAACTTATGAACATCGATACCTTAATTCTAAGTTATGCTAAGTCGCCTTAGCATGTATTCAAATCAATAAAGATTTTGAATTCAGTATGCTTCAATTTATATCCCATTTTAATCTCACATTAATTAGTCATCCCAACTGAAGTATTAAAGAAATTGTAACTTATCATATAAGTGGAATCTTTATTACTCACGCGTTTCCTGTATAACTTAATAGCTTAGTTAAGCATTAAGATGGTGATATGACCCCAACTTTGTGTGTGTGTTTTTTTTTTAAATTGGACGCTTAGTTTAGGAGATAAAGGCACTTAAAGTTTTTCATATGAATATCGCTGCTTCTCACTCATTTCATGTTGAGTTTTGAACTATTTCAAGATAAGATCCGGACACTATGATTGCACTTACAGTTTCATATAATTATCGACGGCTTCCTTCCTATTTCTAGGTCAGATCCGTACTATATCTTTGTGATTTCACAACTATTGTATGGTGATCACAATTTAAGCTCCATTAGATGCTTAGTTAAGGACATAACGGTACTAAAAGTTTACCATATAAATACTCAGGGCTTTATTTATATTTAAGATAAGAGGATACAGTCATCTAGCAGCATTTATAAAAAAAAATTCCGTAGCTTAATGAAACGACGACGGTGCTCGCCGTTAACGATGATAGTTCCAAATATTTTGCGAAGTTTTTTCTCTCAAAGTCTCCCGCTTGTGTCAATACCCAGGATTCTGCGCCTTAGAGCAAAACGGATAGAGTCTGAGTATGGTAGAGTTGGATCATTATTCTTCGAGAGAGGGCTTTATCATTAAATTGCTTGCTTAGCGCATAGTAATAGCGGCTTGCGAAAAATACTCTTCTCTTGATTTCCATTTATATATATATATATAATTTATAGTTCTCTAAATTCACGCAGCGTCCCAAACGTGTACACTCTTTGTTCGTCGAAACAAATAACTTGGTTTTGCCCTCATTTATCAACAGACTCACCTACACCGTCTGCTTTTCAATGTTCGAAAAAGCCGCAGTAACATCCAGCGATCCACAGCAAATGATATCTATATCATTGGCATACGCGAGCAGCATGTGACAGTTGTTTAGGATGGTACCAGTCCTGTTTACTGCTGGCTTCTGCATGATTATCCCCATTGCACAGTGGTTCCGTCCATAGGCCAAAAATCAAAAAACTAATCACAAAGTATTAAAATAAAATGTAAACAAATTATCTCTTAAATGTCCAATCTTCATAATGGTAAACCGGATTCTTCTGAAAATCTAACGGGACTTTTTAAAAATAGAATTTAATCATGAACATTTGTTCGCGTTTTTGTACGTTGGTCGAATAATTTAAAACAAGGGTGCACTACAAAACGGATTGCTCATTGCATAAGTCTAAAAAATTAACTTATTTTTAATGGATTTTAAAATTAAAAGTATGTATTTAATCTCCACAAATTTATAAAAACTAACTTGTTTTGTAATTCTTATCAAATTAATGTTTTAGGTAACGTATTTGTATGATCCTATTTTGTGCGTCTTCATTATGATTATTTAGATTTTTAGTTGTGTTCCCCCCAGATCCCCCTTTAGGTCTCTTTTCCATTGTATTTGTCGTAGTCTTAAGGCAATAAAAGTGTTAAAGTTAGTTGCGGAAATTTGCGGATGTGCGTGTAGTTTTTAATATACTAAACCGCCTTCTTAGTAAATCCTCAAACTTAGGTAAGAGGATAAGTATAATTTCATAAGTGAAAAGTGTAACGACCCCAATTATCTCGACCCAAATTATCTTAAAACCAAATTTGTTTAAAGATTTTTAAGACGATTGTCCCATTTCCGTCGGTCCGGCTGGCTGGCCGGTTGGCTTGCTGGTTGGATGGATAACTGATGGGCATGATAATTTGAGTAAACCCTAACTGATCTTTATGAAAATTTACCAGTTTTAATATTTTCCAAAATGAAGTCACGTTATTGTAAATAAGCAGAATTGCCCCACCCTTTCTGGTACCTCCCATGCAAACTTACCTATTTATGGATATTTCTTCCATTACTTCTAAACGAAGCACTACATGACCATGAACTTTGGCGGACTAATAATCTTATAAAACCAGGTAAAACTACAGAAAATCGGAACATTTGCCGCTCCCCTTATGACACCTCATTGTATATAAATGACCTAAGTCAACGTAATATTCCCACAAGCATATTCTTTTTCAGTCAAATTTCTTCCAAGGAAAATTTAGGGGGATGTCTTATACAAAATTACCAACATATTTTTGGGAAAAATTAATATTTCTTCCATAACATTTAAACGAAAAACTGGAGTATACTTGGATGTGGTCAGTTGGATCATCTTGTAATCCTCGGGAAACCGAAATATTAGCTTCAGACGGTTTTACATACATATCATTTTTGTAAGAGATATTGAATTGAACTTTTTATAACTGTTGTTAGTTTTGCTACATGTCTGTAAACTTCTGGCCATACGACCGAGAATCCTATACCCGATCGTTTAAGCTACATAAGAAATTTCTTTTTCAATTTCATTAACTCGAGAGTAAAACAATATCGTACATAGGGTGAGGGTATTTATCAGTCAGTTTACCTGATTGAAATTCCTGTACTGGCTTAAATACTTTTTAAGGGCCCTGCTGAACATTTCAGCTCTGTACTACCATTAGAAGTATTTTTGGCCGCGCCTCCATACAAGCGGATCCACTGTGCATTGTGATGTTGAAGAGATTACATGACAGACTATCGCCTTATCTGATGATGATCACATGTTTGCCTATTTTCACTGAAAACTTCGTGTCAGTCAGTGTCATCCCGCAAAGTCGCATTAGCTTCGCGGTGATACCAACCTCAGCCATAACAATTTCTGTGATATCGTATTGTCGAATGCAGCTTTGTACATCTTTCGATGAACAAATGGTAGGTGTCGATATGCATTTCTTGGGTCTTCTGTAGGATTTGTCGTAGTGTGTTTAAAGCCACATTTTAGTCTTTCACATAAGACACACTTAACAGGACTTTGTATGCGATGGGTAAAAGGCTGATCCCGCGATATTTGGGACACACACTTGGATCGCCTTTCTTTAGCACACCACATAGAACACTCAGACTCCGATCAACGGGCATGCATTCCGTTAGTCAAATCGTATTTATGAGCTAGTGCATACACGTTGCCAGCCCATCGCAGCTTTATTACTTTAAGGCCGTGCGTTTGTCGTACTAATCTCGTTTTGGTTCGGTAGTGGACAATCTACTCCGTCGTCTGTGATTGGTGTGATTTCGTCACTTATGCCTTCTTCGGAAACGGGAAGAAAACGAAAGTGAACAAATGGGGACCCCTATTCTAAAATCTTTGCTTTTTAGCATTTGATAGAACTTTCGGGATTCACTTTTCGATATCTTGGCGCTCTCTTTTAGTCCATAGACGCTTTTTCCACCTGAAGAGCCTTCCTCTTCGCATTATAACGCTCCTTCAGCACGCGTTGCCATTGGCTGCAGTTTTGCCCTGTATGCAGCATCCTTTTTTTCAGACATTTCGCGACATTCTTCATTGTACCAGGGATTGTCTGAGCGTGGTTTTTAATAACCCAGTACAGTCGTTGAGCAGTGGTCATTAAAAACCACCACCATTCGCAATATGCTGCCATTGGGTATCGGAAACATAAGAATTTTCCGACTGCTGAACCAAGAGCGTCTTCCCTTCCTATTTAAGCAATGAAAGCTCCGAGAACAATTTTAATGTTATGGGCAGGGCAGCGGTCATATAAGCGGTCCAGGGAACTACAGTCCTGATGAGCTTGCATGACTAGGGACTACCTTACATGACTCAACAGAATTGCAAAAAGTTGACAATCTGTAGCAATTGTTAAAAGCGTTGTCAAGCATAACCTATAGAGAGCAGTAAGAAGCAACGATGAAGGTTACTGCATTTGACTCCTATATTAGCTGTTACGGTGCCCAGCGCTATATGGCTGGGGAATATCAACAAACGACATCTTAATTTTTTTTACGGACCTGGATAATTTGGCTTTACTGAGTATGCAACACATTTAAAGCTTAATCCCATAAATCGAACGTTGACTGCCACTGTCACCTAACCATTATGTATCACCTTCATTTCCAAAATATATCAACAAAATATCACTCCGATGTTATAATATAACTATAAACATTGCCATAACCATAACAGTCCAAGAATATTATTATATGCTCCCAATTTTTAGACCTTTTTCGACCAATCATAATATACTCGCGCCACGTGCTTTTGTTTTGTTTTCTTATATTATTTTTTTGTATCTAATTTTTAAATCATACCATCATAAATTTACCTTAAGCTTTATCCGGATATAACCAATACTATGGCAAATTAGCACCCCATAAAGTAAACTTTGTCACATGGGTAAACAAAAGACTTAAGACACAAACGTTGTGAGATATTTTTGGAAAAAAGTCTAAATATAGATCATCATTGCTAACCAGTAAGCAAATAACGACGATAACTATAAATAATACATTATAAAGAAGTAATATGGTTGAATATTATAAAACAGTACCAGCTGGCAATGGGCCGCCAAACGAAAGACTTAAGACATAAGCAAACATGGACACGCGTATGAAGTGGGCAAATATTATGGCAGAGTAAATGTTATTTGTTTTATTTTTATATCCATTTTGAGATTCCCCGAGTCCGTTATTTATCAAATGTTAGTCAGTCTTTATATGTCAACAGTCTTAATTAAGTTGTTTTTTGTTTTGGCTATTCTAAACGTATTAGTTGAACAATAAATAATTTAAAATGCATTTGCGTCACGCGGTCCAAAAATGTAAAATATTATTTGTTCCAAATATATTTACATTAATTCGAAAAATTAACTTGCTGTCGTAGAATTTATATGTAATTAATTAGCACATTTTTAGATCAGTAAAATCTGTTGGGTAAAAAGAAAATATTGCTATTTACTAATATGTCTAAAAATACCAAAAAGACGTAAAACTATAAAACTAATTAGAACTTTAAGATTACAACGAATTTGAAAACGTATTTTCTTACTTGCTAACAAGTAACAAACAAAAAATTATCTGAAATCGTTACATGATGAAGGTCAGTTTTCAAGTAAATTCCAACTAAAGTGTTCGTATACGTATGCAGTTCAGTGGTAATACCATTTGTTGACGACGTATGTTTGGATTTCCTTAACTACGTATTTCACACATGTCTCACATCACGTTTGCCATTTGGTTAAATGTTTAAAAAATTGTTTGAATTATTTAAAATTACTATTGACTTATTTCATTTTAATAAGTCGTCCCAAAAGATATTAGTAGGCTAACTCGCTTTAGAAAATTTTACAAATTAGGGGACACCTAAATTGAGAATTGGAAATATTTATGAGGTTTATAAATACAAAGGTACGCAACATAATAAGAATAGTGTAGGTGATAAAAATATATTTGGGTTCAAATTAGAAAAAAAAATACAATATATAATAAGTACCATGATTTAAGTATATGCACCTGGAACGTCCCGACTTCCTGTATAGAAGGTGCCACTATTCGACTGTCGGATGTCCTTAAAAAATATAAGGCTGACATCATCGCCATCCAGGAAATGAGATGGACAGGACAAGGATGCTCGCAACGTAAAAATTGCGACATCTATTACAGCTGCAATGCGGAAATGAACGAATTTGGATGTGGATTTGTAGTTGGCGAGAAACTCAGACATCTTGTCTCGCAATTCAATCCTGTTAGTGATCGAATAGCCGCAATCCGCATCAAGGCGAAATAATTCTACCTTATACTGATTTGTGGCCATGCCCCGGCGGAAGATAAAGACCATGAGATTAAAGATGCATTTTTACGAGCGTCTGGAGAAAACATACGATCGCTGCCCTAGCCACGACACTAAAATTGTTCTGGGAGACTTTAATGCAAAAATAGAAAGGGAAGATGTTCTTGGTCCATCGATTGGTAAATTCTGCCTGCCTACCGATACGACAGACAACGGGTTTAGGCTGGTTACCTTCGCAGCGGGAAGGAACATGGTAGTGAGTGGAACGAGATTCCAGCACAAAGATATCCACAAGGCAACTTGGCTATCCCCCGATCACAATACCAAAAATCAAATTGATCATGTGGTAATTGATGGCAGGCATGCATCTAGTGTCATGGACGTATGTGTGATCCGTTGTGCAAATATTGGTTCGGATCATTACCTGGTTGCAGCCAAGGTGCGCACATGATTGAGCAGAGCGAAAAACGCACGTAACCAAACACAAAGAAAGCTGGATATCGTGAAGCTGCAAACCCAAGAGATAGAAACTGCCTACTCCAACCAGCTCTCCCAACTTTTACGACACAACGCCTCTACTTCTGACGTTCCCGATACACGGTAGCAGCATATTGCGCATACCATGGCAACCACCGCAACAACCGTGCTAGGATATGAAAAACGGCGCTCAAACGAATCCTGGTACGATGATGAATGTCGCATAGTGTCTGAGGAACACGATGCTGCTTATAGGGCAACGCTACAGCCAATTGCAACCCGGGCTGTTAGGGAACGGCACAAGGAGACTGTAAAACAGGCGAGACAGCTATAAAGGAACGGGGATATAGAGCGATACAGGGACAGAGGTGAGGCCCGAAAATTTTACCAGAAAGTAAAAACAAAAGGCTACGGTAATGGGCTCCCCTCCTGTAAGAACAAGGATGGAAACCTTGGTACAGATATGCAGAGTGTGCTGCATATATGGAGAGAACACTTTTAGCAACTGCTGGTTCCAGAAGGCAGCGCACGTGAAGTTATCACGCCAATTGTCGACGAAAGCTTAAATTGCTTACCACTAAGCCAAGGCGAGGTAAGAAGAGCAATATCGCGCCTGAAAAATAATAAAGCAGCCGGTGCCGACGGACTCTTCAAGTCCGGTGGCTAGGAGCTGATAACGAACATGCACTAGCTCCTACGCACGGTTTGGCTTAAATAGTGCATGCCCCACGTTTGGAATCTATGCGTACTATGTCCTGTGCTGAAAAAATGGTGATCCAAATGTGTGCTCCAACTACCGCGGGATCAGCCTTTTACCCCTCGCATATAAGGTCCTGTCGAGTGTGCTATGTGAAAGACTAAAGACAGTATTATCCAACCGGGCCTAATCAGTGAGGCTTTAGACCTGGTAAAACAACAACTGACCAGATATTCACACTTCGGCAAATCCTGGAAAAGATCGAAGAGAAACAGTTCGTTGACTATAAAGCCGACACAGCCCGATACGGTAGAAATTACTCGAAGCCATGGCTGAGTTTGGTATTCCAGCAAAGCTGATACGCTTTTGCAGAATGACGCTGACTGACACGAAGTCTTCAGTGAAGATTGACATAGACCTTACGGAGCCTTTCTATACCAGACGAGACCTAAAATAAGGCGACGGCCTATCGTATGACCTCTTCAACATAGTGATAGAGATGTAAATGAGGAAAGCTGCAGTAAACTCGGGTGGCACGATATTCAACAAAAGCCACATTCCACTCGCGTACGCTGATGACGTAGACATCATCGGTCGAAAACTGTGGGATGTGACTGCAGCCTTCTTAGGTATACAGAAGGAATCAGCGAAAATGGGTCTAATGGTGAACGAGGACAAAACGAAGTTATTAGTTTCAACGATTAGTTTCTACTCGTTTGGGAAACTGCGTGAACGTTGACAACTATAATTTCGAGGAGGTAGATAATTTTATCTACGTAGACTCTGCCATAAACAAAACAAATAATGTCAGCCTCGAAATCCGGAGAAGAATTCTGCTTGCTAATCAAGGCTGCTACGGACTAAGCAAGCGATTCAATGACAGAGCCCTCTCAAAACGGCAAAAATCCAGCTATACCAGATACTGGTTCTACCTGCCTTGATGTATGGTTCAAAATCTAGGGTGATGACACAAGCGGATGAATCGGTTCTGGTAGTTTTCGAGAGAAAAATACTCCATAAAATATATGGGCCCATCGTCACTGTACACTAACATTGACGTGGTCAGACGCATTAAGGTGCAGCGGTTGCGTTGGCTTCGTCATGTTGTACGCAATGAAGAAAATTCTCCTGCTCGAAAAGTCTTCCACAATGAGCTCGATGGACTGCGCAGAAGAGGAAGACCAAAACTCTGTTGAAAATACCAGGTTACTAAGAACCTTACAGAACTTCATGTGACTAACTTCTTCTACGTGCGGTGTATAATCCAATAAGAAAGTAGAACGTTTTGTAATATCTAACAAGGAAATATTAAAAAAAAAAATTTTTTTATTATTTTTAGTTTTATTAAAAACATGAAACATTATATTATAGAAAGAGAAAATGTATTATAGAAAGATAAATTATTTTATCGTAAGTGTAATAATAAAATTTCTCCTTAAGCATTATTTGCGTAAACCTTTATGTTTATTGTCTATGTTTCTAAACTATATAAATACAATCAAATCTCCCTGCAACTGCTCTGTTGAATAAATCTCCTTTATGGTGTTCTAAACTTTTAACATCAACAGACGAGTCGTTCTAATATCAATTTACACCTATTGAAATCAGTAAATAGTTGTTTTAAGCAAAAACTTTAAAATTATTTCCTGTTTACAAATTTCATTAAAACTGTGAAATAAACAAAAACCCTATCTCGTAAACAATTTGAACTATAAGAAAACAACAATTCTTGTAAATGTTGATTCACTCGATAATTAAAGCGAACGAATTACGAAAAAGGAAATGGAAGTGATGAGTATCATTGTTTGGTTATTTATTACCAGAGTCCAAGTTGTAAGCTATGTTTCGCCGAATCGTTTTCATTTCAAGATGTTATGTTTTCGTAAACGAGAATTAGTTGATGTGTAAATAAAAATATTGACATTTTGTATTAACGCAATGTGTTAAAAGAATCTTTAATCAAAAACAATATTATGTAGAGTAAAATGTATGTCTCAAATAGGATAATATAATGTAGAATATTTTAAAATAGAGCATCTAAGTTGGACATTTTTATAGAGTGCGGTGGACACATATTAGCAATTCATTATCAATGTTCGATTAAAATCCATTTGGCAACCATATTTTGCTTAGGATTGCATGTTTTCTATTGATTCATTTTCATGCTTTTATACGAAATTTTAAGAAAATCCCAATTACTCCCTGAACTCCTTAAAATTTTACAATAAATGAAAAGTTCAATAGGACTCAAACTCAATTCTAAAACTCTCATAACGGTAGACAGGCCTTTTTTCAACAGAGTGACAGACATATTTTTCATAATATTAACTTATACATATAGTGAAAATGATATAAAATTCCTATTCTGGATTATAAACAAACTCAATTTATAGTTTGCGAAGAAACTTCTAAGTTTTTATTAATAATCACCAAAAGCTTAGGTCACAGATTCAATAATAGGAAGGTTAATGTAGCTTTCATATACATATTGTTTCCTGCGAATAGACCAATAACTAATCAGATACGAATGATTAACTTTGATTGACTTTAAAGTATTTTCTTTTACTGGGCTTTAACTAACAGATGTTAGATGTTATAGCAACAAGGTATTACTATGCGTGAGCTCGACTATATTACTCACCATAGTCGAAAATGCAAACACGCAGCGAGCTCATGGAGGCGTGTGAACGCATACAACTCACACTTATTTTCCGAGAATTGTGATAAGCCAATTAGACGTATAGAGACGATGTTGAGATAAGCATTGCAAATTTAAGATGATCACGTCGCCGATAACACTATGACACAAAATCAAACTTTTATATCTCGAGAATTGAACGAGATATTGATAATATACACATATTCTATTTGAGCATATAGATTTTAACTTGATTAACCTTAAAAAGTTGAAATATATAATTGCCCATAATAATCTACTTCGGAATACAATTTCAAAATCTCTAATAATTTTCAACTTCTACATCAAATATCTCGATGTCTATAAAAGATATAGTAAAAGCAAACACATATTATTTTAGGTCTTCACTTCAGCTATTGAACGGCTTATTACTACTAAGTCTGTATTCAAAACTAAAATACTCAGCAGCAATAAAATGATTTGAGAACAAATTCGTACTTTAACCTCATTGCGGCACACCCTAATGTCTAACTATCGATACAAAATTGTTCACAATAAATTCGTATTTTTAGCAAAAACAAATGTAAGATGAAGCTAGATGACCAACATCGCAGTTAATACATATTTTTAACGAAATTCGAAAAAATGCCGTTTAAGGAACACTTTAATGCTTTTTGTGAACAATTTAAGGGGTGGAGTATTCCGATCATATAGGTTGCTTACAGAAGTTGTTCAGTTATACAATAATTATTTTTGGTAAAGATAGCACGTAAAAACTTTACACAATGGCCCAAAACTCCTAAAATGATTTAATGAATGATTTGTTTAAAGAAGATATTGTGTTTTGAGTGCCATTTAATATCCCTAGACTTGTTCAGATTCCATGGGTTTGTTCGTAGAAGTTTTTCGGTGTTACCTAAACTACAATTTCACTGAATAGAGTATAGAAAAAATCTGGATTCCCTACGACTTATATTCAAAATGGTGAAAAAATTTTAATTTTTTTCGAAGTTTTTTGAAAAAAGCGAGGGAAGTCTAACTTTTTTGGGAAATTTTATTACATCAATTTCTAAAGCGGACTATTAGCTACAACTTTGCTTAAGAAGCGAAAGAGCTAGGTTAAAAACGGTACAAACTGTTGGCCAAAAACTGATGTGACCTTTTTTCAAGGGATCCAAGGGATTTCAAAAAGTAAAGAGGGCCAAAAAAAATTTTGGTAGCCAATCTAGCCAAACCAAGCTAGGGTTTTACTCAGGTCCGGATGTACTTTCGAACCTATATAGTCACGTTCGGGTGTTTTTTTCATTGTTGCACTGAGTAATTAATTATTCACTTACTTGGTTTTATGGATCAATAAACTGTGCCTTGTAAGATAGTACTGGCTGTCACACTTTGCTTTGTTATCTTATTGTCATAAACGAACATATAGATCATGATTTATGTCAAATCATATCAAAATTTCTTAAGCTATAATGGTCGAACATATTTACACATTTATCACTCAGTATTATACGTGTATGTCAAGACTTTTGGGTAGGCCTGGTCGATTTGTAACGACAGAAATTTGTCGATATTGTGCCATCGATTTTTCGATAGCTTTTGGCATAAGGAAAAAAAGTTCCACTACGACATATCAAAAAAAATCATTTTCGAAGCGCCCATATTTATTTTTTTACTTTTTCGCAACTTCTATTATACGCTCACCCTACTGTTGGAGGATATATATCATTTGATACGACCCAAAAGTGTAACACAAAGAAGGAGACACTTTAGACCCTAAGTTTCTTTGTACTAAATACGATCGGGTACCGCCCAGTTTAGAAATCGATCAATAATATTAATAGACTTAACGCGATCGTGCCCAAATTCTGTATTTAGTAAAGCTCAAGCAGGATGAAGTTTTTTAGAAAAAAAATCTGGATATCTAGACGCGCCTCTTCTTGTACCTCCATATCAATACACCAACGTGATCTTGTCCAAATTTTGTATTTAGTTAAGCTAAATCAGGATAAAGTTTTGGAGAACATTTTCATCGTTCTAATTATGGAATCAATGAACCAATCGCAAGATGTTTAAAGTTATGCAATAGTTTTTCCCCTTTAATTAATTTTAATATAAATAAAGAAAATTTTAAATTGAATTTATTTAAAATTTTTAACTAATGGAATATAAAATAAAACTATAATTTGAATTACTGTAAATTAGTCTGTAAAATAATTATGACTAAGTAAATAAATAAATAAAAAACTTTAAGTCTAGCTACGCCCCTTATGGTACCTCCCATACAAATGTACCACTTCACCCACCTTAAAAATCGAGTTATAATATCAATATACTAGAAAATTTTATGTTTTGATTCCCGCATAAAGATATCCACAAGGTAACCTGGATATCCCCTGATCAAAATAGAAGAGACCAGACTGATCACGTGGTAATTGATGGAAGGCATGTCTTCAGCGTTATGGACGTGCGTGTGATGCGTGGTGCAAATATTGACTCGGTTCACCATTTTGTTTCAACCAAGGTACGCACGCGATTAAGCTATGCTAAAAACGCTCGTAACTACACCCAAAGAAGCTAGATATCACAAAGCTGCATACCACCGAGATATCCAATGCCTACTCCAACCAACTCTCTCAATTACTTCAACCAAAACCCCCTAATTCTGATGTTCCCGACAACCAATGTTCCCAAAAAACTGCCGCAACGACCGTACGGGGTTATGCAAAACCACGCTCAGACAAAATCTGGTACGATGAGGAATGTCGCAAAATGTCTGAAGAAAAGGATGCTGCATACAGGGCAAAACTGCAGCCAATGGCAACTCGTGCAGTGATGGAGCGTTAAAATGAGAAGAAGAGAGAGCCAGGATATTTAAAATTACAGGGATAGAGATGAAGCCCGAAAGTTCTACAAAAAGGTAAAAGGTAAAGGTTTTGGATCATGCACCCCCCACCTGTACGGATGGAGACGGAAATCTGGTCATTGACATTCAGAGTGTGTAAATATGGAGGAAACACTTTCGATCTCTACTCGTTCCCACAGGCATCATAATTGACGAAATCACACCAATCATCGGCGATGGAGCTGAATGTCCTCCACCGAGCCAAAACAACATCAGCACGGAAATTGCACTGCTTAAAAACAACAAAGCTGCGGAAGCCGATGGATTGCCGGCAGAGCTTTTTAAAAAAGGCGGCGATGAGCTGACAATGTGCATGCACTAACTCAAAACCACGATTTGGCTCAAGGAATGCATGTCCAATAATTGGAATCTAAGTGTTCTATGTCTTGTGTTTAAGAAAGACGATTCAAGTGTGTGTAACAATTATCGCGGAATCAGCCTTTTACCTAGTGTATACAAGGTCCTGTCTAGTGTGTAATGTGAAAGATTTTAGCCCATTGGACCTTATCAGTTAGCTTTAGACCTGGAGGAGACCCAAGAAAGGCAGATCGACGCCTACCATATGTTCATCGACTACAAAACTGCATTCGACAGTCCGATACGACAGAAACTATTAGATGCTATGGCTGAGTTTGGTATCCACACGAAGCTGATACGACTTTACGGGATGACACTGACTGCCACGAAGTCTTCAGTACAAATCTAACAGAGCATTTTCTACCAAGCGAGGCTTCAGCATGCGATCCATCATAATGGAGATGATCATGCGTAAGGCAGCAGTAAACACGACTGGCACCATTCTTAACAAAAGCCACATGTTGCTCGCGTATGCCGATAATAACTATCATTGGCCGAGGACTGCGGGATGTTACTGTGGCCTTTTTGAGCATTGCGAAGCAGTCGGCAGAAGTGGGTCTGGTGATAAACGAGGACACAAACAAGTTATTTGTTTGAACGAACAAAGAATCCACTCGTCTGGGACGCTGCGTGAACGTTGACAACTATAACTTGGAAGTGCATGATTTTGTCTACCACGGCTCCGCCGTAAACAAAATGAAAAATGTCTGCCTAGAAATCAAGAGACGAGTATTGATCGCAAACCGCTGCTACTATACGCTGAGCAAACATTTTAATGATAAAGCCCTCTCTCGACGAACGAAGATCCGACTCTACCAAACTCTGATCCTACCTGTCTTGCTCTACAACGCAGAATACTGGGTAATGACGGAGGCGGATAAATCTAATCAATAATTCTGGGAGTTTTATTTGGACTCATCGTCGTTACCGTCGTCGAATGAATTCTGACCTGTATGAGATGTACAACGACATCGACATGGTCAAGCGCGTTCAAATAGACCAAATGCGCTGGCTTTGGCACGTTGTACGAATAGCTCGCAAAGTCTTCGGCAATAAACTCGATGGGCGGCGTAGAAGGGGGCGACCAAAACTCCGATGGATGGACCAGATGAAAGAGCTGTTAACTAAGCTTGGTGTGACGAACTATCTACGGAGCGCAAAAGACCGAAGCGCTTGGAATACTTTTCTGCGTGCGGCTACTGATAGATGAATTTCTGTTGCTGCTGCCAAGTAAGAAGAAGAAGAAAAGCAAATTTTTGTTTGTTGTTGTTTATATCGAAAAAAGAAATCCACCAAGTTTTAATTAACATCCAATAGAACAAAGTAAAATGACTGTGAATAATTTTAAATTTATACATTAATTGATGTAGCAGCCATTCAAGGTCGTCTGTAAATATAGACAGTTCATTGCCTTCATGTGTTAATGGTCTATCAAATGTGTGTAATTGTTAAATCACATTACAAAATCGACATGTGGCGCTAAAAGTAAATGCTGCTAACATGTTGAATTTGTAATGTGATTAGTATAATGCCAATGAATTCCAAGTGGCGGCATTCCAATTGAATGCGATACAATTTTAAAGTCACAAAAGGGGCTCAATAGACCATGCGAGTACAAAAACCTTAATGGTAGATATTTACAGATATTTGTAAATATTATTTAACTGCTGCATACAAATCACGCCAAACGTAAAGACCAACCAAATTAAGACTAGCCATAAGATACAGCAAACGTGGCAAATCAACCGTAGGCGAAATATTTCAGATGTTTTGGATGGTAGAAAGTGATGTTGACACAAAACATTTTCGCCACTCATAAGAAGGCAGCATTACACTTCAGTTTACTAGGTAAATAAAGCAGAAAATTGTTTTGAGACAGAAAACCACGTTTTGAGAAATTTACGACGAAGTTGTTGTTAATAATTTCTTAAACACGATATACTTTTTATTTATTATTATTTGCAATTCACACCAGTATCTAGGTGTAGGTCTTTCAGGCAATACCTGCCTGTTATTTATGGAGAAATATATTAAATAAATAAATAATATATTTAAATGCTCAATAGCAAATTGAGTGTTGCCAGCTGTTAATAGTTTGATTTTAACACCTGCAATTGAGCAGACATGTCGACGCAGATCTAAGACCAGTACTCAAGTACCAAATCCAGTATTTTTTTAAAAACCAGCTCATCCATTTTTACCTTTCAATAAAACGGTAATTCTAAATCCATTCAAACCATTTCTTTTCATTCACTTAGAATTGAAATTATTCCACTACGATTTTTGTGCAAATTTTCCACAAACATAAATGCTAAAGTTATTTGTTTATTTACTTAATATACATTTACTGTGTTAATAAATGTATTTGCCAATATTGTATTCACAAAATTTCACACATTTCATTATTCTGTTGGGTGGATGAATGCCTGGGGCCAACAGCACTCGTTCGATGTGTTCGATTTGATAAGGAAGTGTCTTTACAATGAAAGTATCTAGACGGCAACAGATGTTTATTTGGCTTTTAAAATTCCATCATGGCGATTGTCTGCGGGTTTTGAGAGCACTGTGCAATTTGTGATTGCGGTTGCGGTTACTTCAGTTTCGACAGGAAAATTTTCAGTATCAATTGTTACCGCTGAACCAAAGAGGTGTTAATCAGCCTGTTCGTGTCTTAAGTCTTTTGTTTTCCGGTGGATTTCTGCTCAAAATAAATATTGGAATAGTGTTAAGTGTTATGGGAAGCGTGAAATCCTTTATTGTTCTGTGTAAGGTGGTGCAAATACAACTTTCATATAAATGTGCTTAAAAATTAGTAACCATGTGGGATTCGTGTGTATGGAGTGAGAGCAAATGCGGAATTAATTGACTCGGTTATTCGGATATGGAACTTGATAATATAATTTTGGATTTATTGCATTGTTTGGATTATAATGTGCCGCATTCGAAAAAGGAAGGAACTAATGCAGGTCTATTATAAATTGTAATTTGTGATATAAATTACACTCATCGTTGTTTTGATGTAACCATTTTGTATTTTCTCTCTAAGAGAGATTTCGATTTTATTTGGTTGAATAAAGGTGTACAACATCACCATGGAAATGTTGTTGCCTAAACATATAGGAGATTTGTTATTGTTATTGGATCGATGTGGAAATGCAGTGTACGGACAGTTCAAAATAGTTAATATATAAAGGGCTAGTAATATGTTGATTAGGCATATAACAAATTTTTACGAAAAATTTGGCATACCACTACGTGGTGGCAAATATTGTACAAGTAATGAATATCACCTTTTTAGATGATATGGGTTCAAAAATGTTCCGCATCAAGCGCGATTTCTAAAACAAGTCAGATTTTTGTTTTTAATATTTTCATTATAAAAAACAGATGTTTTCAATTGTTATATGAAATAAATTTTAATTATAAAGTATGTGATGATTTACAAAATGGCAAAATGTCTTGCATAATTTTAATTGCATGCTCTGCGCAGATGTTGCTGCGCTAAACTTCCTGAATAGCTGATGTTTTTTTACTTAATGTCTGAGAAAACATTCATTTGCTTTTGTAAAGCCGGACAATGACTTTTGTAGCGTGGCGAAATTATTTTTGTTTAAAGTATGACCAGATGACGTATCTTGACAAACGTAAAAAAAAACTGACCTTTATATCTGCCTACTAAAAGTTAATATATAGTTAAGATTTCAAGTGAAAAAATGTATATATTGCTGCGAGTTGGCAACCCTGTAATTGAAATCACTTCGACAAATTTGTGAAGAAATAAAATAACAAAGCCAAACGTCAAAAACAGCTGATGGGATGACATAACCTTTGTAGGAAAACCTTGAATGACTATATGATCTGAAAACCAGTAAGAAAGTTTCAGTCGGGCAACCCGACTTACATATACCATCACCCTCAGTACAACAAAAAACTTTCTGTTATATTGATATTATTACTCGATTTCTAAAGTTGGCGGAGTGGTGCATTTGTATCGGAGGCTGGTACCTCATGGGCCGTGTCTAGACTTCCATATTTTTTCTCCAAAACTTTATCCTGCTTGAACTTTACTAAATACAGAATTTGGGCACGATCGTATCGAGTACATTGATATTATAACTCCATCTCTAAAGTGGGCGGAGTGGTACATTTGTATCGGAGGTACCAGATGGGCCGTGTCTAGACTTCCATATTTTTTCTCCAAAACTTTGTCCTGCTTGAACTTTACTTAATACAGAATTTGGGCACTATCGCGTTAGTTCTATTAATAATATTAATCGATTTCTAAAGTGGGCGGTACCAGATCAGTATGGGGCGTACCAGATGGGGCGTGGATAGACTTCTAGTTTTTTTTCTCAAAAACTGCATCCTGCTATAGCTTTACTAAAATAAAGAATTTGGGTACGATCGCCTTGGATTTATTGATATTACTACTCCATATCTAAAGTGGGCGGAAAAGTACATTTGTATGGGAGGTACCAGAAAGGGCGTGGCTAGACTTCCGATATTTTTTCCAAAACTTAATCCTGTTATAACTTATCAAAATGCATAATTTGGGAACGATCGTGTTGAGTATATTGATATTATAACTCCATCTCTAAAGTGGGCGGAGTGGTACATTTGTATCGGAGGTACCAGACGGGCCGTGTCTAGACTTCCATATTTTTTCTCCAAAACTTTGTCCTGCTTGAACTTTACTAAATACAGAATTTGGGCACCAACGCGTTAGTTCTATTAATAATATTAATCGATTTCTAAAGTGGGCGGTACCAGATGGGGCGTGGATAGACTTCTAGTTTTTTTCTCAAAAACTGTATCCTGCTTTAGCTTTACTAAAATAAAGAATTTGGGTACGATCGCCTTGGATTTATTGATATTACTACTCCATATCTAAAGTAGGCGGAAAAGTACATTTGTATGGGAGGTATCAGAAGGGCCGTGGCTAGACTTCCAATATTTTTTCCAAAACTTAATCCTGTTATAACTTATCAAAATGCATAATTTGGGCACGATCGTGTTGAGTATATTGATATTATAACTCCATCTCTAAAATAGGCGGAGTTGTACATTTGTATGGGAGGTACCAGAAGGGGCGTGGCTAGACTTTAAATTTTTTTTCCAAAACTTTATCCTGTTATAGCATTACTAAATATAGAATTTGGGAATGATTGAGTTCGATGTATTGATATTATTACTCGATTTCTAAAGTGGACGGAATTGTACATTTGTATGGAAGGTACCAGAAGGGGCGAGGCCATGTAGCCCATTTTCAATACCGTATGTAGTTTTGGGGAAATATTAACTCGTGCAAAATTTTAAAACATTTGGTTGCGTCTTTCGAAAGTTGTCGTGCGAACCAGCCGGACAGCAGACAGACAGACAGACGGACATGGCTCAAACGACTTAAAAAGTCATGAATCGAATTTGGTTCAAAGAAACCTAGGGTCTAAAGTGACTCCTTCTATGTGTTACACTTTTGGGTCGTATCAAATGATATACAGTCGAAACTCTCTATAACGAATTCCAAGGGACTTGATATTTACTTCGTTATAAAGAAAATTCGCTATACAGAAAAGAAAAACAATTTTGTTCCTTTTAAAATTTTTCATATGTAGTAGTCAGTTATTTTGGTTTAAAGTAAATTTTTCCACTTTTCATCTTCAATATAATTTTCTAATACATTTAGATAAGTTAACACAGTGTATATCGCGATATGCAAAGGCAAACTGCAAGAAATGTGAGAGATGGTAATGATTCCATATGTCACTTGCATAGTTCGGTGATTCCCCAAAATACACTTTCATTTTTATGGTAAACTAGTGGGCCCGGCAATGCTTCGCTATTGCATATCCCGTTATATTGGATGTCCCGTTATATTGGAATACAGAGAGTTATTTAAAGAATTTTTTTAAAGGTTTTCCCATGGACGTACGCAGGTATCTTAAAAGAGTACACAAAGTTGTTTATCATCGATTGATAATATATTATTTTTAACTTCTTGTAAGCGCGGAATACCTTGTGTTATCGAATATTGCCATTTTCACCCCCTAAAAAAATCCAAACAATGTGTAGCCTATGTTACTCGCCGTTTTCGAGTCCATACGTTACATATATACATACACACATCCTCTTTTATATATATAGATAAAATATTCAAAGCATCAGTCTCTGCTTGTGCTTTGTGAAAGCAACAATAACAACACCAATAACACACAAAAAAGCGACGTCGATTTCTTTTTTGTGTGCGTGCGTTCGGTTTTGCCTAAATTCGCTATATGGAGATTGAAAATCCCTCAATTTTGAAGTTACAGTCGCAAAAATGCTTCGTTATAAGGAAATTCGTTATATGGAGATTATAATATACTCAAAGGAGATCCAAAATACTGTGTTCTTATAATTGCTTCGCAATAAAGAAAAAATCGTTATATAGGAGTTCGTTATAGAGAGTTTCGACTGTATACTCTCATCCCTAAGGGTGATGGTATAAAAAGTAATTGCGTTTGGTGCGGATACTTTTATGCAATTTTGAAAATATCAATAATGGGAAGTTATACTTTTTTATGCTCTATTCGACTATGCTATGCCATTTTTCCCATTTGCAAAAATTGTCAAAAGTTATATGCCCAATGTTCATATGGTTATTGATTTCAAGTATTTGTATTCTCAACTATTATTCCTTGCTTCCAAAATGGTAAATTGTATCATCGTCTTACACAACAAATATTTATTAAAGATTTTGCTAAAGTATTAACAGCATCATTCCATGGAGAATCGACAAGGAAATAGAATATATCATTTGAAAAGCATTTTATAACTTGTGTTTACAGTTCATAAATTCTTTGATATATTATTTAAACCAGTAAAAAAGTTTCAGTCGGGCAACCCGACTTACATATACCATCACCCTCAGTAAAAGCAAAAAAATCTTTATATTGATGGGACCTGCCGTGGCATAGTGGTTAGAACACGCGACTACCATGCGGAAGATCGCAGGTTCAAACCTGGCTCCGGTCATCTTAAACAAACATTTTCTTTCATTTTCGGCTCCCCTCGAATGTTGTTGACAGCAACTTCGCAGTATTAAGCGTTGATTCAATCGTCGTGTCTAGTAAGAGCTTCACAAACAGTGACGTTCGCATTCGTCGATAAACCAGTAGGTGCCGTTAGTTGTGAATCTAAAAATAGACAGCGTGTTAATTCACAACAACGCGAGAAGCTATCCCATAGCTCATTCATGGGGTGCAACGGGAAATTAAGTAAGTATTGATATTATTACTCCAACTCTAAAGTGGATGGAAAGGTACATTTGTATGGGAGGTACCATTAGGGGCGTGTCTATACTTCCAGAATTTTTCTCCAAAACTTTATCCTGTTATAGCTGTACTAAATATAGAATTTGGGCAGCATCGCGTTGCGTGTATTGATATTATTACTCCATCTCCAAAGTGGGCGGAGTGATACATTTGTATGGGAGGAACCAGAAGGGGCGTGTCTAGACTTCTAGATTTTTTCTCTAAAACTTTATCCTGCCTGAACTTTACTAAATACAGAATTTGGGCACGATCGCGTTAGGTATATTACTAAAATTAATCGATTTCTAAAGTGGGCGGTACCAGATGTGTATTGGAGGTACCAGATGGGGCGTGGCTATACTTCCAGTTTTTTCCCCAAAAACTGTATCCGGCTATAGCTTTACTAAATAACGAATTTGGGTACGATCGCGTTGGATTTATTGATATTATTACTCCATCTCTAAAGTGGGCGGAAAGGTACATTTGTATGGGAGCTACCAGAAGGGGCGTGGCTACACTTCCAATTTTTGTTCCAAAACTTTATCCTGTAATATCTTTACAAATTAAAGAATGTGGGTACGATCCCGTTGGTTGTATTGATATTATAACTCGATATCTTAAGTGGGCGGAATGATGTATTTGTATGGGAGGTACCAGAAGGGGCTGGGCCATTTGCAATACCGTAAGTAGTTTTGGGGAAATATTAAATCGTGCAAAATTTTAATAGATTTGGTTGCGTCTTTCGTAAGTTATCGTGCGAACCAGCCGGACAGCCAGCAGACGGACAGACAGACAGACAGACGGACATGGCTCAAACGACTTAAAAAGTTATGAATCGAATTTGGTTCAAAGAAACCTAGGGTCTAAAGTCACTCCTTCTATGTGTTACACTTTTGGGTCGTATCAAATGATATATACCCTCATCCCTAAGGGTGATGGTATAACAAAATTCCTAGTTTATACTTTTTATTTGACATAATTATACCATCACCCTTAGGGATGAGGGTATATATCATTTGATACGAGTAAAAGTATAACGCATTAAAGGAGACGAGTTAGATTTTTTAAGAATATTGAGTAATGTCCATCTGTCTGGCTGAATGGCTGGTGGTGGCGAATAAACCGAAACGTATGAAAATTTACCAGTATTAATATTTTTCCAAAATGAAGTAAAGGGTTTGTAAATGTACAGAATATCCCCACCTCCAGTACAAAATGACCTATTTTTAAATAAACGTTCTAAACGTACAACCTTTGACACGCCCCTTCTGGTACCTCCCATACAAGAGACGAATCGACCCTCATAGTTTTACATACATACATCTTTTTCGTAATTTTTTTAATTCAGCTATATTTTGCTATAGATGTACGCTTATAAAAATTTGACGCAGGAATGAATAAGGTCTATATCGACTGACCTGTTCTGGTAACTCCCATACAAAATAATCTATTTTTGGAAAATTAATATTGCTTTCATAACTTCCAAACGGACAAGAGGGGGATATTTTAATTTGGTAAGTTAAATTACCTTGTAATAGTAGACAATTTCTCAAAAACCGAAACGTTTGCCACACCCCTTCTGGTACCTCCCAGACAAATGATCGAATTCACCCTCATAGTTTTATATACGTATCTTTGTTCTAAGTGCACTAAATTGAGCTATATTTTGCGACAAATGTACGCTTCATTGCCTCTGGAACGAATATGAACTACATCGACTGACCACTTCAAATACCTCCTATACAAAATGTTATATTTTTGGAAAATTAATATTTCTTCCATAACTTCCAAACA